>JAMXDD010000010.1:15329597-15741073 GCA_024733475.1 Syzygium grande
CAGTCTAACATGCAAACTACCCGGTCCCAACAGGTCAATTGTACATGAAAGGCTTACCTGCGCCTCGAACCACGTGCCAACCCTGCATATTAGTCAAGCATAATAACGCAAGTATAAATCACCGCCATCGTCACAATCACCAGCACACACACACCGCCACATCCCAATCACCAACACACACACTTCCACTCAAATCACCAATCCAAACAAGCACCCAACCCATCCAATCAATCGTCCATACGCACCATCGATCGATCAACATCCACACGCTTCAACCAGTCAATCCAACTAACCAATCCAAATACGCTCAACCAGCCAATTCAATCACACGCTCAACCAACCAATCCAGTCACACGTTCAATCAGCCAATTCAATCACACTTTCGATCACATGCGTGTCCGAACATCTTTCTCACAACTCGGCCATGCGCCTCAAATCCAATCTCACGGGCTCACAAGCCTCACATTTCAATCAATTCTCATGGCGCCGTCAACACGTCCCAAGCCATATCATTCAAATCGTTCCAAAGCGCCCGTCAACAACGTCCCCAAGCCACGATATTCAAACAATTCCAACGACCGGCGTAAACCGTCCCGGTCCAATCACACCTTTAACGGGCCACCGTCAACACGTCTCAAGCCAGCGTCCATTTGGCCACCGGCCATTCATGCCTTCACATGGACCGCCGTCAACACGTCCCAAGTCCGTAGCCCTCCGATCGATCCGGGCTTAATCTCTCACCTGTAGCAGGCACACGCCACTCGATTCAAATAAATTCACGCCAAGTCACAACAAATCACTCACACCCAACACTCGGTCCAAAATCAGATCGCCACCTCATCCACCAACCCGACATTCAAGTCGGTCACGCATAATTTTCCAATTTAAACATACTAATTAATCCAATTTAAAATGCATAAATAAATCACCAAATCACTAAATTAATACTATGCCCCAGTCAATTTCTAGCCCCTAGTCAATGAAATACCCAAAAGACTAAGTAGGTAAAAATTTTAAAATTTTGAATGCGCGAGCGAGCGGACACGGTCCAAATTAAAAATCGACCCTATCGGTCTCGATTTAAATCCGAAAAAGGCCTAATAATCCCGGAAAAATCCCAACAATATTCTAGGGCTACGGCCAAAATAAAACAACCCCAAACCACACTCGAGGGAGGTCTACGGTCAAATTTGTACCGGTCAAAAATTCACTTTTCACTTTTCCGATAATCTAAACCTTTGGCTGTAATAAAATCGACACCGTCAATTTATTTAAATCCGAGACTCCAATCGGCGCCAAGTTCAAGGTATAAATAACGATCAAATTCGATCGAAAGTGCGATTCTAGCAAAATTTCTATTTTAAAAGCAAGAACCGAGGTGATGGGTTCTCGGGCGAAATTCCATTATAAAGCGCCTTTGCCCGAATTACGTTTATAAACCCCAAAAATGGGCCAAAATCCGGGACTATTACGGTGACGCTCTACCAATTACCTCGATAAAATTTGAATCAGCCATTGCCACCCAATTATGTGGTAGCTCCACATGCCCGTCGCTAGTCTAGCATGAAATCAATTACTAGTGGACCCCAGTTGAGGGATACGGTTATGATCAATATCTTCAAAACATTTATAGGAAACCATATCCTAATTGGGCGGATTCAATACCATATCCAAGAGGTTTTAAAATGCCAGAATTTACATTGTTCACTGGAGAGGAAGACCAGTTTACTTTTGAACATGTTAATCATTTTCTGGCTCAATGGGGTGATGCGGCTCACGCTGATTATTGGAAATTGAGGTTATTTCCTTTGTCCTTGTCGAAAACCGCTTTTACATGGTATACTGCTTTACCTACGAATTCAGTTACATCATGGGAACAAATGGAGAGGTTATTTCATTGTCAATTTCAAAGGGCCGTGCGGTTGTCTATAGGCGATCTCTCAACCATGAAACAATTAGCTAATGAGTCATCGATCAGTTCATTTCCAAATTTAAGAGGGTAAGGAATAAGTGTTTAGTCCATTTACCTAAAAAGACTTTCAAAACCTCGCTTTTAATGCGTTAAAGTTTGAAATTTGAGAGAAAATGGTTGGACAACCATATTCGGATATGTTTTGTCAACCATTGCTACTAAGCATGAAAGTCTCCTCCAAAAAAGACAAAAGGTATGGTCGTCACCGTGAATTTATTGGGCTGATGCTAAAAAGAGCGAGGATGCAATTGAATCAATAGATATAGCGAGATAAGGCTCAAAATGGTGATTGATAAGCCGTGCATCTACAAAGCTTTAAAACCAGCAAGATTCTAGCAAAATTTCTACCTCATGTCAAAGGCTAAGAACCCATTTTTTATTCTTTTGACATCAACAAGACAGAGGAAATTTTGACTTATTAAAACCCGCGTTAGATCGGTTCGGAAGGTTCAAGTTTATAAACCCCAAAAATGGGCCAAAATAAACCCCAAAAACCGGACACTAAAAGAGCCGCTCTACCAATTACCTCAGTAAAATTTGAATCAGCCATTGCCACCCAATTATGTGGTAGCTCCTGTGCCCGTCGCTAGTCTAGCATGAAATCAATTACTAGTGGACCCTGTATTGAGGGGATACGGTTATGATGCGGGATATCTTCAAAACATTTATAGGAAACCATATCCTAATTGGACGGATTCAATACCATATCCAAGAGGTTTTAAAATGCCAGAATTTACATTGTTCACTGGAGAGGAAGACCAGTTTACTTTTGAACATGTTAATCATTTTCTGGCTCAATGGGGTGATGCGGCTCACGCTGATTATTGGAAATTGAGGTTATTTCCTTTGTCCTTGTCGAAAATCGCTTTTACATGGTATACTGCTTTACCTACGAATTCAGTTACATCATGGGAACAAATGGAGAGGTTATTTCATTGTCAATTTCAAAGGGCCGTGCCGGATTTGTCTATAGCTGATCTCTCAACCATGAAACAATTAGCTAATGAGTCTCTTGATCAGCTCATTTCCAAATTTAAGAGGGTAAGGAATAAGTGTTTAGTCCCTTTACCTAAGAAGACTTTCACGGACCTCGCTTTTAATGCGTTAAAGTTTGAAATTCGAGAGAGAATGGTTGGACAACCATATTCGGATATGTTACAATTGTCAACCATTGCTACTAAGCATGAAAGTCTCCTCCAGGAAAAAGACAAAAGGTATGGTCGACGGGATGAAGTTCGTTGGGCTGATGCTAAAAAGAGCAAGGATGCAATTGAATCAATAGATATAGCAGATATGGCTCTCGCGAAAATGGTGATTGATAAGCCGTGCATCTACAAAGCTTTAAAACCAGCAAGAGTTAGAGAAAAATCTAACCTCATGTCAAAGGCTAAGGAACCCATTTTTTATTCTTTTGACATCAACAAGACAGAGGAAATATTTGACTTATTATTAGCTGACGGTTAGATCAGGCTGACGGAAGGTCAAGTTTTACCCACCAAAGAAGAATTAGCCAGAAAGAAGTATTGCAAGTGGCATCATTCGTGGAGCCATGCCACTAATAACTGCCTCGTATTTAAAAGAAACATCTAGGAAGCTATTAAACAAGAGAAGATAAAATTCTATGAAGACAAAGGCAAGTCTCCAATGGAAGTTGATGTCGATCCTTTTCCCGTAATGGCAGGAATGGTGTCATTAAGGACGAACGCCAGGGGGCATCCGCCACGTCGTTTTTGCGAAAAGTGTGAGCAACTCTTAGAACAAGATAAACATTACTCCAAAAGTCAAAGACCTCTGCCTGGTAAAGTTGTTGACGAATTCTGTAATTAGGCACTCATTGATTCATATAACGAACAAATTCCTTCTAAGGGTATTAAGCATCATAGAGTTCATCGAGGCTATAATAAAGCCATTAAGTCATTCAAGCAAAGGTACGAAGAAGGTGATCCAACTGTTGACACCTTGGGAGAGCCTAGTAATAAATATGATTATTATGTAAGTTATGCTCTACCACCTTCATACAATGGGAAGATTGAGCCAAGTGGATGGGGTCATGATCTCCTTGATCGGGAAGATCTTCATATAGACTTTCATCTACCATATCAATGAACTCTGAAGGTGCCAAGAGACCCACTTGTTGGTCAATGGTATGAGGCCAGCCAAACTTGAAATCACAACTCAAACCTAACGCGGACTCAAAAAAAGGAGAATGTTACGAAAAAGAAAGGAATATCAGCTCCAACAATGAGTAAATCAAGTTCACGTCAAGCAGGTAAAGCTAGCCTTAATTGCTGACCAAAAACCCAGGCCGAAAAATCCTTAGCATGGGAATTTAGTATGGAAAAGAAAATCAGGAATTCAAGCGTCGACATCTTGTCGACCTCAGCATTCTTCACCAAAACAAGATACCGAGTCTGCGCGATACGAACCACAGCAATTGTCAAGATCAATCTCATCATTGAGTTCTTGTATGGTTCGAGTATGTCTTCTATCGAACCTTTGAGTGATGACGATGGAATCAGATCATCCGGCAGAGGGTGCGATGGAAGAAAAAGAAAAAGTAGAATTCCACTTTGACATTGAGGAGGTAGTGGAATTTGAAAAGCCTCCGCCCAAGGGTTCAAATCATTTAAGGACCCTGAACATTAATGCAAAAATTAATGGTTGACCGGTATCTAGAGTACCGGTAGACGAGGGATCTACATTGAACCTTATCCCATATCGGTTTACAAGAAACTAGGAAGACGAGATGAAGAGATTATTCCGTCAAACATTCAATTGTTCGACTTTACTGGAGAAATCTATGAAGTTAAAGGTATTTTCATAGCAGACTTAACCGTGGGTACCAAAACTTCCAGAACGTCCTTTTGTGTGGTTGATGCAGATGGATCTTACAATTTACTATTAGGCCGAGATTGGATCCATGGTAATTAGTGTGTATCATCAACCCTTCATAAGATGCTAGCATTTTGAAATGGGGATAAGGTAGAGTACGTCAAAGCAAACACCAAATCACAGGTAACATATGCATATGAATCTCCAATTCGTCAATTAGCACTGGAAGATGGTATATCAATCAGCAAGCCACCTCTCGTTGACCCCAATAGTATTGCGTTCTGCCATTTCGACAAAGGGATTGTTGAATGGGTCTCAAAGAGTCAACTGGCAGCACAATTAAATGAGGTTGTCTATGGAGAATCTTCTATTGTCAAAAGACCTCATTGAGAGGTACTCGGCCTATTGGGACGAACTTGTGGAGCAATCCGCAGAAATTGTCGATGGAATCCTTGAATTTGAAGAATCACCCATAAAAGAGAGTGAAAAATCAATTGAAGCTCAAGATCCATTATAAGAAGTCAACCTTGGACTAGGTAACGAACACCGTCCTATTTATATAAGTTCATTGATCGATGACAACTTCAAAGTTCAGTTGATAAGACTCTTGAAGAAGTATAAGGATTGTTTCGCTTGGGATTATAAAGAAATGCCAGGATTGAGTAGAGATGTCGTTGAACACCGGCTACCTATATAAAAGGGGTTCAGGCCTCATAAGCAGCCGCCCACACGATTCGCCCGGAAGTAATCCTTAAAATAAAAGAGGAAGTTGAGCGATCGCTGGCAGCAGATTTTATTAGGATAGCATGGTATGTGGAGTGGTTGTCTAACATAGTCCCAGTAAAGAAAAAGAATGGGAAGCTGCGTGTCTGCATTGATTACAGAGACTTAAATGCAACTACCTCCAAGGATGAGTATCAGATGCCAATGGTAGATATGCTAGTTGATTCACCTTCTGGAAACAAAATTATGTCATTAATGGATGGCTACTCAGGCTACAATCAAATATTCATTGTTAAAGAGGACGTCCATAAAACTGCATTCAGATACCCTGGGGGCTATTGGTACTTCTAAATGGCTCGTCATGCCATTTGGATTAAACAATGCAGGGGCAACTTATCAAAGGGCCATGAATTTTGTTTTTCATGATATGATCGGAGAATTTATGGAAGTCTATGTCGATGACATTATTGTCAAATCAGACCAGGTATGTCATTTAAACTATTTAGAGCAAGCTTTTATTAGGATGTAAAAATTCGACCTAAAAATGAATCCATTAAAATGTGCTTTTGGAGTAAGGGCTGGCAACTTTTTAGGGTTTCTGGTTAATTGAGAGGGATTGAAATCGACAAGAATAAAGCTAAGGCTATCTTCGAACTGCCACCCCCACGACCAAAAAGCAACTTCAAATGATTTTAGGAAAGATAAATTTTTTTGCGTCGATTCATCGCTAACCTGTCGGGAAGAATTGAGGTGTTTTCCCCGTTGTTGAAGTGGAAAAGTCATGAAGAGTTTGTATGGGAAGACAAACATCAACATGCTTTTGATCAAGTCAAACGGTATCTGGTTAATCCGTCAGTCTTGATGCCGCCAAGAGTAGGTCAACCGTTGAAATTGTACCTGGCCGCTACCGATACTACCATCGGATGTATGCTGGCAAAGGAGAATGGTGAAGGCAAAGAGCAAGCGGTGTATTATTTAGGTTGGATGTTGAATGATTCTGAAACAAGATACACTGCGATTGAGAAGCTATGCATGTCATTGTTTCATGCATGTACAAAATTACATCATTATATGCTGCCGACTACGGTACATGTGATATGTAAAACAGACATAATTAAGTACATGCTGACTCCGCCTATTATTAAAGGCCGAATTGCCAAGTGGGCATTTGCTCTGACCGAAATAAATCTGGTTTATATACCACTTAAAGCAATAAAAGGACAAGCCATAGCAGACTTTATTACGGAATACCCTAGAGCTCGAAATGAGGATCGTGAGGGATACGTTCACGTGGTCTCATGGAAACTCTACTTCGATGGATCCAGTACCCCTGGATCTGTTGGGGTTGAGATCATGATAATTTCTCCTCATGGACAGAAAACAAAACTTATGTTCAAAATGAATTTTGAATGCTCTAATAACCAGGCCGAATATGAAGCCTTAATTGTCGGCCTAAATATATTGGCCAACATGAAAATACGTTTCGTCAAAGTTATAGGAGATTCTCAATTGGTGATGAAGCAATTATCTGGGGAGTACTAGTGTCTTAACGAGAATATTATATCTTATTACTCACTAGCCAAAGAGCTCCTAAATCACTTCGACGATTTTGACTTAATCCATATTAAAAGAGATCATAACATGGAAGCCAATGAGTTGGCACAAATGGCTTCCAGTTATAAAATATTAAAAGAGCTTGTCAACCATATGATTACTCAGACCAAGGTCCTACCATCGATGGACAATAGAGTCATGTTTACACAGTCGACAGAAATTCCTAACGACGACACGACTATCGACAAAATGATAGTCCAAGATTGGAGAGCCCCATTTATAGAGTATCTCAATAACCCAGTCTCTATTGATAAAAATTTCAAAAGAAAAGTCTTTAATTATTTAATGGTTGGGGACGAGTTATATCGTAAGACTGTGGATGGGTTATTGCTCAAGTGTTTGGGACGACAAGAATCTCTGATAGTAATGGCTGAGGTTCATGAAGGCATATGTGGGGCCCATCAATCAGGGATAAAAATGAAGTGATTACTCCGTTGACATGGTTATTTTTGGCCGACTATTACCCAAGACTGCATAAGTTATGCTAAGGGGTGTAAAGCCTGCCAAAAGTATGGACCTATTCAACATGTTCCTACAGCCGTAATGAAACCCATTATCAAACCTTGGCCGTTTAGGGGCTGGGCTATGGATATGATAGGAAAAATCTATCCCCCCTTCATCAAGAAAACATAGCTTCATTCTGGTTGATATTGACTATTTCACCAAATGGGTTGAAGTGGCCTCATATAAGAATATAACACAAAAAACGGCGAAGGAGTTCATCGAGGAGCGTATTATTCATTGATTTGGCATTCCGGAATCTATAACTACGGACCAAGGCACTGTTTTTACTGGGCAGGAAGTGATTAGTTTCGCCAAGTCTAGAGGCATAAAAATGATTCATTCAACTTCTTATTATGCTCAAGCCAATGGTCAAGCTGAAGCCTCCAACAAAGCTATTATTGCATTAATTAAACGACATTTGGTAGATAATCCCAGAGTGGGATGTGTTGTTGTCAACTGTATTATGGGCTTATAGAACGTCTAAAAAGACTGCTATCGAAACTAGTCCATACATGCTTACTTATGGACAAGAAGTAGTCCTTCCTGTCGAAATTACGGTTCAATCTTTACGAGGCAGACTTCAGAATGATTTGGCTAAGGAGGAGTAGGACAAGTTAATGTTTATCAACGTTGATGACTTGGGGGAAAACAGAACGATTGCCCTAGAAAAGCTAATCCTCCATAAAGATAGGGTCGCCAAAGCATATAATAAATATGTAAAGTGTAAACAGTTTGAAATTGGTGACTTAGTATGGAAGACCATTCTACCAATGAGTTCGGATAGCGAAAAGTTTGGTAAATGGTCACCAACTTGGGACTGATCATTTATGGTAACCGAAGCATTTGTTGGAAATGCTTATCGACGGAAAGGAATTTCCTCGTACTATTAATGGCAAGTATCTGAAAAAGTATTATCCTACTGTGTGGGAAATGCGAGATATGAAGGAAGAAGAAACTGAAAATTCTTAGTAGGTTTCATTCATAATATTCATAAAAAAAAAAAAATTCCTACGACTGTCTTTTCCTTCCTTCTCCTTCTTCTTTCCTTCCTTCTTCTTTTCCTTCCTTTCTTCTCTCCTTCCTTCTTTCTGAACCCAGACCTGTTAGCCATCTTCACTCTCCCAGGCTGAGATCGACATGCTCTCTAAAACGGACCACGAAGTACTGCATCCGCTCCTCTAAACGCTGATTCGCCACTTCGGCCCACTCTTTGGCCTCCTCGAGTTTGGGGAGCATCTCATCCAGGTTCGACAGCCGTTTGTTGAGCTTTCGGATAACTACAAGGTGGGATTCCACCAGTTCATCCGATTTTTCGGCCATTCGGCCCAAGGATGTGGAAGCAGAGGTGACAAAGGTTTCGCAACGAGAATCCATCAACACGTCCATCTCAAGTTCATCCTTTTCAGGGCTGGGAACTCCTCGCCTTAGCTTTTTCTCCGCTCCCCGGATCTGCTCGACAATTGGCTCCCGGTATTTGTCAAGATGTTCATGGGAAGAGTGAAGTTGGCCCTGCACGTCACAGAGTGCGTTGTATACCACATTAGCGTGCTGAGCTTCCTCCTTGCTGCTTTCGGACAAGCGGTCCATAACAAAGTATGTTCGGATGGCCTTCCCATTATCCTGGAACTGGGACACCCCGTGCTCGAAGACGGTGACGAACTTGTCATAGCCAGTCAAGAAAGGATGGTGAGAGGGGAGATCATTGGGTCTCCCTTTGCAAAGTAGCTTCTCAACCTTAGCTATTGCCTGGGGTTTGACCACCAGAGCAGCGTAGGTCAGGCTCAGGTAGGAGATGATCTCCTTCCATAAGGCCTTGAAATTCCGAGCACTCAGGCTTGGTGACAAGGCGCTGGATTCCATCGATGATCGGCAGGATGAAAGAAAGGGTATTTTTTTTATGAAGGTTAAGGGATTGAAATTCAAAGTCGAATGGTGAAGTCTTGATCACAATAGACGCACTATTTATAGCCCGTAATTGGAGTCCCGAATCATCACGAATCGGTACGAGAAGATTGGCTGATGTAGCGAATATCTCGGAGCACACGATCGTATCCGATTGATCAGTCCAAGATACAGGGATTGGAACGTTTTGAGTGATGGGTATTTACTCTTTGAAAGTTACGAAACGAGATTCAAGGAAGAATGTGATGATAATTACTCATAGCCGTTCGATGATTTACACGTGTACCGATGGAATTCAAATACTACTAAGACGGATATCCATACAACGGCAGAAGTAAATCACGCCGATATAAAGTGATTACGCATCGTATTGATTCATTGAATGCAAGTATAGAAAATTGTGCACAAACGTCTTTTCAAAGATGTAAAGAGAGGGTAGTTCACTCAATAATGCTATACAGGTCATCAAAGCAGATGCAGACTATGATTATTCGGGTAAGAGGAAAAAGTTGAGCAATAAAGGTATTTACATCAGAGCCATTCTCGGCATTAATGATATGGGAAAGAAAGCAACAGATGGTACTAGTTGTAAACTAAGCGAAATGTTGTTCAAGACCCAGGACAAAGCCGTGAAGTTGGACTTCTCGATCACAATTTAGTTCTAGGGCTTCATTCTTTTCTGGCTTGGCTGTCCTTCACCTTAGTGCTCAACTGCTTTATGGTTGCTTCGAGGTTCAATATGGCCTTGCTTTGATCAAAGAGCATCGACAGAGAAATATTTTCATCAACACGGAATGCCTCAAAGACCTTGCGGGCCTCGACTAGTTCTTCTTTTTTGAAAACTCAAGATTTTCTCTTTACCCTCGATGAGATTAACATATTCAAGCCCTGCCTTAAAAGCCTTTATAGTCATATCAAGCGAATTAGAGAATTCATGGAGTGCAAAGTCTAAAGCTCAATAAGGTAAAGGGTACGATAAAGTAGTCCGATAGTCAAGCAAGGACCTGACTTTGTTTTCGATCTCCGGGATGTCGCAAATGACGTCATATCCTTCCATTAGGAGCTCACAAAGTTGAGCCCCCTTCGAGCGGACTTCATCATGATTAGCAGGGGGAAAAGAGTTGCTTACCAAACGTTTACCCCTGATAACTCTGATATTGTTAACTTGAGGAGTTTTAAAGGAAGTATGATCCATAGTAGAGCTTACTTCATCCATCGATTCGCCTAGAAATTCTGCCACGTTAGAGAAAGATAATGATGGTGTGCTCGGAGATAAGGGTATGTCTGACGTAGGAAACCTCCTGAAAGGATGAAGCAACCCCACTGGGAGTAGGGTTATCCTCGACAAGGCAGAATCTAGGTCTTTAGAAAAAATCAAGACCTTGTATTCATCCCACCATTGATTAAATGATGTCGAACCATACGGAGTGCCAAAATTGTCGACGAGCTTGAACTATCCCAGGATATATTTGGCAACCTCATTATAGCGTGACAGAGTATCATTCTAAGGAGACGGAAAATAAGGGAAGTTAATCGAGTAGACGATTGGCATAGGGATACCTTGCACCAATCCAAATTGACGGGCACGGTAATGAGGGTTATATGCCTCAAAGTCAATAGAAAATCTTCCCCCAAAAGTGAATTCTAGTGGAAGATCGGTAGGAACAAGGATACTTGCCCAAAATATTGAGGTATCATGTTGAACGGTTGATGGATCACATACAAAGTTTACGCCAAACCTATGGAAAGTAAAGTCGTTCAGGGTAAGCAGAATACTCAAAAAGTATTCTAAGATCGGAAGTCCTCCAATTGGCTGGAGAAAAATGCTGCAAAATTTCCAAGGTCCAAAAACAGTTTCAATGGGTTGCTTATGTGCATCATACCAGACGACGGGTGTAGAACCATAAGATGTGAACAGATGAGGAAAGTATGATCGAATCCAACCATGTAATATCCACAGCGGACCAATGAAAGGATCAGGATGCGCACTAAATAATGAAGATTGTGCATCAGTTAAGCCTTTGTACAAGGCAGACAAGGCCATTCGACCTAACCCCACGTCAACACCCTGAGTAAGGGCATATGCGATGTTTATAAGTCCTTATGATACAGAAGCAATACAAAAGACGTATTGACAAAGCCAACAAAGCATAAATGCAACATGTTCTTGAGGCATTACGGTCCGTCTGGCTAGCTAAATTTCTTGATGAAATCAGGAAATGAGAGATCAGCGAAAGAGGAGCCATAAAAATCTGGACATGACCATGACTTTTGATTATAAAATTCCACAAAAGGTGAAAGTCCAGTCAGTGACCACATATCAAGCAGAGTAATGATTACCGGACCAGGGGGCAAGAAGAAGCAATTAGTCGATGGTGACAAGAGACAGGAAAGAGCTCCGATAAGCCCATATTCCGCAGAATCTATGGAAAGACAGGTCAGTGATAAGGCCTCCTCTATCTTTGCCGCCTTCCAAATACTGGACATTTCTGGTTTCATCCTTTGGTACCACCAAGAGAATTGCTCGTCGTAGCATGGATACGAGTTGAAGCGAGAATTTGGCATTGCCCAAACAGAGATACTAAGTCTAGATCGACTAATAGGAAGTACTTCCTTGTAATGACGAGGGAAATGCTTAGTGAAGGTGGACAGTGGAGGTGTCGATTTGAAGTACGGACCCAAGATCACGTGGCGAGCTTTTGCGTCGTAATCCATAAAAGATAGAGAAAGGCATCCTTGTCGTTCAAAACTCCGAAGTTTCTCAAAACAATTCAGACGAAGGAGAGCTTGAGCATTGATTGGGGAAGAAGAAGAGTTAGCCATTATGATGGGCTAAGTGAAGAAATTTACTAACGGCTATCAGGTATTTATACTAATCTATTTGGCCGACGAGTTAGGCCCACTAACTGGTGACATGCACATAAATGAAGGCGCAAGGCTCGGGACCCATTATCAAAATTAGTTATAAATGATCGTGGCACACGTGGGACACTCAAGGAAAATAAGGATATTTCATTAAAAAGAAGAACGTTTATCCGACAGAAAGTCATGAATCCCTCGTTGGAGTATAAACAGTTGGGATTCTAATCTACTCATCCTTGAAGTACATGCACCTTTAGTTTGATGGCGTTCTATCACAGAGTTTACTATTCGTATGTGCTCTTGTTGCTTCAAACTCTTCAAGACACCGACACGATGACTTAGTTCCTACTCAATTTCTACCTGTTGACGAAGCTTCGCCTCTCGCCGTCGACGAGTATCTTCAAGGATTTCCGTAAGACGTCTTTCCTCCTCAACAGGGACACTTACTTCGTCCGCGATAGCCTGAAGGGATTCATAGCGAGTGCTTACTGTTTTACTAGCCTCTTTCACAAGATCAGCTGGCTCTTCATGTACTTCTGTGGGAATAGACGCCTCTTGTACGTGATCCAAGAGTTGTTGATACTTATCGAACATAGTTTGAAACTCTTGGGAAAAAACCTTGAATCGTTCTCTGAGTGTCGAAGGAAGAATAGACATAACTTTGGCATCGTTATTCCCAAGACGCTCAATGAGGAGTTTGAACTGCTCTAAAGCTGCGGCATCATATGTCATTGTCGCAAATCCTCCTATAGAAAAGTCTAAAAAGCGCGTCAACTCCATCTTCTTCTTAATAATGGCCAGTTGTGATTGGCTAGAATGAGGCGATAAGTCATATGGATTAAATACCAAAACAAATTAAGCTTCATTTATAGCATGTATTGCCTTGTTCGTATAAGGAGCAATCGATTGATGATCAGGAGTTGGTGAGATAGACATCGATGGTAAAGCCTCGGCAAAATTAGTCGTGAAAGCTGAAGTTACGAATACTGGAGTAGACGTTGATGAAGAAACCGTGGAAGGATTGACCATAGTGGTTGGAATAGTGGTCCGTTAAGCCATAATACTTGTCGACAAGCCGCATGCTATAAAACCAGAAAGATGTATTAGTCCGGTATCAAGATTAAAATTTAAAGACAACGTAAGGTTTGAAAGACATATACCAGTCTCAGGCATGGTTGTCCCACGTCCAAGAGCGATAGCGGTAGAATCAAGGATCAGAGCAGAAGTGGAAACAATAGCTGGAAGAAAAGAAGAATAAGTCAAACAAACAATACGAGCAGAATATATCAAATAACAGCAAAAGCTTACCAGGAGTCGTAAGAGTGAATGAACCAAACTGAGAGAAGGGTTATACTCGGGACGCCATCAAACTGGTAACAATGTCGTTGGAAGATATCAAGGTAGTTGTGACTAGAGCGGTGAGTCGATGGAATTGAGAGATTGACAACCCGCTCGACGGAAGGAAGGCCAATAAATGCCGAGATGGTAACAAGATTCTGAATGGGAACCGAGATATTATCCCTTGGACCTTTATCCAAAGACGCAATAGCTTCTGAGGATACCACCTCGCGTGCGACCGGCTTAGCAGATGGTTCGACAGATAAATTTTTCCTTGGAGAAAGAAGGAAAGATCTTTTCTTTTTCCTTTTCAATAATGATACCATCTCTTCCAACGTCTCTTCTTTATTTATCGCAAAGACAATCCAAAAGGGAGAAAGACCTTGTAAGTAACCAACTAACACAAAGAAGAACAAAGTGGGCTAGCACAGAGGAAGAAAAATAGAAGGTTACCATCAGTAGGATTTTCTGCTGTGTCGACATCCTTCGCATCTAAGTCTTCTTCTGGTTCTGAGTTAAGAGATGGAAGATTAGAAGATGCGCTAGAGTGAGATTAAAAAGGTACATAAAGTGATGATATTTGTACCTTGAACAATCGGTTTCTTAGAAACACTCCGCTTCACATGACCAATCACAGACTGGAGAGCCTCCTCGTATATACTTTCAAATGCAAAGGAATACCACCAAGTCTGCCATTTAGCAAGGTGTCCTGGACGAGCTCTGAAAACATTAGAGAGGTCTGCACTATAACGAGTACACATTGTGTTGGCAATTTTAATACAACAGAGAAGTGGGCTTCGATTCTTGAGAGAATATTCCTTCTTCTTGGTTCCTTCCGAGAAGCCCATTGACTAAGGAATTGGCATGGGAATTGCTTGCCAGAGTCCAAATTGCCTAGCACAGTATTACGGAGAATATACCTCAAACCCAGGATAGAATCGACCCTTCAATGAAGTCCATATGGAAATATCTACTACAGATAAAGCGCAAGTCCAGAAAAGCCTATAGAGGTTGAATCGAGCTGGATCGAACAAATAATCAAATTCTCCGTGGCCATACTTAAAGAAAATGACTTGGTCATGATTTAGTTCAAGAAGAACCCGAAGATAAAAGATAAAAGAGGGCGCTGAAGAAGAGATATGTCGAGGAGAATGACTCAGCAACCGACAACCCAGAGGTAAAGATATAGGTTGTCTATATCCTTGCAGAGATAGATGGGGAAGATGACGAGTGTTCTTACCAAAAAGAGAAGGGAAATACAAAGCCATCCATGCTTGAAGTATCCAAAAAGCGTCTGAAATGGTTCCAGAATCCCCAAACTTCATTGCTCGAGAGGCGTGGGTAAAGCCTCTATATAAAACTGCAAGAACAAGAGGGGCCAAGGCAAGACGTTGTCCTATAGCTAGGGCCGCGGCAATGTGCAAATAGTCTTTGTAGACTTTAAGGGCAGGACTGTAGAACACATATTTTGATAGCCAAAAGAGCAAGAAAAAGAGATGCTCATCTTGGGTAACAGGGCCCGAAGCTTGGTAAAACGGGGACAAGAGATTGCTATATGCCAAAGCGTCCTCAGAGATGAAAGGAGTGGACAATATGGGCAAATCCTCGACGACATGACCAACCAATTCAAAGCCCGCTATGGCAAATACATCGAGCATAGTGATAGACATGTGGCCCTAAGGGAAAAAGAAACAGTTGCTGGAAGAGGACCAGAAAGTGATGGCAAAGCCCAATAATCCACGTTCTAGGTCATAAGATGACATACTGACCTCAAGAGCGATATCGATTCTAGCAGCCGTCCATAAAAGTCGAGTTTCTTGGTCAGCCTTCAGCCGAATAAACCATTTGTAAAAATCCTCTTTGTAAGAAGGGAAACTTCAAAAATCGAGAAGACCCAGTGGACCACACATCCGTAATAGAAGAATGTTGCAGTGCCAAAGTCTCATTGTGTTCATACGGGAAGTGGAATTGGAGATTCTTAGGTATATTGAGATGGTCCATGAAACTGGGACCCATAGAGAAACAGTTGTGTTCACCTTTGACGGCTTTCAGTAAACGAAAGAAACAATTATCAGCATGCGGATTGTCTATAAACTTATCAAAAGCTGCGATGTAATCCCTGGATGAATATTCGAACTTTTTGGACGCCATCGAAAAAGTTTAAGGAAGGATTTTTAGAGTTAAAAGGAGAAGACGCGACGGTGAAACAAGGTTTTTTACAAGAATAAAGATGAAGAAGACGATTGAAAAAGCCAAAACTTTTCGGGGAAGATACGAGGTGATGTGTCTAACGGGTATTGAATGAGGAATTCGTAGAGACTGCTTGAAAGGACGTCAAAGGATAGAAAAGCGTGATCATCGCCTAGGGATTCATACACATAAAGGTACACATTTAAAAGAAACAAATTCAAATTTATTCCTTTTAAAAGGGGGCATATGTTGACACCCAAAATTACCCTTAATGGGAATGGGTTATTCGCAAGTTACAGAAGATATAAAATACAGCCCACATGACAAAAAAATATGAGAAAGGCCGTAAGTCAGGCCCAGAGATAGTTGTCGATAGAACACATCATAAAGGTGTCGGCAAGTTTAAAATCACGAGTTTTGCACGTGATGTCGATAAATCTAAGCCTTGCATGTAACGTCGACGAGTCTCAGATCACAAGCTTTGCACGTGACGTCGATAAAGTTCAGAATCGCGAGTTTTGTGCAAAATCATGGTAATACGTGGTAAAAAATTCATTTACACGTGTCAAAAGGGAAAGACACGACCGTGGGCATCAAGAATAACAAGAAATAGAATGACACGTGGAGGAAAATTAGCTACTACGTGATGCCCAAGTAGTGTAAGTGTTGGTTACCGATGCGAAAAACAGAAGACAGAACACAGGAATTTTACGTGGTTCGATCACAAGGTGATCTACGTCCACGGGCGAGGCAATACAAGATTCCACTATATGATCAAAGAGAGTACAAATTTAAGAAGTCGAAACAACAACAAAACCTCACGACTCACGAAAACTTTCTGAAAATAAAATTCTCTCTACTTCAATGAGAAAACCTACCCGCAGTATAAAAGTGCTCCCAAAAAATTTTCCTCGAGGGCCACGCCCCCGAACCCCCCGAGACATTAGTTCGCTTGCTCTAGCTTGGGCAGTCCGCTATAAAAACTTGTTCACTTGCTATGGGTTAGGCCTATCAACCCAACCCCTTCGCGTCGCAAACCAAATCTCAATTTTCTCTCCACTTTCAGGTTGCACAAAAATATGTCGGGTCGAGTCATGAACCGGACCGAGTACATAAAATTCAAGACATATTTAACAAATCTCCACCTTGGCTTGAATTTCCCAAAACAAAATAGTCAAGAAGCCGAATGCATTCTCTTAGCATCCCTAAGCCTACGTGAGCTAACTCGGTGTAGAAAACAAGGGCTGCAACAAAAGAACATATCCACTTCAAAAACACAAATGTAGAACTGTCATTTACCTCTCCACCAAAGCCCCAGAAGGGGCAAACTCAACCAAGCATGCCAATCAAGTTCGAGCAATGCTTAAACTTGTTGGCGGGGACTGGCTTGGTCAACATATCAGCAGGATTGTCAGCTATACCAATTTTCTTTACTGTCATGTTTCTCTCTACAACTGCCTTGCGAATAAAGTGATACCTGACATCAATGTGCTTAGTCCTCTCATGATATGCTTGATTTCTAATCAAGTATATAGCACTCTGATTGTCACAAAAGACAATCGAATTGTCTTCCTGCTGTAGCCCAAGTTCCTGAACAAGATTCCTTAACCAAATACCTTCTTTCACTGCTTCTGCTGCTGCCATATACTTTGCCTCTGTAGTAGACAAAGCAACTGTCGACTATAAGGTTGACCTCCAACTAATAGTCGAACCAGATAGTGTAAAAAGATAGCCAGTCAAAGATCTCCTCTTATCGAGATCACCTGCAAAATCGGAATCCACAAATCCCACAACTGAGTTACCGTTGGAACTGTTTCTATCAAACACTAACCCCAACTCTGCGAAGCCTCTAAGATACCTAAGTATCCATTTCACTGCCTACCAATGGACCTTTCCAGGATGCGCCATATATCTACTAACCACATTAACTGCCTGCGCAATGTCTGGATGAGTGCATACCATAGCATACATAATGCTACCGACTGCACTGGAGTATGGGACACGAGACATCGCAATCTCCTCGACCTCTGATTGAGGTGAATGTAGAGCTGAAAGTTTAAAACGAGATGCTAACGGTGTACTCACGGGCTTAGCGTTTTGCATGCCAAACCTCTCAAGTACCTTCTCAATATAACTCATCTGCGAGAGATATAACTTCCCTACTTTTCTGTCCCTCTGAATCTCCATTCCTAAGATCTTCTTGGCAAGAACCAGATCTTTCGTCTCGAACTCCTCATTGAGCCATTTCTTCAAGATCAACACATCTGACACGTTCTTTGCAGCAATGAGCATGTCATCCACGTATAAGAGAAGATAGACAAAGGATCCATCCGAACCATTCTTGAAGTAGACACAACTATCATAGTTGCTCCTCTGATAACTGCTCCCTATCATAAAGCTATCGAATCTCTTATACCACTGTCTTGGTGATTGCTTCAGACCATACAAGGATTTCTTCAATTTACAAACATGATCTTCCTTGCCTTCTACATAATAGCCCTCGGGCTAGGCCATATAAATAGTTTCCTCAAGCTCGTCATGCAGAAAAGCAATCTTCACGTCAAGTTGCTCAAGCTCTAAGTTAAATTGAGCAACTATAGCCAGCAACACACGAATGGAAGTGTGTTTTACCACAGGAGAGAAAACTTCAGCATAATCAATTCCCTCCTTCTGGTTGTAGCCTTTAGCTACGAGCCGAGCCTTGAATCTAGCATTTTCAATACTTGAAATTCCTTCCTTTTTCTTGAAGACCCATTTACACCCGATGGCTCTTTTTCCCTTAGGCAACTGCACCAAGTCCCAAGTCCGGTTCTTGTGAAGTGATTCAAGTTCTTCAACCATAGCAACGGCCCATTTCTTTGATTTTGTGCAAGTAATAGCTTCTGTATAGGTAGAAGGTTCCTGAATACCCATATCTTCTGCTGTCGTGAGAGCATAAGCCACCAGATCAGAGAACCCATATTTCTGAGGAGGTCGGGTCTGTCTCCTTTCTCTGCCAGTAGAATTAGAATATGGCTGCTCCACCTCATCTACAACTTCCTCATCTGAACTTGAATCAATAGGAGCATTTTGCTCGTTCAAAACATTCTGAGAGGTCTTTTAAAAAGCTCCACCGAACCTCCACCTCATTCATATCACTCTCATGTTTACCTGCAGACTCATCAGCAACTTTCCTTTGATCAAGCATATGCATTTCATTAAATGTAACATCCCTACTAATAATGAACTTAGGTGAGTTAGGTTCCCGCACCATAAACGATAACCTTTCACCCTATCAAAGATACCCAACAAAAATGCATTTCTTTGCTCTAGGTTCTAACTTACCATCCTTAACATGATAATAAGCAGGACATCCAAAAACCTTTAGATTAGAGTAATCACAAGGCTTACTTGACCACATCTCAAAAGGAGTCTTGCATTCTATTGCTGTTAAAGGAGAGCGATTAACGAGATAACATGCCGTGTTAACAGCTTCAGCCTAGAAATCCTTTTCCATGCCAGCATTAGAGAGCATGCATCTTGCTCTCTCCAATAGAGTTCTGTTCATACGTTCTGCCACTCCATTCTATTGTGGGGTGTGCCTAACTGTACGGTGTCGAACAATACCTGCATCTACACAAAATTCATTAAAATCGCCACCACAGAACTCAAGACCATTATCGATCCTAAGATATTTGATCTTCTTCCCTGTCTGATTCTCAACAAGAGCTTTCCACTTCTTGAAGATTTCAAACACATCACTTTTTCTTTTCAGAAAGGAAACCCAAACATTCCTAGAATAATCGTCAATGAACGTCACAAAGTAAAGAGAGCCACCCTTAGGTGGAACCTGTGCTGGTCCTCATAAATCGGAATGAATTTAGTCAAGTGTGCTCTTTGTCGAATGAGTTCCTGTACTGAATCTGACTCTGTATTGCTTGCCAAGAACACAATGCTCGCAGAAATCTAGCGAGGTCGTCTGCTCCCCACAAAGTAAATCACGTTTACTCAAAACTGACGTGCCACGCTCACTCATGTGGGCCAAACGCATGCGCCACAATTTTGTTCTATCATTGTCAGAAACGGAATTGCTTGTGCCAATTGAAGGACCCATAACTATACTACCCTCCAAATGATACAAGTGATTCACCTTGCTTCCTTTCATCACAACCAGATTGCCTTTTGTAACTTTGAGAACTCCACCTCCACCTGAGTACATACACCCAATGGAATCCAAACTGCTCAACGAGATAAGGTTTCTCTTCAAGTCTGGTATATGTCTTACTTCAGTCAAAGTTCTTACTGCTTTGTCATGGCACTTAATCCGAACAGTACCAATACCCACGACTTTGCATACAGCATCATTCCCCATCAAGACTGATCCACCATTCAATGGCTCGTATGTGGTGAACCATTCCCTATTTGGGCACATGTGATATGATGCTCCCTAATCCATAATCCAAACATCATTGGACAAATTTACAGCAGAGCATGCCGTAAGAACACTGTCTGACGCATTAGCTTCATTGTCGTTTACAACATTCGCCGAATCTTGTTTTTGACTATGTTGCTTATCCTTTTTCTTGAGTGAAGGACAATCTAACTTGTAATGTCCCTTTTTATGACAATAGTAGCACTCAACGTTCATCTTATCTCCAGGTGGCTTAGATTTTGAACGACCAATAGATTTCCCTCGAGAAGCTTTATCCCTGCTCTTGGTCCTGCCTCTCACAAATAAACCATCTGCTTTGTTTTCACTGGTATTCCCATTCAATTTTGTTCTCAGTTCCGCAGAATTCAAAGATGCTTCAACATCCTCCAAAGTTATGGATTCACATCCATAAAGCATCGAGTTCACAAAATTCTCATATGAGGCGGGCAGAGAACATAACACGATCAAAGCTTGATCTTCATCCTCGAGTTTAATATCTAGATTTTTCATATCCAGAACAATTTTATTAAACTCATCCAAGTGTTCCTGAACAGACGTACCTTCACGCATCTTTAGGGTATAAAGACGCTGCTTCAAATAAAGTCTCGATGTTAGGGATTTCTTCATGTAGAGACTTTCCAGTTTCTTCCAGACTGGCATTGTTTCCTCATCAGCGACTTTCTATAAAACCTTGTCATCTAGAGACAACTGGATCGTGCTATGCGCCTTCTCGTCCATCTCTTCAATTTCAGCCGAGGTCATATCATCTGGATATTTTCGGTCCAACGCCCTAACCATACCCTCTTGCCTCAATAAAGCCTTCATCTTTATTCTCTATAATCCGAAATTGTTCTGTCCATCAAAAGATGAAATCTGAAACTTCAAAGATGCCATCTCAAAGAACCCTAGAATCGAATGCAGCTCCGATACCAATTGTTGGTTACCGATGCAAAAAACAAAAGACAGAACACAGGAATTTTACGTGGTTCGATCACAAGGTGATCTACATCCACAGACGATCTACGTCCATAGGCGAGGCAAGACAAGATTCCACTATATGATCAAAGAGAGTACAAATTTAAGAAGTCGAAACAACGACAAAACCTCACAGCTCACGAAAACTCTCTGAAAACAAAATTCTCTCTACTTCAATGAGAAAACCTACCCGCAGTATGAAAGTGCTCCCAAAAAATTTTCCTCGGGGGCTATGCCCCCGAACCCTCCAAGACATTAGTTCGCTTGCTCCAGCTTGGGCAATCCGCTATAGAAATTTGTTCACTTGCTACAGGTTGGGCCTATCGGCCCAATCCTTCGCGTCGCGAACTAAATCTCAATTTTCTCTCCACTTTCGAGTCGCACAAAATATATGTCGGGTTAGGTCATGAACCGGACCGAGTACATAAAATTCAAGACATATTTAACAATAAACGATACCAACAAGTCAGGAAACAGTTGAAGCACGAAACGTAAGGAAGTGGAAAACTACTTTCAAGGAACGGCTGTCAAGCTGCTCTATAAATACTCAAGGACTTCCAACGTAGAGAGGATCTTCTTCAACAACACAATACATCCTTTATTTAGCATTTATCTTTAAGTGTATTAGGAGTAATGTTAGTCTTAATTTCCAGATTCTGTGTTGTAGATTCAATTCCGACGAGGGTCTTTATCAGGTTCAGTATTGTTGATTAGATTCCAGTATTGAGCTACTAACTTAATGTCGTCGATTAAATTTCGGCGCTGTGTTTGGTATATAGTTGTCGATTAGATTCTAGCCATATTCATTCAAGTTACGTCATTGATTAAATTTTAACATACTTTAGAGTTGTGTCGTTGATTAAATTCCGGCATAGCTTAATTTTAACATTTACAAGCTGTCATTTCATGGTTAGTATTGTCGAGTTCGACATCATATCGAGTCAGGGTGTAAGATCTAAACTAGGATTAATAAACGCATTTGACATTCTCTGTCCAAGCTTGACTCAAGACCCTAGTCTTCTCTAATAAAATCCGAAACGCAGCGTTCGGTAAAAGATTTTTCGACGGAATAACAAACCGGCGAAATAGCATGATATAAGGATATCCTAAAAAGTAAGCAAGCTCAAAAATGGTGGCTTAGAGTTTCTTGCTCCTATTACAAGTACAAAGCAGAGGAAAAGGTACATAAACAAGAAAGGACCAAAGAAAAAAATTATGATAATAAATTAAGGTTTCGTTTGTTTCGCAGAAAATAAATAATTTGAAAAACATATATGAAAATATTTAGACACGGATTGTTTTCGATATAAGCGATTATTTTTGGAAAACATTTTTCCAAAATCATTCGTTTTTTGTGAAATAAATGTAGCCAAAGATAACATTTGGATTGCCTCGTGAAGGGGCAAATTGAATACCTCTCCGATCGTTCAACAAATACGCAGTGATGCAGTGGAAACGAGGTAGCACGAAGATAGAAGATTCTCTATAGGCAGACAACAAGAACCATCTTCTCTCAAAGTGCATCTTTGTTAATGATGAAGAAGCGGTTTTATTCTTGGAACAAACACTTACTTTTAGTAGAGAAAACCCGTAACCTAATGAGGATAAAATATTTAATCGATCATTAAAAAAATAGCAGAAAACCAAAACTTCCTGTCTTAAAAATATGAATCTACTAAGGCCCTATTTGGCAACTTGCCAAATAGTGAAAATTTCTATTCTTTTATTCCCAGAATAAGTTTGAGAACAGAAATCCGTTTGTTAAATTTTTTGTGCCCAAGCACAATTTTGTAAAAAATTGTTTCCAAAATCAGTTTTGGAACAGAATCAAGAAGGAAAAAAAGTACCTTTTTGATTCTGGAATAATTTTTCCAGAATTGATTCTTTTTGGTTTTTTTTCTTTTTTTTGTTTGTTGTTGTTCTTTAGCCCGCCGCCCGTACCCGCCAGCCACCGCCACTAGTCAGCCGTCGTTGCCAGACGCTGGCCATAGGCTAGGCCAACAAAAGGTGTTCTGGCCCCTCACCGGTGGGTGGCGGTGGTGTCCTCCTCGCTCGGGCGAGGGCGGGGCGGTGCCACCCGCGACGACGAGGCCTCGCCCAGTCAAGGCGAGGCCGACCTCTCCATTGCCAACCCAGGTGACGGCGAGGTCGGCCTCGCTAGATTTGGGTGAGGTCGAGCCTCACCCAGCCAAGGCGAGGCCGGCCTTGCCGTCGCCACCCAGGCGACGAACCTGGGTGGCAACGGCGAGGTCGACCTCGCCCAGATCTCGGCGAGGTCGAGCCTCGCCCAGTCAAGGCGAGGCCAACCTCGCCCGGCCACCTTTTATCTCGTCGGTTCTTTGGCCAAGGCGCTCGGCCATGGCCAAGGAAGGAGATGGGAAAGAAAGAAAAAAAAAGAAAAAAAAAGAAAAAAACAAGAGAAAGAGATAGTAAAAAATTCAAAATATTATTAAACAAATAAAATTTTGTATAGTTACCAAACATATTTATGTTCTTTCTCTATTCTAAAAATAGAAATTTTGGACAATTACTAAATGCCTTTAAATGCTTAGAAATTATTTCTGGGCATAGAATAAAAAAGAATCATTTCTGCCCAAAATCAGATTCCGGGTATAAAATGGTTGCCATGCGCACCTTAAACTAATTAAACTCAGTAAAGAATAATATCAAAGCTCCCTTAAATCGTAATTCTAAAACTCTTCATCAAATCTCCATTTATTCTTGAAAACTCCTGCATCGTGCATTCTTGCAAACTCTTGTCCCGGACATTCTACTTATCCAAACGCTCCAGATGAAAAATTAGAATGTTTTGAAGGAGTGACATGTGTCACGGTCGTGAGTTTTGCATGTGCCAAAAACCGTGCAACATTAACAAAGACTCGTCCAAACCTAATAGAGCTTCCTGAACATTCCCAGGAATTGGCGATACGGTAATTATGCCATGTTTTAGAAAGTTCTTGGCATAAATGTCGGTAGTCGGTGGACGAGAAGGTGCGATCTCGGTCACCCGTTCAAGAGTCGATCAATGAATGTAATGAATCGAGTCATTGTATAAGTAGGGGTCTTCTTCCCTCATTTGAAGCATCCAAAACAATTGAAGCATTTCATATTCTCTCCAAGATCTTCTCTTTCTAGATTCTCTCTACAATTCGGGTGGAGCTAAACACTACGTGAGTTATTGGGCGTAATTGGGATTTGGAAAACACCGATAGTGTTTGAGTGACTTGTGTGTGATTGTAATTTCCATTATATTACTTAATTTATAATGGAATTTTGTACTACTCTCCTTGTGAACGAAGGTCACTACGAATTCTTGTATTGTCAATTTTCCGTAACACGTACAATGCTTAGTGTGTGGAAATGTTGTTTATCTCTTTACTCTATGCTGATGTTATTGTTGAGATATATGTATGAGTTGTGTTAAGATATGTCTTGCATTGGAGAATTGGTGTGATGTTGAGTAGTTAATATATGATAATTAGCCCATAACTCATTATTTTGAACTTTTGAGTAAAGGTGAATCCAACTGGATATGTTGACGGACTCAAACTTGGGCTTTCTCTTGGTGAACTACCGGGTGAAGGTATCAGGATTTCTGCTATACGCTACAATAGATGGTTAACTCCCAATGTGCTTCAGTGTTTGGTGAATATCAAGGAGGATTCTTGTGACCAATGTGGTTACGGGCGTCATCATCTCGATGATAACTTTCATGGTTCAGTTCGAAGAAAGAGACCAATAATGAATATGGGCTTTGGATATTTAAGTTGAGATATCTTGATGCATGTATGGCTTTTACTTGTACCAATGGAACCCCTTCTATACAGGGCATTTCATTCTCTTTGAGGAGCATCGTTTTTAAGCTATACATCTTCTTTAAGTTGCTAGAGAAACACTCTGTACATGATCAAAAGAATACTCTACGGTGAGCATGTTTCTGTCGGGATCTCCAAATGGTAGAGTTAAATAAACAAAAACCTATCGCATGAGTAGCAATTCTTATCTAATCTTGTCTTCTTTTTATTCGATGTGCTATCTTCAATACCTCATTGTGTACTCGAATCTACCCAGAAGTGGACGATTGTGTGACAAGATATATTCCACTAGAATCCTAGGAACCTTGGAAAATAGGCGTCCCAGCTTTCTGAGTCAAACCGTCGATATTCCATGAAACACGTGACCCATCAAACTACTCTCGCCCCAATCATTCCCCTGACCATGTCCATGTCCTGAAAATTTACAACGAGGCACGCTTGGGTAGTGACTATGTCCCAGACGAAATGCTTGGGATCTCGTGGTTGCGAATCCATGTTGATCTGGAGATACGCGCTTGGATGATTAATGAATTCCAACCCTGGCATGGTTGGGATCGAGACGCTCTGGTCCGATGGCCCGGCATGAGAGGAATTCACTTGCTGTTCTAGCAGAGTGACAGGAATCAGAGAAGGTGCAAATCGAGCTTGCACTCTTGACAGTGGTAAGAAAAGGCCATGCCTATCTTCCCGCAAACATTGCACCTGAAAGCGCCTTCCTGGTAGGCTGGGCCCCGAGTCAAAGTCAGCATGCGTATGTAAGCAAAAGAATAAGAAAATTACTTCCTTTCAGAGCTGTTCATCGTGATCTCAAGGATGCAGAAAAATCTTACGAACGCTTCAAAATCAAGATCTGTACGACACAATTTGTGCTAATACAGCAATGGGCCGCCCGCATGGCTTTCTCTGGAGAAGAACAGACTGTAGTCAGATAGCATTAGGACAACCTGATGTTGAAGTTGCAAAGCAGAAATGTTCCTGAAGACTTTGCCTTGATTTGGCTGAGCACTCGAGCATCGTTACGACGGCACAGAAGGAAACTGGCTAAAGAATGTATCTTTTTCTGTTAGATGAACCTGAAAAACATGGATCAAGAAAATAATGAACACAGTTTACCAACGGATACAGAGCATAATTGATCGACTCCTCTGACGAATCCAAAGTAGATGGGATCAGAGTTGAAGACATCCTGTTGTGTTGTCGCTTGTTTTACTCCAGGTTGCCATTAATTTTCGTCTTGCATTGGCATAATCGGGTCCTATCAGTTTGACGGGGCTGTGTATACCTTACTTCCTGAGCCAAAAAAATTCACTTTGACATGCGGTTCGAGGGGACGGATAAACACCGACATTTTAGTAGTCAAGAACAAAACATATAAAAATTCTATCATATTAAATCATTTCAATCTTAAACAATTTTCCCTCTTATCTTGAGTCGACCATTTGTCTCTAAGTCAGCTCGATACCTGCAAAGTGGGAGCTAATTACCGTTTTAAATTGACCGAGCAGGTTAGATTAGAGAACAAGTTAGCAAAGAGTCGCTTTGGCACTGTTACAATCTGGGTTTATAGAATAATAGTAACTCAACAAGGTCTTTCTACAGACATACATACAAAAATATAACTGATCAGGTTTGAAAATCGTGTGTGATCTGTGCAAGAGATAGTTCAGAGAGGCAAATATGATGAAAATGCAGTGGAGTTGAACGGAACTTGGAACCGGAAAATTCCTTCCATTCTTCTCTAGCTTGCTTGTTGACATCAACCATGAACAGAACCGCTTTATGTTCACTCCGAGTCATTCATTAATGGTTCTATTTCAAAAGAGGATAACACAAATAATTGGGTTGCGCTTTTTCTACTCCTAATTTGACTAAAATACTATCCACCAAATTGTTTTGACCATTTCACCCATTGTGGGTCTCATCTTTCAAAATCTTAAACTTTCCTTAGTGCCTTTTTTTGGTTTTTTTTTTGTGGGTCCCACTTTCCTTCCTTTTCATCTCACCCTTCAGTATCTTTCTCTCTTTGTCTCTCTTGGAGAGAAGATGCCACTATAATCAAGGCACAAAACTCAGTCGAATGATGTTTTCTCGGTTTAATTGATGGCTTTGCAACATATGTAAGCCCTTCTCTATTCAAAACCAACCCAATATAATACATATGAGGGAATCAACCAGACTTTCCATCGCCACCAATAGACTTTACCAGTTAATATGCAAAAATGCATTTGGCATGCCAACTGGTTTTCTACCTTATCAAGAATTGGAAACAAAATGGTAAAATATTTTAATAAATCTACTGAAATGAGAAGAAAACTGAAATTTATTGGATAAAAATCCTTCATCCTTTACTGAGTCCGAATCATAACGAGAACAACATGTGCATCTTGAAATCATTTTGCCAAATAGATTGTAGAAAAAAAAAGGTCAATGGAAACCAGTCCGAGGAAATTTTCAATGAAAAGAATACTCAAAATTCACTCAAAAAATCAAATGCATGCTCTATCCCAATAGGGTCAAAGAAATCAGTAAGTTTAATTGTTAAAAGTTAATGGGATTATAAACCTTTTTTCACTTGGTGAAAGTAAAACTCTTTAGAATCGGACAATACCCGTTTTTCTCTTTTTCACTCTTCCCCACAAAATTTCAAAAACTTCAACTGACAAAATCCTGAAGGAGAGAAACTTAGCAATGCCAAAGGCCTCACTAAAGATCATCCTTAAATGCACAAACCTTAATCATATACAACAATATACAAGGAATGAATGAATCAATATCTACTTTTCCCGGACACAAAAAAAGAGATGAAAGAAGAAAAAGAAGAAAAAACACCTTCAGACTTTATTGACTTGAACCCATTACAAGGAAAATTATCACATTATTCAACATTAACCAGCACTTCGAATTTAATCAATTTAGCAGGCACCCATCATGAAAAACGACGCAAAAACCATATCAAACATAAAAGAAAAGAAAGGAGAGAGAAAGAGAGAAGGTGAAGATGAAGGAAAGTGAGACCCGCATAGTTAGATTCCGAAAAATATTACATTAAAGATAATGCGGAGGATGCTAAAAGGTGGGACACACGATGGATAAAATAGTCACAATATAAGTGGTCATCCCTCACCTAAGTTTTCTTGACTTCACCACTTTAAATATCTTAGAAACCTCAACGGCCATGTAAAAATTTCTCCACTCTTCAAAATTGCTTTCTCAATTGGCAACTCTTAAAGCTTCTTCGACTTCTGTTTCGTCATTTCACCTAAGAATGTATATTACACTTTCGGTCAAGTCTCTATTGCTAGTAGTTACCATCTTCGTATCTACTTTTGATCAAGCGACGTGATTGAGGTTGAAATGCCCCCATCTTTAATGAAACAGATGAGACTATTTCATCAGGGCAAATTCCTATATAGTTCTCAATGCCCTCCAAGTGACGCCAGATGTAAGTGTAGCTTCTATCTCAAACTTGTCTGGCCGCATATTGTACAAAGACCCATTCATGCTATGGAAGAAAAAGGGGGCCGGTTGAGTCACTGCACCTTAAAATTCCACCTTTGTTCTCAGTATAACTCAGCCGACTGTCCTGGGTGGTGAAGGTCTTGCCTTCCTTATAACTGGAGAAACGGGTCTTCCAGACAACAGAAACGGAAGATGGCTCGGTATAGACAAGTGGAACACAAAATGGATTCCCTCAAAACTAGGCTGTAGCTATAGAATTTGACACCCAGAAGAGCTACGCAGAAGACGGTGATGATAGCCACATGGGATTGGATGTGAATAGTATTTTCTCGATCAAACAAGATCCCTTGGCTAATTATGGTGTAAATCTTTCTACAGCTACCTATATAACAGTCAGAGCGGAATATGACAGGAAGAAAATCTCCTTGTTTGTCTCACTGAGCAATGAAACAGGGGAAAACATGGAGAATCCAGTTATTTCTTTCTCTCCTGATATTTTCTAGTATCTCCTGCAGGATGTGTACCTAGGATTCTCAACAAGCAACCACACAGAGTTGAACTGCTTAAGGTCATGGTTCTTTGAGGTCTCAAAGCTAGACGAAAATCCTTAGCTGGTGTGGGTTTGGATTGCAGTTGCAACTGTACTTGCGTTGGGTGCTCCAATTTATCTCCCGAGTAGGATAAGAAAAGGCAAAAAGGGTCTAGTGGAAGATACTTCCCAAGAATAGAAGACCAGATTGAGGGCTAGTCCATGGTGTGAGAATGAGCCGTAAAATATATTTATGATTGTAATTAGCTAGAATCAAAAATTATAGTTAGCTAGTTTAGAGGATATATTTTTTTAAGATTCTTTATTTTCTTTGTATATATATACGCCTCTAGGTCATTATAAACTAATAAAGAAGAAATATAAAAAAGTGAGGAATGTGGTTTTCTTCCTCGAAATATCTTTTGTGTTAACGTGGTATCAGAGCCAAGGGTTTGCTCTTTGTGAGTACTGTACATGAATCCTCAATTATGGTGGTCCTGCTAGTCGGTGAGTGGGCTGGGGGTTCGGGGGCAATGCCCCAGAAATTTTTTTTTTTGGGCTTGGTTTCCCTATTGCGTCGTTTGGCGTGCGTCCTACTCAATCTTCTTCATCTTTGTCACGATTGATTTTGGATCCATCGAGGATCAGAACCCTATCGGAGCGGTGATTCCCCATCAGAACCAAGGGGGGAATTCGACCACGAAAGCTTTTTTGGAGAATCCAACTATTAGATTAACTCAGATTCTCACTCAGAACCAGACGCACCTCCTCCTCCATCACCAACACCGCAGAATGATTCAACTTCATCTCAGATTGCAATTAAATTGTATGGAGCCAACTATGGATTATGGTCTCAGCTTGTCGAGATGTACATCACTGGTAAAGACAAACTGGGATATATCAATGGAGACCTTCCTCAGCCACTGCCTATAGATCCTGGCTTTCGGAGGTGGAAAATAGAAGACTCGACTGTGAAAGGATGGCTTATCAACTCCATGGATTCAACGTTGATCGGCAATTTCATTCGCTTCCCAATAGCGAAATCTATCTGGCATGCAATTGCAACGACTTTCTTTGACGGAACGGATGCCTCTCAGGTTTATGACTTGAAGAGGTGTGCTGCTCGAATGCGACAAGGAGGAGGACCAATTGAGGCGTACTACAACAACCTTCAAGGCTTGTGGAGAGAAATCGACTTTCCCCGTCCGAATCCAATGCGGTATCCTAAAGATATTGAAAGATACAATATGGCTATATAGGAAGATCGAGTATACATATTTCTTGATGGGTTAGACGACCGTCTTGACAAGGTTAGAGCAGATGTTTTGCAGATGCAGCCGTTTCCTACTGTTGAAGAAGCCTGTGCGTGTGTCCGTCGAGAAGACATGAGACAAAGTGTAATGCTGACCAACAGTGATGCAGTACATGATTCGGGAGCCATGGTATCTCGGGGGAATAGGACGAATGTCAAAGCAAATCAAGAACTGCCGTTGCAAATAGCGAAGCTAGGAGTTACGCAAGAAAGGGGAAAGCCTAGCTCGGCACTACGCCAGAAAATTTCTCCAAGGGGAGGTTGCTCGAATTGTAGTAATTCTAAGCATACCAGGGAGACGTGCTTTAAGCTTCATGGGTATCCAGATTGGTGGAAAGAGTTGAAAGCTCGAAAGCAAGCAGAAGGAAAAGGGAAAGCTTCTTTAGCGACTGCTGAGCCTCAGCTGTCACTGATACCTCACGTTGATCCTCAGAATTTGATGTCAGGAGGTAACCATGGAAGTGCTTTGGTTAGTTCTAATCAGATTGATTGCAATCACTGGGTTATTGATTCGGGAGCTACTGATCACATGACATTTACTCCTGATGACTTTGTTCATACTTCAGAACCAAGACGTGACAGTATCTCAAATGCTAATGGATACACCTATCCGGTGACTGGGGCTGGAGTTGTTGCGATTTCTCCTGCTTTTTCTCTTCCTAACACCGTACTTGTCCCTTCATTATCGACCAAATTGATTTCGGTAGAACAAGTTACTGAAGATTTGAATTGTGCTATTATAATGTATCCCCACTTTTGTTTGTTTCAAGATATTCTCAAGAAGGAGATAATTGGGCATGGTGCTAAGAGAGGGGGGCTGTATTATATGGATGACTTTAGTTCTGGGAGTGCAAATCATGTTAGCGGTACATCCATCAGTAGAGAAAAACAGATTTGACGTTGACATCGACGGTTGGGACATCTGTCATTTGGTTATTTGAAGCAATTATTTCATGAATTGTTTTTGAATTTGAAGGATTTAGATTTGCAATGTCAGACTTGTATATTGGCTAAGAGTCATAGAGTTCCTTTTCCTATAAGTTTGAATAAGAGTGAAGCTCCTTTCTCTTTGATACATTCAAATGTTTGGGGTCCATCTCCTATTACTGCTATTTCGAGTTGTAGGTGGTTTGTGATATTTGTTGACGACTGTATTAGAATGACATGGCTTTTCTTGATGAAAAGTGAGAATGAGGTAGCCAAGATATTTATAAATTTTCATACTATGTTGCAGACCCAATTTAGTGGACAGATCAAAGTTCTAAGAAGTGATAATGGTGGGGAGTACACGAATGAATACCTTAAGGAGTAGTTTCAACAACATGGCATGATCTATTAGTCATCCTGCTCTCAAACACCTCAGCAAAATGGTGTGGCAGAGAGGAAAGAATAGACATATCCTTAAGATAGCTCAAGCTCTATTGATTGAAAGTCAAGTGCCTTAGAGATTTTGGGACAATAGTGTGACTACAGCTGTCCATCTCCTCAATCGGACGCCGTCTAAAGTGTTAAACTTTCAGACACCACTACAGACTTTGTTCACATATGTGCCTTTACCTTCAGTCCTGACCATCCCTCCTCGGGTGTTTAGATGTGTTGCATTTGTTCATATCCCAAAGAATCAGCGGACGAAACTTGATCCTTGTGCACTGCGATGTCTTTTCTTGGGGTATGGTACACACCAGAAGGGATATTGTTGCTATGACCCTTTTACCCGGCGAACCTATGTGACTATGAATGTCTTGTTTGTGGAAGCTGAATCCTTTTATCCGGGTTCCCATTCTTCCTTTCAGGGGGAGATACAGATAGAAAGGGCGAATTGGTGGGAGTTTCCTGGTAGTATATTATCTAGAGGGGTGGAGAAAGTATCGTCTGAAGGGGCGGAAGAGCATGGTAGTATATTATCTGGAGGGGTGGAGAAAGCATTGTCTGAGGGGGCGGAAGAGGCATCATTTAGGGGTGTGGAGAAGACATCGTATGAGGCGGTGGTATCATCTGAGGGAGTAGAAGAGGTATCATCTGAGGGTTGCCAACTTTTACAGGAGCAAAATCATGAAGAACAACTTCCCTCTTCTCTAGCACCTAACTCAACTCCTGAGAATATTCCTGAGGTAATCTCTCCTACTCCTTCTTGTATCTTTGATGAGCTTAATACTTCAGTGGGATATAAATTACCTGCTGGACACAATCGAGGTAAGTCTCCAAATATATATTCGCCAGATGCTGAAGAGAAGAGATGTACATATCCTATTGCAAATTATGTGTTAACCAAAAGGTTGTCAGGCCCAGTAAAGGCATTTATATCAAACTTGTCCGCAGTTCGTATTCCAGAAGGGGCACAGGATGCTCTGAAAGATCCCAAGTGGGTTCAAGTAATGGAAGAGGAGATGGCTACATTGAAAGAAAAAATGAGACCTAAAAGCTAATAGATTTACCCAAGGGAAAGAAGACTGTGGGATCTAAGTGGGTCTTTGCTGTGAAGTACAAAGCAGATGGATCGATTGAGAGGTACAAGGCAAGACTAGTAGCAAAGGGGCACACGCAAGCTTGCGGAATTGACTATCAAGAGACATTTTCTCCGGTTGCTAAACTTAATATTGTTCGGGTCTTGTTGTCTCTTGTAGCTAATTTAGACTAGCCACTACACTAGTATGATGTCAAGAATGCATTTCTTCACGATAATCTCAAAGAAGAGATTTATATGGATGTTCCGCCAGGTTATTCTTCATCCTTACAGCCTGAGGCAGTGTGTAAGTTAGAGAGATCATTGTATGGTCTGAAGCATTCTCCACGAGTATGGTTTGGCCGGTTCACTTTGGCGATGAAGAGGTATGCATATTCCCAAAGTGACTCAGATCACACATTGTTTCTAAAACAACATCAAGGGAAGGTAACAATGTTGATTAACTATGTTGATGATATGATTATCACTGGAGATGATTTAATAGAAATATTTAAGCTCCAAGAGAAACTTTCTGAGGAGTTTGAGATGAAAAATCTTGGGGGGTTGAAATACTTCCTAGGGATTGAAGTAGCGAGGTCAATAGGGGGAATATTTCTCTCACAAAGAAAGTATGTGAGAGAAATTGTTCAGAACCATAGACTTAAGGAGTATCCAGATCAAGTGCCAACAAATAAAGAAAGATATCAAAGGTTAGTTGGCAAACTAATTTATCTATCGATACTCGTCCTAATATTGCATATGCGGTGAGTATTGTTAGCCAGTTTATGCATGCCCCAAGTGAAGATCATATGAATGCAGTGTTGCGTATACTTCGCTACTTGAAGTCTTCTCCAGGACGCGGTTTGAGGTTCTTTAAAAGGGGTCATCTTGAAATCGAAGGATTTACTGACGCGGACTAGGCCGGGAGTGTTCATGACCGAAGATCAACTTCAGGATACTTCACTTTTGTGAGAGGAAACTTAGTTACTTGGAGAAGCAAGAAACAGAAAGTGGTAGCATTATCAAGTGCAGAAGCTGAATTTGGAGGGATGGCCAAAGGGGTGTGTGAGTTCCTATGGCTTAGGAAGTTAATGTCAGAGATTGGGTTCGCTCCTAAAACAGAGATGAAGTTGTTTAGTGATAACAAAGCAGCAATTGATATATCTCATAATCCAATTCAACATGACCGTACTAAACATGTTGAAGTGGACCGTCATTTTATCAAGCAAAACTAGGATACCAAAGTGATTCGATTTCCATTTGTACGATCTAAAGATCAGTTGCAGATATTCTAAATGAAGGTTGTATCAAGCAGGATCTTCTACAGCTCACTTGACAAGTTGGGCATTCACAATATCCATACACCAACTTGAGGGGGAGTGTAAGAATGAGCTGTAAAATATATTTATGATTGTAATTAGCTAGAATCAAAGATTATAGTTAGCTAGTTTAGAGGATATATTTTTTAAGATTCTTTATTTTCTTTGTGTATATATATACGCCTTTAAGTCATTATAAACTAATAAAGAAGAAATACAGAAAGTGAGGAATCCGGTTTTCTTCCTCGAAATATCTTTGTGTTAACACATGGCTCCACGGAAGATTTGGTTCAAGGATCTCAAGAAAGCAACGGGCAACATTAAGAATAAGCTAGGACAGGGCGGCTGTGGAATAGTTTATAAAGGGCACATAAGTGGACAAAGAGGTAGCCGTCAAAAGGGTTTCTCAGGATTCAAGTCAAGGCAAGCAAGAATTCCTTCCTGAAATCACGACCATTAGCAGCCTCCACCATCGGAGTCTCGTGAAACTGATTGGATGGTGCTACGAGCGCCACAAGCTCCTCCTCATGTACGAATGCATGCTAAATAGTAGCCTAGACAAGTACATATATTACCACGAGAAGTTAATAGCCATAGGGGAGGATCTTACGTGCAGCAGATTCCAGGATGAGTGTGGAATTTGGAGACGCAAAAATCGAGTGCATGCTTGTTTTGGGGTGGGCCTGTTGCCACCCAAATCCCCACTGCAAGCCCTCCATGAGAAGTGTTTTGCAGGTGCTGACAGGGGAAGCAGATTTACCAATTGTGCTGCTGGAGAGGCCACCTTTCATCCGGCCGGTGATGCCTCCATCTTTTAAAGAGGACTAGATTGCTCCATTGACAAAGGCCAAATAACTCCGATCACAGAAATTTGCGGGTGATAAATGTGCAAAGCGGTAGATCATGCAATTTTGTGCTATTCATCAGCTCGTTTTTGCCGTTTTAGTGCCTGAAAGTGAATCATCTTAAAGTACATTCAAGACATTTGCATTCTCTCTTTAAACTCACATTATCTCTGGTTAAAGCAATTGCATCCGAGGCCTTTTCAGATATTAAGGATTTGAATTCTCTGGAACTTGTCCTTTTTACTGAACACTAGCAGGGAGATGATCAAAGATGAGCAGAACGGAGAGAAGACAACAGGACCGTCTCTGATTGAGCAACTTTCTCGTTGCCTTAGTTCAAGACCGAGACACCAATTCTCCTCTACAACAGACAGATAAACGAATGATTGCTCATTCCAAGGATGATGAATGAAAACAGTCACAATTATGAAAAGAGCACATGCAACTCAAACATTTCTCTGTTCTCTTTGTATTCCAGGCAAAGCTTTCACACACCAGATGGGATCATCCTCCTCAATCACATTAAAGACATACCAGCCATGTCAAAGTAAGAAGACCAAAAATAAGCCTTTTTCGCTTGATCAGGAACGAGAAGATGACAGTGACCTCGAATCAAAGGCTTCTTACTAGCTCTATTAACCCCCTAGAGTATTTGTATCTAGAGGTATTGACGCCACAGGTGCCTAACTTTTTCTCACTACTCAATGTAGTGTTTGAACTTTTTTTGCAATGTAGTCCATGAACTTTTCAAGATCATTGCAATGTCATCCTTCTATTAGGTGAACTAATGAAAATTACTTATGTGGCAATTAATGTTATTGATCGACTTTTAAGGGTTCAAACCGACATCTGATCTGCCCAATTCGCTAGTCCAAATGCTTTCTTCTCCTCCTTTGAAGGGCTCACAAGATGTAGATCATAATTTTTCCCCCTTCTTCCTTTCTTTCCTCCTCCTTTCCCCTTATCCGCATAACGCCACCATCGCCATCTGCACTTGCACACGTCCTATTCCACCGTGAACCCTTGTGCTCCATAGCTTAGTCATCCTCGCCGCAGCAGTTGACCTGCCATCCAGCTCCACTATCTCGCACTGCCCAGCCTTTTCTCTCTCTACAACTCTTACTTGTGGCAGCCGGACTTGAGTTGTCTATCTCGGATTTGAGGCCACGGTGACCTCAGGTGTGAGGCCGCGGTGGTCACAACCTCAAACCTGAGGCCATGCTGCCTCGGATCTCGGCCACGTGGTGCTGACCTAGGGCCGATGGACGAGATAGAGAGAAGGGCGTGATGGACAACGCATCATGGTGGTGATGGATGGAGGGGTGACGGTGGACTGCAGTGGCATTGATAAAAAGAAAATTTATATCATCAAAATCCCCGGCCATTTTCACATAAAAAAGAAAACTGGGTCAAATAATTTTCTGATATCATCATTGGTACTCAGTGCTGCAGCCCAAATTCATGACCAACTCGCTTGGCCAAGAAGATTAGCCCGCATTCAATCTCGACAAGCGTTTCATGAATAAGCCTAATATCGATAAGCTCTCATCGGCAACTCTCTCATCAGTAAGCCTCATATCCATAAGTCCCCATTGGCAAGCCCCTTAGCAATAATAAGCGTCTCATCTTTGACTTTGTCGTAAAAATTTTGTCATTTCTCATGCATTGGAAGCTTACAACAAGACACCTTGGGATAGCCACAAGCATTGGAAATATATATTTTTGATAGCTCATAGTTTCTGTGTGCTTTAATAACTTCTAGTTTCTAGATTTGACTTTAGTCATTTTCTTTTGTGTTTGTTTTGCTATAATAGTCCATCAAGTTTATGTAAAAAGCAGATTTAACTTGATTAATGAAATTTGCTTAGTGCAATTCCCTTGAACCTCGAAGAATTTATACACCTTGAAAACCTAGAAGAGTTTTCACTCCATCCTTGAAGAGTAAGAGCTTTTAAAGTCTGTATCCTTAAAGTGTTGCAGCCATCAATTAAGAAGAACTGATGCCATTTCAACTTCCTTTGAGGCCTAGAAGAGCAACTAGTGAAGTTCATATCATTTTCCTCATTCCGTCCATTCACGTTTGTCCACTTCCTCCTCAATATTGACTATCTTATGGTGTTTATTTGAGAAAACTCAAAACAAAAAAGTTGTAGATCCAAGAGTCTTCTTACTTGGCAGTAACATCCTCAATTTCAGTCTTTGGGAAATGGTTATGGTTTAAGTTTGGTGATTTTTCAATCGGAGTCAATTTTACTCTTGTTCTGGAAAACCCAGATTTGGATCCTCTGTATCCCTTTTGTTTTGTTATTTTTGTAGAAACTTTTGTGATCCGAATTTCCAAACACTTCCTTCTTCAAAGTTTCTCCAAATATCTTGAAGTTTTACATATTTTAATTTTATAATTTTTGGACTTGATATGAGTAGTACGATAGCCTAATTTTCAGACCGTGTAAAACTGTCCAGATGGGTATTTCTATGATGTTCATACTTTCTTTATTTTCTACGAACTTTTTTACAAAGATTTTGAACAAACTTCCTTCATAAAATTTGTTGAGAAATTATTTCCCTATAACATATATAAATTTGGGAATTTTTGGATATGATTTGGATTCTGAAAAGATTTTACTTTTAGAAGCAAATATTCTGTTATGACAAACCGATTTTAGTTTGTCTTTGAGCTACTAAAAGCTATGTTTACAGAAAGATTCAGATTTTATGTTTCCAATAGGAAATGTTTTTTAAGGTCTTTTTTATGATATATTCAAATTTGGGAATTTTCAGAGTTTATTTACTATGCTTTTAAGCCCGATTTCTAGAACAGTACAAAAACTACCGGTTTTGTCAGATTTCAAAGATTCACCATTTTCTACATGAGAACGTTGGAATCTCAACTTGATGTCTTCTGGTGATTTAATGTGCTCATTCTAAGCTTTCAAATGAGCCATGCCAAGCTTTGATTGGAGGTCACACAAAGGGGAGAGATATGAAAACGAAATTGGCCAAGCCAAGGGCCAATTCTTCTTGTTGAAGCCACCATTATTGAGTCATGTTCAGGTGTCCCCCTACATAATTGCTCAATAGTTGAATTGTCTACCCTCATTATTGGAGCATGGTGACTCATTGTCACCAATAATGAGCTAAAAACAAATGAGGAAGTCGGCCAAGAAAGGGGAAAACCGAGAGGGAGCCAAGAGAGAGAAGGAGGGAAACAGAGAGAGAGCTATTAATTGTTAAAATTTGCTAGATTGTTTCATTAATGTTATTAATGGAACAATCAAGATTTTATAGATGATAGTCATTAATGATCAAGATTTTCTAAATCATAGCCATGATGGCACTTGACTTTAGGGGCTATTTCATTAATGTCATTTGGCTCTCCTCCATTAATGTCATTAATGATCAAGATTTTCTAGATCATAGGCATGATGGCACTTGACTTTAGGGGCTATTTCATTATGTCATCTGTCTTTTATTCATGATTAAGCTTGAGGAATAAGTTGGCTTGCCTATAAATAGGCTTAGTTTCGCCCCCTTAGTTACCACACACTACTTCCTTGCCTCTCTCTCATCTTACCACACACCCTCTTCTCTTCTCTCTCTCTCTCTCTCTCTCTCTCTCTCTCTCTCTCTCTCTCTCTCTCTCTCTCTCTCTCTCTCTCTCTCTCTCTCTCTCTCTCTCTCTCTCTCTCCATTTGCCGCCATTGACCGCCGTAGACGTTTTCTTGTGATTATACGTGAGTAAATTTCTTAACACTTGGATAAGGCAGTGTGTTACGCGGTTGGAATGCGGCATGTAAATTGATTCCCTAATCTAGGGATAGGAAGTTATGATGCGTTGTTGGCTCGACTTCTCACCCGAGCCTTTGTTGAAACTTGTGTGTTGTTGTTTGTCTCAATGTTGCACGCATTGCTTGTTACCATACTTGAGATTCTTATCCATGCTTATTGATTTATAAGAGAATAGGACTCGAGTAGTGACCGTGTCTGTGATACTTGATGTTTGCATGAATGCTTATTATTTTGCTTCATAATCGTAAGTCAAGGCACATACGAGTCACGAAACGAGGTGTCGTATGGTCTCATACTCATGTTGTGGCATCACGGAACGAGTTCGGCTTAGTGCGGGTTTACATTGGGATGTGTAGATCCAGGCCAAGTTCAGCTCCGAGCCGGTGTTCAGCATGGCAGACCGAACCACGTGCCCTCGACCGCGACCCACATGTTAGGCCAATATTCTAGAGATCATGACTACACAAGCACGGCACACCTTTGGGCTTGATTGTATGGACTAATGTAATCAAGATAATAAACTAATTTGTGTGACCCATGATGTGCGATCACTAAATAAAAGAAGAAGACCGTCGTTACGTAGCATTAGCAGCAATGCCTCGATAAACTAGCGCTGGGATACCCTAGTTGAGCTAGAATGCCTGGGTTGATCCCGGATGCCTCGATAAACTAGTGCCGGGTTGCCCTAGTTGAGCTAGGATGCCTTGGTTGAGCCCGGATGCCTCAGGAGAGCTAGCCCTGGGATGCCTTGGTTGAGCCAGGATACCTTGGTTGAGCCAAGATGCCTAGCATGAAGCTGATGCCTTGGTTGAGTCGGGATGCCCTAGTTGAACCAGTATGACGATAAATGAATCTTATATGGGTGTTGGTATGTAATAAATGAATTATATATGTGTGCGAGTATGTAATAAATGAATTATATATGTATGCAGGTATGTGTGTTTATTGATAAGCTAAATTTATGTAACCAGATAAATGTGAGTTTCCATGTGAACATAGAAAGGGCAAGGTCAAAGTCTTTACTATTGATTTGCCATCGACATAAGGCAGGGAAAATATTTGTATGCGTCAGTACAATGGCGAGGTATCATCCTGCACGAGTATTAGTGAATTTACTCATTGAGTCTTCCCGACTCATCCCCCGTTGTTTTCCTTTTCAGATATGTAAGATGGAGGATGACATAGAGGAGTTAGGATTAACCTAGGCCTTCGCTTGTGATATGATTTGTACGTGGAACGGCCTATAGAAAAAGGGCTTGTAAAATATATTTAAGTAAAATGGTAATAATGTGTCTTGCCTGTTATGCTCTCCCTGATTTTCCAACTATTATGATGTTTGAGAATTTACTTACACATTTCTGCATATGTTTAATAATTAGAAAAAAGAAACGGGACGACGACAAGCTTGTAATGTCAAATGAATAACCCCGATGGTAAGATAAGGATGTTACATATTAGACAAGATTTGCTTATGATGCTTGTCATAACCCCGTTGTTTGTTCTGATTGTGATTGTCCCGTATTAATTGCTTCCGCTTGTGCTTAGTCAAAGATAATAACGAATGGGACGTCGCACTAACAATCACGAGGTAAAGACATTACATTGGCTTTAGAATCAGGTCATTTCCTTCTCCGTTGAGGAAGTTATTATCATTTTCCTGAGCTAGCACAGAACTGAAACTTTTGGTCAGTTTGTGACAGAGTTTTCGTGGGTGTAAATCACTCTCCCTCGATCCTATTATTTGAGTAGTTGAGCTTGGGCTACATTACCCAGAGAGACATTTTTAATTGCAAATGAATCATTATCTCGTTTTAGAGTGTCATGAGATATAATACAAGAGAAGACCTTTTTGTTATAATTAATCATGACTGCTGTGGATGATCCTCCTCAAAGGATGCGAAGTGACGATTGGAGCGAATGATATTCTCTCTCTACAATTTTTTTAGACTTGTTTTCTTAACTTTACTATTTTGATTAAATTGGTTGAAAGTGGGTTTATTACAGACCCACTAAAACCCATCTTATTTGTGTTTTTTTTTCATTGGAGCCCATTATGACCTATATTTGAAAGTTGAGGTGACCCTAATAAAACTCAGCTTCAATAGATGTGAGTTAAAGACTGCGTTTGTGACCCATTTTGACATCCCTACTCTTGATTTAGATATGACAAAACCTGTACATAAATCATAACATCTCCTACTTATAAGTAACCAACTTCCTTGACCTTCCGGCACTGGGTAAGCATTAGCCCCCATACATGGTCTTACGACTTTGCAGAAACCTATGTTTTTTATAAACTGTCGATCGAGACTGGTCACTTTGGCCCCCTTCGAGAGAGGGCACCTTTCTTCCAAAGTTACAGGGCTTTTTGGCCTTTTGATCTCATATTGTCGGGTGGATCTTGAAAGATATGAAAGAAAGATCCTCCTCCAAGTTGTACATATGACTTTCAACAGGGCTGGCCAACTGTTTGCCAAAAAGACATGTCTCCGCAAAGTCGTAAGACCATGTATGGGGGCTCACATGCCCAATGCCGGAACGTCAAGGAAGTTGATGAACTTTCCACACTAAGCTTTTAGTTTAGATATGACAAATCCTATATTCAAATCATAACTATGGCTACTTAAAGTAATATTAGAGGGCCACACATGCCATCTAATTGTTGGAGCACTACCCGATGTATATGGATAGAGCGATTGACAAACATTCATGGTGATAAATTGGGCCGAAAGATTTAGCTATCCCGTGTGCCTCCAAAGTGAATATTAACAACATAGTTACTTATTAGCATTTCAAGAAATGTATATGTCTAACCTTGCAGATGTAAGAGTCGGTTCTTTTTCGATTGGCATGCATTTGTGGTAATTAATTTGACTGAAAGGTTTAAATATCGCATGCTATATGTTCCTCCTAGGTAGATATTAACAACATGCCTACTTATTAGCATTTCAAGTAATGTATATGTCTGAGCTTGCAGAATTAAGGGTTTATTGCTTTTCTTGCACTGAAAAAGGAGTTATTTGCATTTTATAGTAAGATGTCATGGCTAAATGAATGATTAATGTAATTAGATTGTATTAAATGACGCCTCAAAAGAAGCAAAACTCATTCATGGAAGTCAAACACTCAAAATCTAGCATTTAATGCTATAGTGTAACGAGCATTTAATTTTTGGATAGAATATACCTAAGAGATAATAATCAATTCATGTCCTAAAACATCACATTTGAATAGATTCATGCATAAAATTATTAGCGTCTTGATTCTTATCCTGCTTATAGTATTTATAATCACACATCAACCTATTTGGAATATAAGTTAATTGTCCTCAAAAATACTATTGGTGCTAGCTTACATTCCTTAAATTTGACTGGAATTCTCTATTTTTCTTTTTTTGCTGTAAAAAATAGATAAATTGTATATTGTCCAATTAATTAAAAGTTTCAGTGCATCATTGCTGCATCACAACTTGATCGCTCAATATCGAGATCATATTTAGTAAATGTCCACTTGTTTTATTCTAGCATTGTTATAATCGATTACGGAAAGCTAGGTTCAAAACAATTCGGTATTAAGTATACAAGTTCCATTTATATTAATTTTCTTTGTTTTCTTTGATAAATAGAATGTGGATAGACATTGCCTTCAAACACAGCCGAATTAAATTTGATAAACTTCTTTTTCAATATTTTAGCGAAAAAAAACGCACGAAAGTGCATTTATGTATTTTTTCCAAATTTCACTTGCCCCAACTCATTTCTAGTTTCCTTTGTAATAATCAATATACCTAAGGTTCATGTACTCAATGTTTTTATGGGTTTTCAATATTTATGGAAAAAGACTATATTCTAGTAGGGTTAGATTCTATTTAGCTTTTATGGAAATATTTTTTTTTTTGTTCGTAAAATTTTATGGAAATATGGAAGGCTAACTAGCTCATTTGATTACCAACTAAGGTAAATAAAATACACGAGACTTGCTATGATGTGCTTGTATCGGTGCAAGATAATAAATGGGAAAAATTGTTTGGGTTTATTTCACCGTGTCATTTTAAATATCCACCATTTTCTTCCCCTTATATACCATCATCTCCCTTTCAATTGTCGAAACACACATCTTTTGGCTTGCAATAAGCATCAGCTCTCAAAATGACCTTTGAAATGGAAAACCCTAATATGCGAAACCTTCCTCCCTCATCAAGAGAGCATGTGCAGGATGGATCATCTCAGCATGTGCTATCTTCTCCTTCGACAGGTGCAGGTCCATAAAAAATGAACGAGGTAAGTCTCAATTGACCTTTGTGCTAGGTTGTCGGCCATGTATTTTGTGATTCAAGTACAAAGAAATAGATTTTCTACTGCATATCTTTTACAAATAAAATAAATAAATCAAAAGTGATGAATGATGAAAGACAAGATGAATACTCCAGTGCTCTCTAGGGTTCTCGTTTGATTTACGTTAGGGTTAAGAGTTGAATTACTCAAATGATCCATCACCTAGATCTAGGATTGATTCTACAAACTTTATATAAATTGGAACATCTATCATGTTAAAATCTAATTTTCTTGTCTAAGTGCGTGCAGATCTAATTGTTTAAACACTTTGTGTACATCCCGAAATTGGTTGATCGCTTTACCATCCTGTGATGTCGCCGATATAAATGTAAAATAACCCCGACAATAAAAACAAGACTAAAATATAATCACCAAATCTTTTGTTGACAAATAACAAAAGAGGACGGTGGTTGGCGATTAAAATATATATTGGAATTTATATATGTTTATAAAGTGGTTTTTTAACCGTGAGTGTAAGCAACAACCCTAAACCTTTGATTTATGAGCGTGTAGAATTATTAGGGCTTATGTATGCCAATCCCTATATTAGTTCAAGCATAATAATTGAAATCACCGGATCACCATCACAAAATTGAAAAACCAGTCCAACAAATTTTATGTTTTCTAATATACATTAGAGGAATAATGAATCATGTTCTCGGATTGAAGGTTTTGATGTATTGCTTTTTGCATAGATCCCCATGATTCCATAGACTTCTTTTAAGATTCCAAACTAGAAATGGCAAAATTCCGTAGATAACTATGAATAGTTATCCATTGGAAAAATAAAACTAACGGCAGTCGTTTGAAATATCCCTTTATTAGCTTAGTAAGTAATCAGACCGTTAATGCTATTATGGAAAACGTTATCAATTCTAACTATACCTTTCTTAGTATTCAAAGTTTTCTCTTATATTGTAAGTTGATAAGCAATAAATGTCGCAATGGAGATCTGTTATAAATTAAAAGTATTAAGAGAGAGAAGAAGGAGAGAGAGGAGAGAGGGATAGTCAAGAGGGGGCTTAAGAGAGGATTGTATTTATTCAAAAAACTTAACATAATTTTTTCCTTTTTTCTGCTAATAATTGTCAAAAATTTAATTTCGTTTTTGTCATTTTGAATATACCTATGAATGATAATTTTTTCTATTAAAAATATCTTTATTTGAAATAAATATTCAAAATTGGATATTTATTGTCATTCTAAATATCATTTTGTCTTTCATTTTCTCTTTGATATGTTCTTTTGAGATTTTTATTTTCCTAAAATTATTTGCATTTTATTTTAAATGATTAATTATTTTTCAGTGGACATCAATGATATGGAAAAACTCGCCGTATTTATAATCATTCATATAAATTTCATATTGTCCATTGTTTTTCAGAGAATTCAATATTTCTAACAACTATATTCCTAATAATTTAGTAAATAAATAAAGATTTTTTTTTTTAAAATAAAATAGAATTTTGTGAATGATAGGCTACATTGCAAATAATTTCCCTTATTTGGAATTTTCAAGTTGTTTTTAAAATATTTATTCTACTGTTTAATATTGAATTTGATAGGTGATAAATATTTTTTTTGCTATATTTTTCTAATAAATTTCTATTTTTTTTAAGCAAAAAATTCTATTTTAAAATTGCATATATTTTCATTTTCCCAATCCTCTATCGATCAAATCTAGTAGAGGAATTTGGTCAATCTGTTCTTTTGTTTTCAAATTTGGTCTCCTTAACGAATCATATTTAATGATTCATGATATTAAATTGTAAAAATTCGGTATTCTATCTTTTTAATATTTTTTTTGTTTTCTTTGAAAAATAGAATGTGGATAGATTCATTCTTTTAGTTGAATTAAACCCATAAAAATTTCCATAAACTTCTTATTGAAATATTTGTTGAAAATAAGTTAATAAATATTTGACTTCTTTTTTATAATTTCCTTTTTTTGGAAAAATTTCAAAAGATTTAGATTTCTTTTGTTTTATTTTTTGTTCTTATTATATGGAAAAATAGCGAGGCTAACTAGTTATTTTCCACTCCAATACTTGTCCTTCTCTATAAAATATCAAAAGGTCAATATTCGCTTATATAAAATATCAACCTTCCTGTTCAATTTATTTCAAGGAGATCATGTTTACAAAAGGATGTTTGGATTCTCATTGGCATTCTTTATCTTCTCTATCGTTTCAATCAATGCAATTCCATAAAAATTTAACATTTTATTTCTCTTCAAGTTTCATATATTATTTTTTAAAAATAAGATATCAGTCTGATATTGTTGGCCAACTTGTACCTTTATTTGTTATTCAAGTCACGAAAGAATAGATTTCATTACTATATTAAACAATCTTGTCCTTTTGGTCCATAAGAAAATTTGGAAATAAATAAAAAGTGAATTGACTTGTGATATTTGTCAAGCCATGTATTTTTTTATGAAAATTTCATTATCTTTTTCAAAATGATTTATTGGGTTTTCGAAAGTTGATGTTGATTTAAAATTGATCCATCACCTATTAACGTTCAATCTACAAAAAGGCCTAATGGTCCGCAATAAATCCCAACAGTATTCTAAGGCACACGGTCAAAATAAAATACCCCAAATCACACTACGAGGAGGTCTACCAAAATTTGTACCCGATCGAAAATTTCACTTTCTCACTTTTCACGATAACCTCAACATCGGCTGCAATAATAACTAAACCCGTCCAATTTATTTCGTCCCGAACTCCCGGAAATCGATTGCCAAGTTCAGGGGTCTAAATAACGACCAAATTCGATCGAGTGCAATTCTAGCAAAATTTCTATTTTTAAAAATAAGAACCCGAGAGTGATAAAAAATTTATTATAAAGCGATCGACGAAATACTCGTTTATGTGAAATTGTTAGTTGAATTTTACCATATATAAAATGTCTAAAATATTCTTAAATCTTTTGTTGACAAATAACGAATTACATATATATTGGAATTTATATATATGTTTATATCTTTTTTTTGTGTGTCCAGATTTGATTTATGAGCGTGTAGAATATTAGATGTATGTGTACAAGAATATGATTTTGAGGATGACAAAATTGAAATTGCCGATAGGTTTTTCTAATATACATTGGAAGAATAGAGAATCATGTTCTCGGGTTGAAGGTTTGGATGTATTGCTTTTTGCATAGATCCCCATGATTCCATAGACTTCTTTTAAAGATTCCAAACTAGAAATGGCAAAATTCCGTAGATAACTATGAATAGTTATCCATTGGAAAATAAAACTAACGGCAGTCGTTTGAAATGGCAAAACCTTTATTAGCTTTAGTAAGTAATCAGACCGTTAATGCTATTATGGTAAACGTTATCAATATGTACGGAACTAATTTCCCTTAATTGGTTTTCTTAGTATTCAAAGTTTTCTCTTATATTGTAAGTTGATAAGCAATAAATGTCGCAATGGAGACTAATGAATTGATTGAGAACATGCACATTCTTTAAGATCAATGATAAAGAAAGTTGACCATCATTCAACATTGGAGAGTAATGAGTAGCTAAAGTATTACTATTCAGAGAATGAACAACTTTTCTAAATCGAAAAATAGAAGAAGTTGATAGGCCCTTACTTATAAAGTGAAATGACTTTCCACCATTCTTTTCAATGTTACATAATTTGCCAATTCATTTGTGAAAATTTGATGTTTGAAACCGTGGATCTCTTCAAATAATTTCCCTTTCTTTATGTCTGTCATTCTAAAGATGTTGTTTCTCTTCATTTTATTCTACTGTTGTTATTTCGTGAATGATAGGCACTTGATTGTACCTCTCTTTGGACTATTTTGCTTTATAATACATCAGATGTTAATATATTATTGGTTCTGCTAATAAATCGATGCTCTTCCTCTCAAACCCTAGAGGTTCCATGGAATCATTTTGGACAAAATCATGCTATCCAAATGATAAGATTTGCTTCTCGTTTTCTTTCAGCATATGGCACTATGTTTTTCAACTCATTTAGTCTTTTGTCATTTTTATTGCGTCTCATTAGTAAATGAATGTGGTTGGTCTAGTTATTTTAAGTGTACTATTGATCTTCTCAAGCACGAGTTGCTTAACATATTGATAATAGTTTGCTAAATGTTCATTTCTTTGATATCATAAAATAGTTGAAGATCTTGTTTTGCAGCATATATGTTTTCCCGTTTCAAATCGGTTGGCAGCAATTAATGATGTATATAATCGTTGGCAGCAATTAATGATGTATATAATCGTATGTGCATAGTTATTTTCTCCACTCATATCTTGTCCTTCTCTATCTTTTTCATCTTGGTAGGTCAATAGGTCGCTCTCTACACCAGACAACTCTTGTGCTTCAATGGGATCGAAGGAACCATGTGATTCCAAGAAGCTAGACATGCCTAATCAAGGACAGCATGATCAATCGTATACATCACTTAGGGCACTAGTCACTGTAAGTTAACTTTCTATTAAGGTTTTTAAGATATAGATAGTCAATGTGAGTTATATATTGTCCTTTGAAACTTTGTGAGGAAGACCATGACATAAACTCAATTTTACCATTATATAGTATGGTTTACATCATTAAGAATGATAATCAATGTAATGTAAATTAACTTTTTGTTAAGTTTATTTGGATACGTTAGTCAATGTAATTGTTCTGTGATATTTCGTGAGATAAATCATGACATAAATGAAAATTTACCATCATAGAGTATTTTTTAATACGGTTTTGGGAGATTCAACCCTTAGTTTTCGAATGACGATGTCATCATTAAAAGATTGATCATAACACATAAGATCAATGATCCACAATATACATTGTGAGGCACTCGATTTCTTCGTCCTGATTCTTGAAGCATATTTGATAAGCTTGGATGTATTTATGAAGTACACAACTAAACTTCATTTGTAAGAAGTTACAGCTGCACAAGTTATGTATAAACAGAATACATATGTTCCCAATTCTTTGACTTTGACAATACTTCATAATAGTCCATGCTTTAACGATAAGATATACTAGCTTTGATAATTTGTGATTGTAGAAAGTTGTTTCACAATTGAGAAAAGGTATTTCAGATGAGGTGCTCGACCCGGATCCAATATCGTATCGATTACCTGAAAATAATGATGAGGTAAATGTCTCGACCAATAAGATAATATTATTTCAATGATTTGTTTGTAAACTGTTCACATATTCATTCCGGAATATCTGAACAAACATTTCTTGAGTTAAAGTGTATGGTGATCGACAATCAACATTTCACCTTTTATTCATATTAGTGCACCCCTATTTAGTAGTAAAAATTTGTAACTGACGCTCACAACAAATGACAAATGATCAAATCCTAAGCACAGGCAAATCCATCTTCATCAATGGAAGTCAAGAACAGGGCCAAAACCATACTTGTAGCGGAAGAGACAGTATCTTTCATACTCCCCCCCAGATTGTCTAATTAGCACAGATTTACAAAAGGTGGCTTCTTGAATTGCTTCTTTTTGCTTTTACGTTGAATGCATTTATATATATCGCAATTTGTATATCCATTTGTCTGATTGTTTTCATTTTTATGGTATTATTATTATTTATTTAATGCAGAAGATCCACCATCAATCTTTGTTTGAAGAGAGGCTTCAAGGGTGGTATATTGCATGCAGACGATGCGCAAATGGAAAATTAGACATGGTAATTGTATATTCAAGAAACTTCATTGCTATTGCTTTCCTCAATAAGATCGACGATTCGAAAGAAGTAACGTAGAATCGACTTATTTGGTTTCTATAAACACTGCATGGACATGAAATGGATCATAGTGATGAACGTTAGCCGAAAGGATTAATAAAAACTTAGTTTTACATTATCTCCTATTTTATTATTAAGTGTACTGAAATTTTTTTACAACCTTTGATGAGTAATAGCTTTGCACATGACTATCTTGAAATTTTTGGATGGTAATGAAGACTGGTGAAATCTATTATCTTTGTAGAACTATCGTCATCAATAGTCAAGAAGGATGTGTCGCTCAACTATCAAGGTTGTCAAGTTTATAATGGAAGCTTTGGTCAATAAGGAGCCACCAAATAAATAAATGTGATTTACAGTTATTTTTACTTTGCGCTTAGTCTGTGGCTTCATTTGGGTGACAAATTAGGAGCGACCGCCTGCTATTCCAATGGAAGGTTCATCGAAGAGAAAGATATCTTTCAGTAAGAAAGAAAGATTTCCTCCATCCAAGTCATTGAAGATCCCTCGTGCAGAGAAAATCGTCGTTGACCATTTTTTGGAGGAATCGTATAACAACCTCTTGAATATATACGGTAGCAAATCTGCGACGCCAGGTTTTTCCTTTTGAAGCAAACTTTACAACTTAAGTAGAGACATGAGCCTCTTATATCTAATTATTTATTTAATTGTCTTTGTAGAAAGCGAAGAATGGGAGAAATTTTTGAAATCAAGCAGTGAGAATGAGGATAATGCATCTAGTGATGAAGAGACTCAGTAAAAGAATTTGACAACCAGGTCAAGCATCCATAGTTGAACAGAAGAGCCCAAAATGACATCCATGACTTCAAATGTTTCTTCTCTAATATCTGATTTCATTGCGTCTTTAAAATCGGTGAAAGTCAACTAAGTTTGTTCACATTTCAGTTCATCAAACTTGTCAGGTTCCAAAACTTTTGTTGTTTTGAACTATGAAACGTTAAGCCTTGTTTGTGAGCCGGTAATGGAGAAGGTGGAATGGTACTCAAGTCTTTATTTTCTTCCCTTTTGTCGTTTGGCGATTTATATATTTATATATATCTATATATTTATATATCTTTTGTGCGTCCACATTTGTTTTATGAGTACGTAGAATTAGAGAATGTATGCATAAATATGATTTTGCGGATGACAAAATTGAAATTGGTAATAGGTACTTTTTGCTAATATACATCGAAAGAATAGATAATAATGTTGGGTTAATATCATAAAAAACCTCAAACTGGTACACCTGTAATAATTTTATCCCAAACTATATTTTTTTACCAAAAAAAACTCCAAACTGGTACACCTATGATAAATTTACCCTAAACTAATTTTTTAACCACTTAAAATCCTAAACCGGTACATTTGCGACAAATTTACCCTCCGTTAGTTTCCGTTAAATTGAATTAATACCACAAAAAATCACAAATTGGTACACCTGTGACAAATGAAGAGTAAAACATAAAACCGGTACATCAGTTAACTATCACGTGTTATTTAACAAAGCAATTTGACAGTAAATTAATGAAAATAAACTGAGGATAAATTTGTCATAAGTGTATTAGTTTGGGATTTTTAGTAGTTAAAAAATTAGTTTGGGATAAAATTATCACAGGTGTAACACTCCGGATTTTGACCCATTTTTGGGATTTATAGAACGCGCGATTTGTCAGTGTGCTTATAGTAGAATCTCGCCCGAGAACTGATCACTCTCGGTTATTATTTTAAAACTAGAGATTTCACTAGAATCGCACTCGATCAAATTTTTGTCGTTATTTAGACCCCGAACTTGGCAGTCAATTTTCGGGAGTTTCAGGACGAAATAAATTGGACGGTGTCAATATTAATGTTGCCGGTATCGAGATTGTTAGGAATGAAAGAAAAATGGGAGTTTTTGACCAAGTATGAATTTGGACTAGTAGACCTCCCTCGTTAAAATTTAGTCTCATTAAATTGGCCTTTGTCCCTTTTTATGTGCGAGGTCTATTATGGACTGGTAGACCATTTTTGGTTTTCAGTTTGGGACACTGGATCGCGTTAAATATTTGAATTTTCAAATATTATTTCTCTCTCTCTCTCTCTCTCCCCCCCGGGACCGTCGCCCCCCCTCGCCCCATCACGTCCTCGATCCTCTCTTTCTTTGTTCCCCACTTCTCTCTTCTCTCTCCCTCCTCACCTTCTTTTCTCTTTCTCTTCTTCTTCTTCTTCTTCCCCTTGGCTCCCTCTGCGTCGGGTTACGCCGTGTTTTGCGCTTCCCCGACCCGTCGCCGTCCGTTCCACCTCGGCCGGTCTTTGCTCATCGTCCTCGCCCCCAGTGAGCCCCGGTCGCCTTGTCACGCCGTCGTCGACCTCCGGCCGTCGCACCCGACCCCGTCGGTGTCCGCGCCCGTTGCCCCGACCAAGGTCGGCGGTTGTGCGACCCGCCGGTCTTGCTTTCGGCTACTCATTTGGCCGACCCGTCGCCGTCTTGCGTCGCCCGTCATGCCGCGGTCCTCACCTCTCTCCCCAACCTTCCTCCCCCGGTTTCCTTCTTGCTCTCATCACGCCCCAAAGCGTCCCCTCGCCGCTGTCGGTTTTTCCGGCGAGCCCGCAGCCCGCCCGTCGCCGCCGCTCCGTCCACCTCATCTCAGTCGGTAACCTTCCTCCCCCTCACTCTCTCTCTCCCGGTCCCCTCTCCCTCTCTCTGTTTTGGCTGAGGAGGGCCCTCACGAGCCGCCCTCTGCCGTCCGGGCCCCCGAGCCGCCTCGCCTCCGTTCCGCTCTGTTCGCCATGCCGGCGAGCACTGCTTCACCACCGGTGAAACCTTTATTCACGCCAATTCTTCGTTCACTTTCCGTGAGCACTTTTTCACCCGGGGCCCGTACTGTTCATCCGGCCATTTTAAGCGTAGGACACCCGGTGAGTTTGACCCTAAACCCTAATTAGGCTAATTTACATTTCTAGATGAGTTTAGGGGTTAATTAGGGTTATTTAGGAGTTAATTTAGAGGTTAAATTGTGAAATTGATTAGGGACTATGATTGTGGTCAATTTGGCGGATTAGTATGTATGAATTATTGGAAGATTAGTGGCCCGAGAGGCGCGATAAGTGGGCTGGACGGTTTGGATTGAATCGGCCTGAGTCGGGGATGATCGGGTGTAATATGTGGATTATAATACGTGCCGTATTTAATTTCGTGGTGGACAATTAGAATGATATTTGAGGAGTATAATCGAGCATTTTGATGACAATTATTGACCGAGAATTTGTGGTATAGTGCCTAGCCACAATAGATTTGACTTAGGCGAGACGCGATTGATTGAGACTCAGTAGTGCAATTGGCGTAATTGATGGATAGACTGAGTTAGCGATTGAATGGTCTCTGATTGGGAGTGATTTGGTAATGTCGTGACACGTCTAGTGTGGCTAAGAACGGAGTGGCTTGGTGGGCCTCAATTGCACGGTATTATGTGGAACGGCTTATGTGACTGATATGTGTGAACGGTGTACCGTGCTCGAGTGCTTGAATTGACTTCCATGATTGCACTAATTTGTGATTGGGTGGTTTATATGCATAAGTTACATGTCGAATTTGTGCCATGACTGTGCTGGATGATTTGGTTAATTGGGCTAGTGATTAATTGAATTGAATGCCAATTGTGAAATTTGTGAGTGCCCAAGTGTGAACCATATGGCCATGGATGTACATCATGAGCATTGGCACAGCATGTGCATTTATAAGTGTGCCCGAATGACATACGCATTGTGATCACCTAAAATGCCCCGATCGCTTTTACGGGGTTCGATAAAATTGAGACTTGTGAATGTGTGATCACAATAAACCCCGATGCGTGACACGCTGGGTAGTGAACCCGCCCCGAGGCGTGTTACGCGGACGATGCCTAGTTTGCCGGAAGATGACCAACCCGATGCGCTTTACGCGGGTAATGTGTCATGAGCCCGATGCGCAGTTACGCTGGCTAGAAATCAATCTCGTGATAGACCTGATGCGCTTTACGCTGGTCGGACCTGATGCGTTTACGCGGGTCGAGGAGAAATGGAGAAATGGTCGAGTGCTAGTGTGCAAGTGTGCGATAATGCATTGATGAGGCATGAGCATGAGTGCAAGCACTAGCATATGCATAACATGCGTTGTGACATAGAAATGCGGCGTGTATGTGCTATGATTAAATTATGTCATGTAGCTACTTTTGTTGATTTGACGCCTAACTGCGGCAGGGTCTAGTGAGATTAGATTTAGGCCCGGGGCCTAAGTCGATTATGTGTGTATTATGTGTTGTTTAGTACTTGTCGAGGTGCACGTTAGCCTAGTTTAGGTTTAGGGAATTACTCACGAGATTTGTTCTCACGGTTGTTGAAAACCGACTTTTTAGATCCCCGGCCTTGAGAATGACAGGTGTCTTGATGCATTTTTGGGAGAAGCCCCGGCTAGATGTAGTGCCCGAGCCCCGAGCCCACTTATCCCTTTACATCGATGGTAGCTTTGAACCGCTTTTGATTTTTGGTCTTGGGCTGTACTTGGATATTGTAAATGAATTCCAGTATTAGTACAAGTATTGATTTCAAGTGGTTACCCTTGGTTATCGTTTATCTATGTACGGGTGATTTTAATTGCTTCCGCATATGCTTTAATTCTCTGTGTTGGGTTTGGGTCGGCGACGCGTCCTGAGACGTAGCACACGAATCGACCTCTACGAGGGATGTGGCGCACCGAGAAGTGTGGGGCGTGACAACAGGTGTACCAGTTTAGAGTTTTTCGTGATATTAACCCAATAATGTTCTAGGGTTGTTGGGTTGAATGTTACCTTTTGCATAGTTCAATGTATGAGTCATTATCTATTATTCTTTATTCGTTGGACAATAACACTAACAACAGTTGTTTGAAATGCCAAATCTTCATTAGCTTTTGTAATTAATTAGTCAAATTATTTTTGGAAGTCGAAAAATTAGTGTGTGATAAATTTGTTACGGGTATACCAGTTAGAGATTTTTCGTGGTATTAACCATAATAAATATTATACCGATGATAATTTTGAAATGATCAAAATTCCACTGGAAAATGTTTTCCAACAAGTTTTAGAGAAACTTAGGAAGAATATCATGATTTTCGAAGGACCTTAGGTGAAGATAATCAAACAATTTCGAAGTTCTCATGGTCCAATACTTATCAAGCGGAAATGACAATGAATTATTCCCACCCATCATGCCATCAGAGATGCCATCCACCAATCATTAAATGAGTACTAGTGGAATAGGCCAGAATCATTAGATTTTTCTTAAGACCAATGAAACTTCGGAAAATCTTATTTTGAAAACACTTGGCAATCAGATTTTAGCTCTAATTAAGATCCTAATCTTAACCCAGATCATGAACCCATCAGAGGGAATTTTTCAAAGTTCATATGACTATTTTAATGAAGTTAACTTTGGAAGCTTTGTTGTATTATTAAGTTTGTACTGAATCTTTTCAGCGTTTGTCAATTTGATAACTGTGAAATATTGCTCGTCAATTTTGTTATGTGCTTTGTCGGCCATACTATTCATGAAAAATGTTTGTATTAATCTTAACCTCAACTATATAAGGCAAGGTGATACTTGAATAAAAGGCAAAGCCGTAAGAAGAGATAATTCCACAAAGTTATACCATATTCTCTCAAGTATTCTTCTAAATCCTTTTTTCTCTATGCCCAGTGATATATGAAGGATAGAATTAAAATTTTGACCCGACAAGATGAGCGAATTCAGTTAGTATTTTGACCCGACGGAGATTAAGGCTCGTTTGGTCAACCGGATAAAAGCCAGGATAAGATATGTTTTATCCTATCATGTGTTTGGTGGTGATCCAGGATAAGATAAGGTCGGATATAGATCGGATATAGCTCGGATAAAAAAATCCGAAGGGAGATGGGATAGATCTGGATAGGATTTCTAATGCCTATTTAATCCTACGCTCCACTCGCCGTCATCTTCATCCCCACACCTTGTACGCTTTCATCAAAAAAATTTCTCGGCTTTTTTTCCTTCACCGACTCCTCCGGACCAGTGAATAGCAAAAAAAAAGAATTATCTTATCCGACTTTAAATTCATAGTCCACCAAACAGTGGATAGGATATGAAGAAATTCTAAAATTTCTTATTCTATCCTATCCAGTCCTATCCTGTTTAGAAATCCGGACAACCAAATTCAGCCTAATGGTATTTGGATACTAACAAACAGTCCCATTGAATGCCCAAGAGGAAGGGCCTATGTGTTGTAAAAGCATACCTATCTCAAATTTCCTCTTAATCACAAAAAAAACATGGATCTCTCTCTCTCTTTGGATTGCTAATGGTGGACCGGTGGTAGCGGTGGATGCGAGGTGCCAATCCCCGTCCCATATGGTGCCTCGATAAATCTCAATCATTAATCAAAGCCTCCTTTTAATTAATCAATGATCGAGATTTATTGAGACATTAATTGAAGCATCGTATTAGATGAGGGTTTCAAGTCCTCGAATAGGGTCAAAGAGTCAAGAATCGCAACAACGGCTGTACATCTACGACAATAGCAAACTAGTAACAAACGATTGAGGGGAGACGAAAACGAGGAAAAGGAAAAACAAAAAAAGCATATAGAGAACATATATCAATGTTGAATATACTAATGTAACATTCGTAGAAAGGAGCAATCATTATGACTTTTTAACCGGGTTTTTAAGTGGACAAATTAAAGATGTGTGCTAAATATCAATCCTTCACAATAAGGAGTAAAATTTACGCTACTTTTCTATCAAATTGAGGCATACTACGATTAGTGATTCATGCGTTCCTTAATTACGATTTACGCTGATGACAAGAGAGGGCGGGGCAACCATGTACGACCCGATGAGTAGTGCATCGTCCACCATTGAGGCTATGGTTCGGGTTTTGGATGCCCAACCACACCAACAATTCTGGCAGAGATAGTCGTTGACGCACTGCAACTAGCTTTACCGAACCCTTACTATAAGGATAGAGATTTTAGTCCTAATCCATTTAAAGGAAAATGATAAATGTGTTGGAATTCGTAAACTTATCACGAAAATGCAATTAAGTCATAATCTTTCAAAAAGTGCAATCGAGTCCCAAAACTTAGGACTTGATTGAGTTCTAAAATTTATCAAAAAGTCTGAATCCTTTATCAAATTGATCCAAAGAAAGTTGATTGCACTTTGTGAAAATTTTAGGGTTTGACTATACTTTCCTAACAAGTTTTAGGACTTGATTGAACCTTTTGAGATTGCTTTTGTGATAATTTTTAAGACTTGATTGCACTTTTTAAAAGTTTTAGGATTCAATTGCATTTTCGCAATAAGTTCTATAGCTGCAAGTGCACTTATCCGTAAAGGAAACGAAACAAATCATGAATTGCAAAAGTGAAAACCTGGTAGTAGTTAACCCATATATCTCAATGCTAATTAATCCCCCTCTTTTTGTCGTTAATCCATTATTTAACCTTGTAAAAACCCTAATTTTGAAAAGTTTCATGATAATACGAATTGAATAAGCAGGTCGAGCCGAAGCTTTAGCAGAAGAAGTGAACCGAAGAAGATGGAAGCGGGAGCGGAAGCGGAGCTGGCATGGAGCAGGGAGACGATCCCCAGGGTCGCGAAGATCGTCTGCGCCAGGCTCCCCCAGCGCGACCTCGTCGCTCTCCTGCTGGCCAGCCCGTGGCTCCACCGCACCCTCGCCTCGTATCCCTCCCTCTGGCTGGTATCCCCTCCTCCTCCTCCGGACAAGGCTCGCCCACTATCTTTCCTTGGAAACCCGCGACGACCTCCGCAGGTTCGGTGACGTGATTCCGGCGCGTTTCAGGTTCTTGATCTGCGGGAGATGGCCGGTGCGGGGAATCGGCTCCTGGACGCTCTTTCCCTGGTTAGTTCGTGAATCGGGGCGCTGGAATGTCCGAGTTTTTGAGTGGATTGTCGGGGTCGTGCGTGAGGCATTGTTTGGAGCTGCATGATTTGATGATGTTTGATTTTTGATTGTCCCAATGCTTGGGTTGTTGCTCTTGGTCGACCCATTGTGCTGATGAGATTATCCGTGGATTTGGCAGCCGAGATATCGCCAGGTGAAGCGAATTAACCTCGAGTTCGCCCAAGATATCGAGGACAAACACTTGGAGTCCCTCAAGAACAAGGTATCATAGGGTCGTTTGCATTGTGCTGTTGCTTATTGAAATCAGATTGCTAGCTACTGGAAGATGAAGAGAGTTGTGCATCGTTGCTTCATTGATATTTGGAGGACAGATGTTGTCTTTAGAAGGACTTAATGAAATCTCGAGGAAAAGTCTACTTCTTGATCCTTCAGTAGCCATAAGTAATTTAGTATTACTTTGTTCTGATACGAATCAGAAAGATATGCCCTGTTGTTTCAATACCCATATTAGAGGATCGTCTCAGTAATGTAATTTAGTCGTTCATTTGTTACCCATAACCCTGTCTTAGTTTGTTTAGTGTCCTCCTGAGGATTCTTTACTTTGGTAAACGATCGGTGCTCTCCTTCTCTTCCAAAGTTGCTATTTTGACGACATTGTTTTAAATTTAGCAGACAACTTGCGGAAAATAACGCATTGACTAATAGATGTTACCCGTAAAGGTCATTAAGATTGATGTTAGACGCTTCAATGACATACCTCTTGGGAAAGCATAATAGATGCTTGAGTTAATGCTTCTCATAAGTTTTAAAAGTATAATGCCTAGTCTCTTGGTTACTTAAGTTTGCCTTTCCATGATTATGTCACTGTTTATTCCGTGAATGCACAATTTTTTTCACTAGGTTAAAAAAGCATGCTTCCTTTGACATTAGTATCCCAAATACTTACTGTCGTCTAGGCAAATTATTTATTAGTTTTATCATGAACTACCAATTGTGCTTGACTTTACTTTTTTAGCAACACTAATCTATGTTGATCATTCAACTCTTAGCCACTTGTATCACTTATCAAGCTCTTAGTAACTTGTGGTCACTTGTCAACCACTCAACAGTATTTCGAATCTCTCAAGAGCTTGGAGACTTTAAATCTGAATGGTTGCCAAAAGATCTCTGATAAGGGAATTGCAGCTGTAACCAGTTGTTGTCCAAATCTTAAGGTCCTTTCTATTTATTGGAATGTGCGGTAAGTCTTCTATAAATGCACGTGTCTAGTAATCCTCACTTTACCTTAATATTTATACCAATTAACTGCATATTTCTGGAGCTGCAGAGTGACAGATATAGGCATAAAGCATCTGGTAGAGAGCTGCAGACATTTAGTTGATTTGAACTTAAGTGGCTGTAAGGTATGTACTTGCTCAATGTCAAAGCCTCCCTCCAAGTATGTTCTGCATAGGCTTGCATTGGTATAGTTGTTTACACGTATTAACATGATGATGGAAGTTGGACTTTCTATCAATGAAGTATACCGTGATTTGAAACACTACCCAATCAAATTTGTATATACGATGCATGGCAACCTAAGTTTTTCTTGACCATCTTGGCTCCTCGACTCTCTCACATGCATTCTGGTCACTTCAGTTTTAAAGTTCTACTTTGTTTATTGAAGACGGAGGACAGTTTAAATTTGATAATTGATTGAGTTCTTACCATGTGGAGATCACTGGGCCAAAAAATCTGAGTTTGTGCTTGGTACTAGTCTCAAGTCTTGGCTGGTATATGGGACTGCAATTCTACTTAGATTTTTGAATTGTGAGCGAGCTTTATTGGAGATTTTTGGTTCTTCATGAGCAGTTGTTTGCATCTACAATGAAACAGATTTTATTGCTTTAGTGAACCTGCTATTGGCATTCCAAGTATTTACCATTGAAATTCTGAACACGCTTGCTATGAGAGATTTCTTCCCTATGTATATGGATGTTACGCCGACAACTGGACCAAGTGGGCTTGCTAAAACAACTTGAGATGATTAATGCAATGCCTTGGACAGTCATAATCAGTACACTGGGATTTACAGCAACATCACTTTTACTTCCTTTTTCTTGTATAGTTCCCAACCTTTTGGTTTTACTTATTTTTATTCTCAGCACTCAGATTTTTGACATGCCTATAGATTTTGTGCGGAAGGAGTCTCTATTTACAAAGTTGTTTTCATTTGTCGATGGCAGAATATTACAGACAAGAGCTTGGAGTTGGTTGCTGACAGTTATAATGAATTAGAGTCACTAAACCTTACTAGGTATGTTAATGTCTGATAAGAAAAGCTTAAACCTATTTTCAGGAAGCAAATGAAGCTAATCCAGGAAAAAATAGAATAATTATTGCCATTGCTGATACAGATATGCACCTTTAAGCTTGTAACTATTTGGCTATCAGGTGCGTCAAGCTGACAGATGTTGGTTTGCGGCAAATACTATCCAAGTGCTCTTCTCTCCAGAGTCTAAACCTTTATGCCCTTTCTAGGTAAATGTGCTTTCTGTTCTCATATATAGGTTTGAAGCCGGTTATTTGGTAAATGTAGTTTACTTTCTGAATTGCTTTTTCCAGTCTCACAGATAACGCATACAACAATATTTCCTCTCTTTCCCATCTGAAGTACTTGGATCTTTGTGGAGCCCAGGTAAATTCCATTTATCAACACATGCTAATTATCTTGCATTACCTGAATTTTAAGCTGCAAAGTTATGAATGATTCTGCAGAACCTATCAGATGATGCACTTTCCTGTATAGCCAAATGCAGAAAACTTGCGGCCCTGAATTTGACGTGGTAAGTTTGTAAGTAAAATGCCTTAAATATTTTGTGGAGTCAACATAATATGGTTGCTTTTCACAGGTGTGTACGTATTACTGACAAGGGGGTCAAAACAGTTGCTGAAGGCTGCGTCTCTCTCGAGTTCCTTAGGTAAATCTTGATGATAAGGTTCTTCCAACTAAGATAAGAGTTATCTGGGCTGAAATAAAAACAACTCGGCTGAATTTTATTTATTTAATTCGGAGATGGTCAGTAAGCGTATTACAAAGCTTGATGAATGCTAAGCTTCGCATTTTCGTGGTTCTAGCCAGGTTAAGGAGAGCAGTTCTCGTGTTATGGTTATGGAAACTTGATGGTTCTTTTTTAAACCTCCTTTCTGCATAGTTGTGTCCTTTGCTAGAGTAGCTTGACTAATACGTAATTCCATAAGCTGCCGAAGCATATTTGCAATGATTCTTATCCAAGTGACCTGTAATCAAATTAATAAGGTATTTCATACTGATTTTTTCTCAATGTAGTTATTAGTTATCCCCAAAGATGATGTTAGCAGGACCTCTTAGAAGTTGCAGTGTCTTTTGGCTTTGAGTACTTCAGATTGTTGGTCTTATCTATGCATAGCATTGAGGGTTTGGCAGTTTTATTTAAAATTGTTATTTGGTGGCTTTTATTTTGAAAATAGATGGAAGTGTAGATTAAAGTGTCTTCTTTTCCTATATTTTACACTTCTAAAATGTAAAGTCAGTACTTTTTCTTATATGTTTCCAATCAAGCAAGCACGCATCAGAAGTTGGGGAAGGTGTTTCTATTTCTGGCTTTTGTTGGTGCCTCTTGTTGTCTTTTGATGCCAAACAAGTTGGATTAAAAGTTGTTCTGATTGCTGGTCTCCTGGACCATCTTGCACTTCGATAGTTTACCTTAATGAATATGCATCATCCACAAGATATACGGCACAAAAGCTATGATGAACCAAATCAGACATCAAGTTCCCTCTTCATTGTTCAGTTAGTGATAATTGCTGCGAAATGCAGCTTGTTTGGGATAGTTGGGGTGACAGACAAGTGCCTTGAAGCCCTTTCAACGACCTGCTCACACGCACTCACCACACTTGACGTGAATGGTTGCGTTGGCATCAAGGTAGGATGTTCTTTGTTGGTGCAAGGAACGAGGTTTGCTGCTTTTTGAGTGAATTTGTGTTGGTTTTTTTTTTTTTTTGAATTTGTGTTGTTTACTGTGTATTATTTTCCTCCGCAGAGACGAAGCCGGGAAGACCTGCTCAAATTGTTTCCACACCTCAACTGTTTTAAGGTTCATAGCTGACATTTTAAAGGAGGACGATATACCGATATAGATGACGATTATATATTTTCTTTTTTTGAAGAAAGTGGCGATTATATTATAGCTGCAGTTGCTAGAAAAGATCACATTATAACGCCTTCAGTTGGATTGTCAGTTTTCCCTTCAATTTAAAAGTCTGCTTGCTGTCTCTCTTTCTTGAAGTCTGTATGATTGACAATGAAATGTTGAGAAAATATTTGCAAGAATGAACGAGAGAATATTTGGCAGAAGGGATGACGAGGGAACATCGTTTTATTTACCCGAAGTTGTGAAACATGGTGTTGTAACTGTGTAGATAGATGGTCTTAGTAAATCTTGTTTGATGCGAGAATGATAAATGGTAATGGACAGCGGTCTGGTCTGGTGACCTCGTGCTGAATCCGTATCGATATACGCCTGTTAAGATGATCGCCGTCTATTGACCCAACTTTTGGTTGTTTCTGAATGAATATGCTTTGTAACAGATTTGGTAGGATTAAGGGTGTGTTTGGCAATTATTCTGTTTCCGGAAACAATTTCTATTCAGAAATAATTTTTTTTTATTCCGTGCCTGGAAATAATTTCTAAGCATATGAAGAAGTTTGGTAATTGTCCAAAATTTCTATTCTTGGAATAAAAAAAGAATAGAAATGCGTTTGGTAATTGTACAAAATTTCTTTTTGTTAATAATATTTTGAATTTTTTAATATTTCTTTCTTTTCTTTTTTTTTTTTTTTTCTTCTCCTTCCTTGGCCATGGCCAGGGTTGGTGAGGGCATCGTGGCCCTCGCTCAAGCCACTAGGGTCCGGCCCTCGCCTTCGTCGGCGAGGGCCACGACGCCCTCACCGGATGCCGGCAACTGGCGACTAGCCACAGGTCAAGAAGAAAAAGAGAAGAAGAAATTTCTTTTTCATTTTTTATTCTTGTTCTCAAAATCAGAAGTAGTTTTTTTTTGCTTCTTGATTTTGTTTCAAAACTGATTCTAGAAACAAATTTTTACAAATTTGTGTTCGGAAACAAAAAATTTTTCAAAAGGATTTCTATTCCATAACTGATTCTAAGAATAAAAAAATAGAAATAGTTACTGTTTGGCCGGTTTGCCAAACACGCCCTAAATATCACAAGCTTTTGAATCATCCCAGTGATGTTTATCTCAAGTCGCACCAAAATATGCACCAGAAGATCCCCTACATGTCTACCTCTCTTTGGGGAGGTGGCGTGATTCTTTGTTCTAGTTTTTGCTTTTGCCCTTTTATTTCAGAGTTCTTTATACATTTAGTTTCTTCTAGACATTGTACACCCGGAACCGCTAACATTGATAACGGCTGCGAATCTGCATAACTGCATGTTTGTAGCATTGTCAAATACTTGTTTGATGAATCCTTTACACCGGGATTATCTCTCTTCTATTTGATATTGGAGGAGCAAGAGGAGAAAATACTCCGTGATATCATCGTATCATGTCAGTGGCTGATGTGGCATGCGTTTACCTAGTAGATCCAATTACAAATTGACATGTGGCAAGTGACTTGGAATTGGATAAAAACAAATTAAAAAATTGCTAGCTGATGGCAAGTTGCAAACATTTCATAAATTTAGGACATTAGCGGAGGTTAACAAATTCTAGCAAATTTGAAATGGCCCGCCAATGATCCACTTGTCTGACTTTCTCCCCATGTTTTAGGTTCTTTGCAAAACTTTGCCCATCCATGATACCACTCCCCAATTTTTTTTCATTTTTCTGCCCCCATAGGCTTCATAAAGATCACCATGAAAACTCCATCCTTAGGAGGCTTAATCTTTCGTCCTCTTATAACATGACCGGAGTTCATTGGGAAGGTTGAGCACAACAGAGAGGCGCTCTCAGATCTAGGGGAGAGGTACAAAACCTTAGTTTTCATCCAACACGACCACTCCGGTTAATTTCGAAGACAGAACACGGTTGAGCACTCTAGCATGATCACTCATGATTTCTCGTTCGTCGGTCATAATAGATTATCTCTCTTATGTAAATGCTTTTAGATGTTTTTGGGCACATTTTTTTTAAATGGTAACGACCGGTGACGGTGGCGGGTGCGTTCGTTTCGTGAAAAATGAATGATTTAAAAAATATTTTCCGAAAAATAATTGTTTATATCATTTAGAGAAATTAGTTAACGAAAAATATTTTCATCATCGATAATAATCTATGCCTAACTATTTTCGTGAGCGATGAAAAAATTTTCCATTCATTTATTTTTCTAAACAATATAAGCGATAATTTTTCGAAAAATATTTTCCGAATCACTCATTTTCCACAAAACGAACGCATTATCAACACATAACAGATACTAGTAAAAGGATTTTGACTTCTATTACCAGGGCTCGTATAAAGCTATGAAAGCATATTCCTACCTTAATAGTGAAGCGGGGACAAGATAATGTTGGCTTTACATTACGTGATTGTCAAAATTGACAAATAAGAAGCAACTTTGCATTAAATAAAAACAAATTAATAATCTGTTAAGCGATGCAGGTTGCAAAAGTCCCATAAATTTATGACACTAGCAGCTTTGATAAATGCTTTGGCCTGCCAGAGAGCCACTCATGTGACTTCCTCCCCTCTTCTACGTTTCTTTGTAAAGTTTGTCCTTCCATTCTATTATTCCCCAATCACCTGCACTGATCAGGTTTCTTCTCTTTAATTGTAAGTAATTGTAAGAAATTTTGACAATCACGTCACCTAAAGCCAACATTATCCGGTCCTACTTCACCACTAAATAGGAATATACTTTCATAACTCTTATACAAGCTCCAGCAATAGAAGTCAAAATACTCATATTGGTAATAAATTATTGTTAATACAATCGTATCAAATACCGGTTCTCTTAACTGCCATAGCAGCCAATGCCCAAAATTCTTCTTGTTTTGCTCTGCACGTTTGTCCTTCTCATTTTTCTTTGAAATCACTCTTGGCCATCAGATTCATCATCCATCTCTGATGTTTCCTCGCAGCATCCTTCACTTGTGCCAAGTTCTTCCTCCTCTGATTCTTCTTGCTCTGTCTCATCCTCCACATCGTCAAGCAAGATTTCTTCCGGGGGTATCATACCTAGCCCTCTACCACGGTAAATTAACCCAGTTCTCATCACATGATAAAACTTCTCTCTTAGGCGGACAAGGGGATGTGGATCCACCAGTTTACCTCTCCGGTACCCTTCCCGAAGAGCAACTGTAGTCGTCTTACACTTCAAAGAGAGGTAGAATATCCCAGGATACCTAGTAAATATTCGTGTAAACTTATGAGGAAGATTTAGTTCTTCTCTCAGGCTCCTCAAGTAGTTCCTCTTAGTCTTCTTATGGATGGTCAAGCTCAAGATCTCGTGCAAAACCCCAACAACTCGCTTCTCCATGAGATCGCTGCTCGGATCGATATGCCTAGAATCTTCGTATGGAGAAATATATGGCAACTTCTGGAACTCCTCCATCCATGCTTTCACCTTCTTCTGTGCACCATATCCCCTGGGAAAATTCATGGGGAATGCCAAGGCTGTTTGTCCCCTCTTAAACTGCCTATATTCACCCCCTACCTCATTACTTTCATTTCTCTTCTCCAATGCCGAGACCGCATAACTCTCGGGCCAATTCACGAGCTTCAAGTACGCATCGCCACTCGCAGCCTTAACGAATCGAAAATGATCCGGGTGATTTGGAATCAACGTTTTCATGAAGTTATCAGGCAAACCCAGATCCCATTTCAACGGAATCAACGATTGCAACGGCACGGTCTTGGTCTTCGTCATCATGAGCACTTTAGAGAGCCTCTCCACAGTGTCATGTTCATGATTCTGGTGTATGCTCTTCTCTTGTGAGTCCAACAGCAGAGCAGCGTCTGTCAACTTAAAACAAGGTAAACCCGCGTACCGGGCATGCGGGAATTCATGAAAGAGCGTAGGATACCTAGAAAGTGAAGAAATTTCAAACCAAATCACCCTCCCAATTCACACTCAGAACCGAAAAACTCCTTATCATACCAGCACTTGTTACCCTCATGAGAAAATCCGTGATATGAGTACATAGCTCTACAAACTCCCCTCAAATTCAGCTAAAACGATTGCAAGAATGATCCTGAAACACAAGAAGGACGAGGCAGAGAATGGAGTTTACCTGCGCAAGAACCTGAGAACGGGGACGGTGAGGCCGAGGGCCTTCTGCCAATCGGCGACCGACTTCGCGGTCAGGAACCCGGTGGAGGACCGCTTGATGGCGTCCTTGAGGAGGCAGGCGGCCTTGAGGTCGGTCTCGGTGTCGATCACGTGGTCGAGGCTCCGGTTCTTGACCCACTTGAGGCGGACCTTGGTTATGCGGCGGCACTGCTGATGCTGGTGGAGGAGCGACCGGCGCAGCGCCGAGAAGAGGCCGCCGCTAGCCTCGGTCCTGAAGCTCATCGGCGGAAGCCCACGTCGTCGGAGCTTGGGAGCCCGCCGCCGGCGTCCGCCGCAGACTTGCTCCGGTAAGGGTTCGGCAGGTCGCGCCGCCGTGTTCGGGGGCGGGTTCGAGGCGGCGGAGCGGAGGAGGGGAGGTGTAGGGACGACGGAGCGGGGAGGGGCTTTGAGCGGGCGCGATGCGGGGCCTGATATCATCGTCAGCCTTGGACCCGGTCCATGAACCCGGCCCGCGAAGGTGAAATGTCTTTAAAAAACCACCTTTTATGTGTTTTTTTTTTTTTGGTTAGGACTTTTTATGTGTTTTTTTTTTTTTGTAAGGTAAGATGTATATATACTATTTAACGCACCAAATACAATGAGGGAAAGTCATACTGAAAAAACCTCGTACCCAAGGGAACAACGGAGGTGTTCTAACGGGTACAAGGAGTACGACTAAACAAGGCTAGTAAGCCGCAGGAACGAAGTTAGCAAGACCGTCCAGAATAGCCAAAAGAGCTATACAATAGCTAAGCGCAACTAAGAATAAAAAATTGAGATAGGAATGCCTCAATTGGCTTGAATTCTCTGGTTCCAGGGATTATCTTCGACAGGTTTGAAGGATAAACCTCGATCTCGCGTCACCTTAATTGACTTTTTATGTGTTTTGTTTGCATGTAAGTTGATAAAATGTGATACCTAATAAATTAAACCCGACAAATAGCATTTCGCATGGATACAATCATCTTTACTTATACCAAACTCGAACTCCCAAAATCACTCCCAAAATTCCTCGCTGATTCCTCTCTGTTTCTATTTGTTGCTAGTTGTAAAACCTGAAAAAGAATTGACATGAATGATCTGAGCGAACATTTCTCATTAAGCAATGTATAACTATCTTTTAAGCAGATTAAACATTGGTTATGCAAATTTAAACGATACCAAAAACACATTTATTCAAATCTAGCCTATAATATACATCAAAGATTAGTTATACCAATTTGATAAAACTTAATACATATCATAAATGCCCATTCAATCAATAATATCAAAGCAAATACCGATGGTCCGGTTCATTAGTCAATCATGTGCTCGATATCAAACTATAGCCAAGGTCTACCAAGATGCATCTTGGTTTAAATAAGACAACCAAAGAACAGTATACACACTCACAACCCCTTCAATGGGATCGTAGTGACAAGAGCATAAGACCATCAACACACTCTTCCAACCTATCATAAAACTATTTCAAAATTCATTTTCATAAATCAAGTTCACAAATCAATATATAGGTGTATATAACCTTATACAATTTCTTCCATCAAGAAGAATACATTCATATAGCATTTCGAAACATTTCACAAATAGTCAACTCCCAAATTATTTCAAGAGTTACTTTATTATGCCATTTCAAATAACCAAAAGGATAATAGATGTCCGATCCAATTTTATGCAACAAATATACACTACACACCATTTTTTTTTTTTTTAACAAATATCATTTCGTGAGATGCCTCTTTCGTAACTTGTAAAATATCTAATTTCTATCATTTTTAAGACATTGGTTTGCAAATCATAGAAGAGATAAGCATACTTACCTGAAAATGCGAAAACAACAAGGAAAGCTACCTCAAGTGGAAAAACTCGACTTCCTATTATCTAAGTGAGAAACATATATCAAAATTAAGTAGATAACTACCTTAGCTAAGAATCGACTAAACTAAAGTAAGCTTGTTTAGTTAAAAAAAAAAAAAACGATTTCGACAAGCCAACAAAGTTCGATCAAAGTAGAACAACTATTGCTATCCGTTGTGCTGCAGTAACTCATGTGTCGAATTTAAAACTGTTCGTTTGAATTCAACCAACGCCTATTTCAAGTGAGTCTAGAGTCATTGGAAAATTAACTTGACATATTTAAAAGGGGGGAGTTATACGGCCAGAGACTAGCGAAAAGCTTTGCTAAGCACAGCAATTCAAATTTGGTTTTAAGTAGTTCGTGACAAACTTCAAAATGTCATCCCGATCAAACCGTCGACTTCAATAAAAACTTACGGTCGGCATTTTAAAGTTTCATTACAACACGGTTTCATAGCTCAACAACCTCTAGAATCAATTAGCAACCTAATATCTAAACTGAATGGAAATCACAGCTTAACCAAGAAAATATTTTCAATTATAAGGCCTTGATTTCTAATTGAGCGCTTCGAAACAACATTAATCCGATGCATTAAAATGTCCCCAACAAGCTTGAACCACAACCCTTCCCCTCTCGCCTGGTTCACTTCTCTTTTCTATTTTTCCAATCCTTCTTTCTCTCTTTTCTCTATTCTTCTTTTTCCTGTTAAACTAGGAGCTTGACCTATACACATCCTTAAAAAGACTTTATCTCAATCCTCGTCCGGACCTGTGGATCACAAGGATGTAAAACTTCCATAGAGTATTCCCTCTCCCTAAGGAAGTTAAAGATGCAGGGAGAATTGGGAGTGTAAGACGTGCAGTTACCGACGTGTTAAAATAAGAAAAGCATCGATGAAACCCGCCCAACAAGATTGGGACATTATAAACAAGGCTGAAGGAGGTTCGTTTTCCAGGCTTCAAATCCGTGGGCGTAAGAGAAGAAAATTTGGCCTCCTGGGCCTATGCCTTCCTTTTGTTAAATTTATGTCTCGAGTTTAAGCTTGCGTAATAAATTCACTTTCTTATTTGGTTGATTTCGGATGAAGGGCTCGCGACGATACGAATATTTCTGGCACTACAAGACAAAAGATTGGGCACATATATTCTATTATTTATATATTTCTTTTATGGGGTAAAAAGTGTCTTTGTAGGTGGGTGTGGCTTGCACAAACCATACGAAAGAAAAGAGGAAATCTTTTGTGGGCCCCCTCTCTTATCCTGATGTAGCCTCACGTCTTTGACCAGCCGCACGGTGGAGGATAAAATAAAATCAAGGGTTTCTTTTCAAAGTAGGAGCCGAACAGTAAGAGGTTTTTCTTCCTTTGAAGCCGCCGCCGAAAAGAGCCGCACAGTAGACTTCACGGGGACGAACGCGAATAAAGGGAGGAACAAAAACAGTAACCTCTCCTTGATCGCGTGCAGAGGAGTCAAAGATTTTTGCTGTGAGTTTAAATCCAATATATAGTGGGTTTGGGCTTAAATCTAGGTGTGGGAACACTTTCCGGCGTTTAAGCGATTTATAACTCGATTCTCCAATTATAGTGGATTATTTGTTCTTTGGCTCTCCCCGTGGATGTAGGTATGATATATTCAAACCGAACCACGAAATCTCTAGTGTCCTTTATCGCTCCTCGTTTATTTTTCTGGTATTTTCGCATTGACTTAATTTGCAAGATCCTGTCGATTCCGCGTTATATTTACAACAATTGGTATCAGAGCACAGGGGTTGGATTTTCTGGATTGTGATTTGGGGCTTTTGCTTGTCTGATTATTATCTGGAAATTCTGCTATTGCAATTATGTTTGGAGCGAAAGTAGAGATTGAGAAGTTTAACGGGAGGAACAACTTTGGGTTATGGAGCGTCAAGATGCATGCACTATTGACAATCCAAGGTTTGGCTAAGGCATTAGATGGCGAAGATGAGTTGCCCATTATAATGAAAGCGACTGATAAAGTAGACCTAATGGAGAGAGCAAAGAGTATAATCCTGCTGAATTTATCGGATGAAGTGTTAATAGAGGTGGTTGAAGAGAAGGATGCAGCAGCATTGTGGGCAAAATTACAAGCACTCTATGTAACGAAGGGTTTGAACAATCGTTTGTACATGTTGAAGAGAATGTTTCAATTTCGATATACTGAAGGTACGTCGATCAGATCCCACCTAGATGAATTTAATAAACTCATGATGGATTTGAAGAATGTCGGTAAGATACTTGATGATGAGGAACAGGGCATGATGTTATTGGCTTCTTTACCGGAATCATGGGAGCACTTTACTGATTCACTACTCCAAGGGCATACTACGATTACCTCGGAAGAGGTAACGCCAAGATTGTTCTCTAAAGAGTGGCAGAGGAAGTTGCGAGATGACAAATTAGCACAGGGATGTAGCGCGAGGACTAGTGATTCGAGGTAGAGAACAAAGATCGAGGGTCCAAAGAGCAGCAGAGGTAAAAGCAGGTCAAAGTCACACAATAAAAAGTCTAAAGGACGCTGCGTGAAGTGCTTTGAGTGTCACGAGGAGGGGCACATTAGGAGAGATTGTCCAAAGAGAAGAAATAGAGGTGATAAAGCGTAATGCCACAAGCAAAGGTGGCAAACGCGTTCTTGAGGAGAGCACTAGTGATGCAGAGGCCGCCTTGTGTGTGACTATTGGTTCGCCCCAGAGACGAATGGGTACTAGATTCGGGGTGTTCTTATCATATGACGCCACATAGAACCCATGCTTACTACTTACCGATCGCGATGGTGGTAGAGTTATGATGGAGAATAATGCAACCTGCAATGTTGTGGGATAGGGACAGCTTGATCTGGGATGCACGATGGAGTGGTGCGTACACTTAATGCACGTGAGACATGTACCGAGCTCAAGAAGAACCTTATTTCTTTGGGGACACTCGATGATATCGGGTGTAAGTACACCGCTCAAGGTGGAGTGCTGAAGGTCTCTCGAGGTGCCATGACAGTGATGAAGGGGAAGAAAGTGAGTTCTCTCTATCATCTACTGGGAGAGACTGCGGACCGAGTCGCTGCAGTTTCATCAGGTGAGTCAGATTCTGACTTGACTCAGTTATGGCATATGCGTTTGGGGCACATGAGTGAGGCAAGTATGACGATGTTGAGTGATAGGGGCTTGTTGAAGGGTCAGAAAACAGGGAAGCTGGACTTATGTGAGCACTCGCATTTTTTTGGGAAGCGCGCCGAATTAAGTTTACAACAGCTCTTCATTCGACCAAGCGACCGGTTGAGTATATTCATTCAGACGTCTGGGGCCCATCTCCAGTTCCTTCGAAAGGAGGTGCCCGATATATGTTGACATTTATCGAAGACTACTCTAGAAAGGTATGGGTTTATTTTCAAGCACAAATCGATGTGTTTGATCGGTTCAAGAAATTTAAGGCATTGATTGAGAAGCGGTCGATAAAATGTATCAAGTGCCCGAGAACCGATAATGGCATGGAGTTTTGTGGTAAAGATTTTACCGAGTTCTCGCGAGAAAGAATGGATTGTGGACACCGCATGCGGTGCCTGTGACACCACAATGGTAATGGCGCTGCGTAACGGAAGAACAAAACTTTACTAGAGCGAGCTCGAGCATGCTTTCGCATGCGTGTTTAGGCAAGGAATTTTGGACCGGAGCAATAAATATGGCATGTTACCTAGTTAATCGATCTCCATCATCTGCTATAGAGTGGAAGACTCGAGGAAGTATGGTCGGGGAAATCTGTTGATTATTCCGGATTACGAGTATTCGGATGTCCTGCGTATGCTCATGCGAGTGATGGTAAGCTTGAGCCGAGGGCGAAGAAGTGCATATTTCTGGGTTATGTACATGGGGTGAAAGGCTATCGATTGTGGTGCACTGATCCCAGATCACCCGGTTTTCTAATCAGCAGAGACGTGATCTTCGACGAGACTGCAATGCTTCAAAGGAGGGGTCTTGAGACACAACCAGCAGAGCAGACAGATCATGGTGTCAGTAGTGAGGTGGAGATTCAAGTGGAGACTCCGGAGACCTCGAAGGTAACAGAAGTTGAGATTGCAGATGAGGCCGCAGTTCCTGAAGTCGGTGATAATGAACAATCAAAAGAGAGCCGCAAAGACACTATAGCCGCGTAGACAAAAAAGGCAAATTAAACCACCGACACGTTATGGTTATACATGTATATTGCTTATGCATTGACCGTAGGTGACGAGGTGGAGACGGATGAGCCTTCGCCTTTTTGAGGGCGATGGCTAGTTCCGAGTCGCCGCAGTGACTAGGGGCTATGAGTGAAGAGATGGAATCACTTCATCGGAATCAAATATGGGAGTTGGTCAAAGTACTAAGAGCCAGAAGATTGTCGATAGCAAGTGGGTCTTTAAACGAAGGGAGGGCATTCCCTGTCGAGGCAAATGAGATATAAGGCAGACTTGTGGCGAAGGGGTATACACAACGAAGAGGGCATTGACTACAACGAGGTGTTCTCTCCTGTGGTAAGACATACTTCTATTCGTGTTTTACTTGCCTTAGTTGCTGCACAGGATCTCGAGTTGGAGCAGCTAGATGTGAAAATAGCGTTTCTTCACGGTGAGTTGGAGGAGCGAATTTACATGAGGCAGCCAGAGGGATTTGCTATTCCGAGTAAGGAAGATCATGTTTGCTTATTGAAGAAATCTTTATATGGGCTGAAACAATCTCCTAGGCAGTGGTATAAGCGTTTTGATTCTTTCATGGCTAGTCAGAACTATTCTAAAAGTCATATGGATAGCTGTGTTTACTATAGGAGATTGGATGATGGGTCTTTGATATATCTATTACTATATGTTGATGATATGTTGATAGCAGTTAAGAACATGTCTGATATTGTTGTGCTGAAGAGGCAATTGAGTGCTGAATTTGAGATGAAAGATTTAGGTGCTGCAAAGAAAATTTTGGGTATGGAGATTTTGCGTGACAAAACTGTAGGAATTTTACGTCTTTCTCAAAAGAAATATATTGAGAAGATTGTTGCACGATTTAATATACAATCAGCGAAATCTGTAAGTACACCTTTGGCGATGCACTTTAAACTTTCAGATAAGTTATCACCGCAGATTGAGGAGGAGGAGGAGCATATGTCCCGTGTTCCTTATTCTAGTGCAGTGGGTAGTATTATGTATGCTATGGTATGCACTAGGCCTGATATTTCACAAGCAGTGAGTGTAGTTAGTCGTTACATGAAGCAACCTGGTAAAACTCATTGGGAAGCTGTGAAGTGGATCCTCAGATACTTAAAGGGGACAGCAGACGTTGGAATTGTGTATCGAAGGGACAATAATGGCAGTGAGACCACTGGTTATGTGGATTCGGATCACGCAGGTGACTTGGATGAACGCAGGTCTTTAGCAGGGTACGTATTTACGCTAGCAGGTGGTGCAATTAGTTGGAAGGCATCCTTACAGGATCACGTTGCCTTGTCTTCGACTGAGGCAGAGTACATGGCACTAACCTTTATAGCGAAAGAGGCGATATGGCTAAAAGGTTTACTTTCGGACTTTGGGTTAGATCAGAATAGTGTTGACGTACACTGTGATAACCAAGGTGCGATATATCTGGCATATAATCCGGTTTATCATGAGCGAACGAAACATATCGACATCAGGTACCACTTCATCCGACATGTCTTAGTGAAGGGTATGGTTGTTGTTAAAAAGATTGCGACATCAGAAAACCCAGCGGATATGATGACCAAGCATGTTCCTTTAGCGAAGCTCAAGCTCTGCTTGAGCACAATTGGCGTCTGTGGAGAGTGGGCGCCCATCGGGGCGTTGGGAGAGCAGCATGGAAGATAAGCACTATAACTTGGCTACAAATATCAAGCCAAGGTGGAGAATTGTTAAATTTATGTCTCGAGTTTAAGCCTGCGTAACAAATTCACTTTCTTATTTGGTTGATTTCGGATGAAGGGCTCGCGGCGATACGAATATTTCTGGCACTACAAGACAAAAGATTGGGCACATATATTCTATTATTTATATATTTCTTTTATGGGGTAAAAAAAAAAGTGTCTTTGTAGGTGGGTGTGACTTGCACAAACCATACGAAAGAAAAGAGGAAATCTTTTGTGGGCCCCTCTCTTATCCTGATGTAGCCTCACGTCTTTGACCAGCCGCACGGTGGAGGATAAAAATAAAATCAAGGGTTTCTTTTCAAAGAAGGAGCCGAACAGAAAGAGGTTTTTCTTCCTTTGAAGCCGCCGCACAAAGAAAAGAGCCGCACAGTAGACTTCACGGGGACGAACGCGAATAAAGGGAGGAACAAAAACAGTAACCTCTCCTTGATCGCGTGCAGAGGAGTCGAAGATTTTTGCTGTGAGTTTAAATCCAATATATAGTGGGTTTGGGCTTAAATCTAGGTGTGGGAAACACTCGAGCGTTTGAGCGATTTGTAACTCTGATTCTCCGATTATAGTGGATTATTTGTTGTTGGCTCTCCCCGTGGATGTAGGTGCGATATTCGGACCAAACCACGTAAATCTCTAGTGTCCTTTATCGTTCCTCGTTTATTTTTCTGGTATTTTCGCATTGACTTAATTTGCAAGATCCTGTCGATTTCGCGTTATATTTACAACAATCCTTTAAGCGCACATTTGTTACTGTATTCGACTAAATTCAACACCTACCACCAGCGTCTCCTGGGAATCTTGGACATTTCGTTCCCTTGACCATATTTGCGCAAGTGGCCTCTCTAGCTAATCATCTTCATATCATTCTCATGGTAGCATCCTGCCATTGATGAGGGCTCAAATTCATTGAATCTTTGATCAAGACTTCGAACTTTGTCACTACAAGATGATGCAAACCTTGTCCAGTCATGGACAATTCATCACTCGTTGCGACCTGAATTATGACATAGCAAAAGAATTGCGGGAATTCGACAAGACCAAGGCCGGAGTCAAAGGCCTCGTGGACTCTGGCGTGACCAAGATCCCCAGGATCTTCATCCACCCGCCCGAGAGCTTGCACGGCTTGTCATCCAACGCAAACAGTACCGGCCTCCAAGTCCCAATCGTCGATCTAGGAGGCTGTCAGGATTCTCGCCGGCGAGACATCACCAACTGTATTCGCGAAGCATCGGAGGCATGGGGGTTCTTTCAGATAAACAATCACGGGATTCCACTCGATGTGATGGACAGCATGTTGGAGGGTGTGAAGAAGTTCCATGATCAACCAGTGGAAGTGAAGCAAGAGCTGTACTCTAGAGACGGTTCGAAGAGAGTGAGGTACTTTTTCAATGGAGACTTTTTCCGGTCAAAGGCAGCAATTTGGAGAGATAGTATTGTGTTCGATTTCCAGGATGGTGTCCTAGAACCTGAGGCCGTTCCTCCTATTTGCAGGTATATGTATGACTTGTGAAAGTTAATCATTGAAGTTGCTACCTGAGAAATGAGAACAACTTTGGGCATTTCTTTTACTGAGGACCGGTTGGGGTTCAATTTATTATACTCGTCTTTTCAAAAACCTGAAACCAGATCATTCAGTGTAATGCATTTCCATACAGTTCAAAGCTTGGTTTTGCAGTGCCCCTTAACTACCTTAGTAATAGTTGAGGGAGTGCAAAGGTGTTCCTAAAGTCGAACATGCATTTCTTTTTCCCAAAAGAAAAGAACGTATACAATGCTGCAAACCTTGATACTGAAAACTCGCACACGGTGCTTTCATTTACTCGTTCGCAGAGAGGCAGTTTTAGAGTACGAGAAGCATATGGCCGAACTGAAGATGTCTTTATCCGAACTATTCTCGGAGGCATTGGGACTTGGTTCTGATTATCTCAGCGGCTTTGAGTGTATGAAATCGGAGATAGTGGCAGGCCATTACTACCCAGCTTGTCCTGAACCAGAACTGACTCTCGGTACAGTTAATCACACGGACTTATCGTGCCTGACTCTTCTCCTTCAAGACCACCACGGTGGTCTCCAAGTCCTCCACGAAAACCGCTGGGTCGATGTGGTTCCTGTGAAGGGAGCACTTCTAGTCAACATTGGAGACTTCATGCAGGTAAAGAACCACCTTTTTTCTGACCTTATGTTTTCTGGCATACATAACAAATACGAATTCGACCTCGAGATATGTTTTGCTGGAGTTGGTTTTGAACGCCCTTCATTACATCGACGATATAATGAGTCTAGACATTATTTTCTGAGCTACTAATCGAATGTAGAACGAACTTTCCACGATACCCTGAGCACTTGAGAAGAATCATAAGTGAAATCACAGAGCAATGTTGGGCATGAAAACACACTGCATTCTATGCCCAGCTCTTGGCATTCATCTTTACATCATCTTATGAAGTCATTACTCCTTTTCTGGCCTAATATGATGGTTGCAGCTTGTTACCAACAACAAGTTCAAAAGCGTGGAGCACCGAGTACTCGCCGGGCGGGTCGGACCCAGGGTTTCGGTCGCATGCTTTCTCTCCCCAGGTGGGATGCAGAAAACCAAACCCTTTGGGCCAATAAAAGAGCTTCTCTCTGAAGACAATCCACCCATATACAAAGAAACCTCTCTTATGGAATACGTCACCTACAATAAATCCCATCACCCGGGTGGCAGTTCAGCACTTTCTCATTTCAGGATAAGTGACTCCAAATAGAGCAGAGTTGTGGAAAATCCTGAATGACTGTGTCTTGACTGGTTAGTATCATATATCTGAGTTTGTGGCAGGACTTTGTAACTTCCTCTTCGATGTGTGCAATAAAATCTTACTCATCCAAAACAAATCAGTGCCAAGGTTGATTCTTCTGATGCATTGTGGAATGTGACTATGTTCTTCAAATGCATCGAGTTTTGGATGCGAAGGAAGATTGGTCGTTATGAATCTAAAATATTGGAAACAAGTGATTCTCAAATTGTAATTCTAGGATCAAGTCCTTGTACTAATGATTTTTTCCCACTCAAATCTTTTCGTTGCCAGCTCCAGGAAATGGAAACTAGCGTGTCAATTAATTTCAGCCGAAAGTTTGATGTTGAAATAAATGATGGAACCATATGAAAAGCTATTGAACATTTGCTTAATTGTTTTGCAAATTGATCAGCAGAAATTGATTGTCAACAATTTACAACATATTTTCTACTAGCAATCAACAAGCACGTCGGCTTCAAGTTGTCCGAGTTTCGACTTGATTAGACAAATTCTACAAGTTCAAGAACTTGATTACATGACAAATTTGATATTGACATTGCAAAGATGCGCATTCCTTTGAAATGGCGAAGAGCACACTCCCCACCAATTCCACCTCATGGGCAAAGAGATGTTTATCCGTACGTATTCTTTAAAAGGAAATTAAGAAGCACCGATTAATCGTTTTGCAGTTGAGTTTCGTTATGAATTTGCTGAGGCAGCATGAGGCTATTATCCAGCTATTTTTGCTTTCACCTTCCACTTGCAATTTGCTAGAAGGAAGTGACATTTCCTGTAATACAAGAGAAGGGTTTCGTTTTGCTTTTGAGCAGACTTCAGGGCACTTCCTGTATGCTGGGATACTACGAAATCTGCTCGTGATAATCATGATTGAATGATTTCATCGAGAATGCCGTACTGAACAAGTTCGTCTCCTGGAGGCTTAGAGACACTGGCAACAATCATAGGACGTCCTACATCTGGTCGGTTTTTACTTTTGATATTTTCAAGCCAAAGAGATTTCATCTCGATATTGGATGACGTCGTAAAAGCATCATCCTTGTTTTATTTTCCCGGTCGTGATTAAAAACGATCACGGTTTTGATTGATGCTGGTTGGGGTGTTTGTCCATCTTTTGAAACTGTCCCGAACAATGGATCTCAACTGAAAGCACAAATGACGAGCGCGCCCGAGATTCTTCATTGGAGCATATTTCGGCCTGCATTTTCGGGCCGATCCTCCTCCCCATAGGATGACAGCCTTTCCGACTCTAGATGTCAATCTATAAGCCGTCATTCTTCGATTGTGTGAGCAGTACCCTTCATTAATGAACTCGTCAACATGCTTACAATTAGCATGTGTGCATGGATAGAATTTCTGTTCTCATCCCTGTGAAGAAATTCATCAGTCCTCCGGACTAGGTGAGCGAAAGGATTTGTGACCAAACATGCTCCAAACCTTGCCATAACTTTCTTCTCGATAAACTAAAAAGCCATTTCTGATTATTTTCCGGCCATTCATTTGTTGGTGCCTTCTTCGGGTCAGTGACGTGCAATATACGTAATCATATGACTCTTTGACTTTCATAGGGCATTTTGTGGCAATCTGCTCATTTTTTTTGTAGGGTATAAAGTAAACCGAGAGCATTTTACCTGGTTCTGGCTTCTCCAAATGCCCACTTCTAAAACCGCTCTCAGGACTCAGCAGAGCAGGTGAAACGGTAAATCTCATTCATATGGCAAAATATAGAAGGCTAGAAGCTAGCATGCTTTTTGAATTGCTCAGATAACCCATGTTTCTCTCAAGTAGAACAAATTACACGGGCCTTTTTTTTTTTTTTTGGGAAAAGAGGACATAGATAAGGTACCTGGCACATGGTAAATGCTAGAGATTACTGCTCAGATCAACAAACTGAAAACGAGCATGAAGCATAGGATTTAAGAACCAAACAGCAGCTTTACCGGAAGTCACAACTGCTCGTGAGAGACAGCCAATGCCTCATAAAAGCCTAGCCTTCCAAGATATGTACAAAGCATGTACCCATATAAGAGGGGGACTAAAACTAGAATTCATCCTGTGCATTAGTGGTCTTAGCATATATTTACACGGTAAAATAGGACAGCAGGATAAACTACCTACCGCATGAAGGGCAGCAAACGAAAGGCTTTCATAAAAATTCTTGTAGAATCGAGAATGAGGTTTTCATTCTGTACACGCCGGATCATGAATTGGTAACCGCATCCAATCTCAGTAAAACTAATCCCAAGCGCTGGTGACCCCTGTACCGTACGCTCCATACGCACCATAACCAGCAGAAATACCATATCCAGTGCTATTATATCCTCCGCCGTAGTGATCTGTACCTCTGTTGAATGAACCTTCCCGTCTGAAATCGCGCCCACCAAATCGACCTCCAGAACGCCTATTTTTGCCACCGCCATGTGACCTTGATGCGTAGCGTGGGAGCCAAGCAGGCACTTCCTGATTTGCCTCTTGCATCAATTCAACTAATGGCCTCGCCAGCGATGAGTTGTTCTCATTAAAGAAGGCTGTTGCTAGTCCTGTTTTGCCAGCTCGCCCTGTCCGTCCTATCCGGTGAACGTAATCATCAATGTCATTGGGAAGATCAAAGTTGACCACATGGGCGACGTGAGGGATGTCAAGACCACGCGCTGCAACATCAGTTGCAACTAGGATTGGAGTTCTTCCGCTCTTGAATGATCGCAATGCCAGTTCTCTTTCCTGCGCCAGAATTCATGCTATCATCAAAAGCGCAAGAAAGGTCCAACAAGAAGAAAAGGGCAACATTTTGCCTTTTAAAGTTTCACAAGTCCAGAAATGTCCATCTTTTTTAAATGTAGCCACCTCGACCATGAAGTCTCAAAAATTGATCAATGTGTTCCAAACTGTTCATGAACTTAAGTCTTCAGATAACAGTTAAGTGCCATTATCAAAAGTGTAAGTAAATAAAAATCAATGTGTAAGTCCAGAAATGTCCATCTTTTTAAATGTAGCCACCTCGACCATGAAGTCTCAAAAATTGATCAATGTGTTCCAAACTGTTCATGAACTTAAGTCTTCAGATAACAGTTAAGTGCCATTATCAAAAGTGTAAGTAAATAAAAATCAAGTATTTTAATGATCATTCAAGGGACAAAACTGTGTGGCCCCAGAAGAGTTGACAAGCCAAAGTATTTCATACTTTGAGTGGAAGAAAGGCTTTTTAGTTGTCTCATAGAACCAACAGAACTAGGCAACTTACTTGCTGTGATCTATCCCCGTGGATGGTAGTAGCAGGAAACCCATTTGTACATAACCAGTTTTCTAAGGAATCTGCTCCCCTCTTTGTCTCCACAAAAACCAATGTCAAAGCTTGCTGAAAGTTCAACAGACGAATCACTAGTAAGTTCACTAAAATAAATCAACAAAACAACCCTCCTGTCCTTAGCACAAAAGAGGAAGCTTCCAAAAAAAAGGTCCAAAAAGCTCATGAGCAAGATACCATAGATTACCTTTCCATGAACCCCATTTTCTATTTGAGCATGGAGAAGGTCCATAAGATGGCTGCTCTTGTCAGACTCATGGACATACTCAACTCTTTGAACAATCAAATCAGTACTAGAGCCGACCCTTCCAACAGTCAAGTATATGTAGTTTGAAAGGAAATCAGAAGCAAGCCTCTGCATAAAAGATAGGTTGGAGAAAGTTGGATACAAAATTGAAAAATAAATTTAAAGGCACTTTTAAAATTGATTTAGATTTTATAAGAATGCACCAAATTGGCCAAGAAACTGATAAGACAAGAAATTACACTAAAAATGTTATACCTAATTAAATTGTACCTGAATCTCCTTTGGGAAAGTGGCACTAAACAGCATTGTCTGCCTAATACCACGTGGAGGCATTCCCGTCTGTTCCACAATTTTCCTTATCTGAGGTTCAAAACCCATATCTAACATTCGATCTGCCTCATCAAGAGCCAAATATTGAATCATCTGCAGAGATACTCGGGCTCTTTCAAGCAAATCAACCAATCTGCCTGGAGTTGCAACTAGAATTTCAACTCCCCTTTCAAGTTCGCGTAACTAACCACAAAGAGGGAAATCGTTAAAAGATGAATTTGTTATAATTAGCAAGCAGTCCAGTCACTCTGTCAACTGTAATTCACTTTGTAATAAATTTCGAACACCGAATCAAATAGAACTCAGAAAAGCACCGGCAAATGTGCTATAGAACTGATTATGGTACAAAGCTAGAAGCAAATCCTAGCAGAAGTAATATTCTGCACAAATTCACTTAATCATCAGTAGAAACATAACGAAAATCATTGATTTTTTCTCAAATGATAGTCTATTTACTCTGGACTGACTCATGAGTGAGATCATACCAAAATACTTAGGTTTCTTAAGTTTTTCTCAAATTTAATTGATGATATTCTAATTTCAATAATCAGTTAACCTTGCTTGAGTAACCACATCATTCAAAGCTTTCTCGCCTCAGCTACACTCATTTCATGCCTGTGTGGGATCTCGGCTGCCCATGATCCACATTCTGCCTCATAAGTAGAAAAGTTTCTATTGAATAAAAAATATTATAAAACCTAAGCATTCAGGAAGAAACACCGTACACACTTCTCACCTAACTTACTGTAGCTTTACAAATTTTTTCTGAACATTAGAGGGTAGTCCAAAAAAAAAAATGCACTCATTCTCTTACATTGTTCACGCCTCAAACAGCTATATCTTTTCAAAAAATGAACTGAATGCACTCAAAACACCCTCGGCCACTGTTTTGGTCATATTCTAAGCTTTGCTTCTGGCCACTAGTATGCTCTAGTACTTACAAACTTTGAACTAATTTTCTAATCAATATGCTTCAGTTTCTACAAAATTAAATAAAAATCCTCTACACACTCCAGTTCCTTCAAAGTTCCAGCTTGACACTGTATCAACTGCAGAAGGCATTAATATTGGAACACAATTTTAGATGTGGCCAAAGCTCATCCAATAGTATGGAAAAGATAAGGCTTAAACTCCAACTACATGCGTTCTCATCTTAATTCGATTGAGGGTTCTTCTTTAAAGCCTTAATGTGTCTTCCCCAAAAGCTCAATAATAGAGATCATAAATGTATGCAACCTGCTCCTATAAACCATCCACAGCCCCCAAGAACTTCTTCGTGCATTTTAATAAGCTTTTGCCATATTTAGAAAAAATTATGTGCAAATCTTCTCTATCGCTATGTCTTTTCAACAACCCTGCAACAAGTGGGTAGCATCCATGGTCACTTATCCCAAGGGAAGAAGGATTGGTTTTGACCATAGGAGTCTCTTCTGTCGACCTATGCTCCAAACTATTACCCATATCCCCATTGAAGGAACCATTGGCTCAGCTTACTAGGAAAAAACTTGCTACAAGTATTCCTATAGAGGTATGAGAAGATAATCAGACTTGCCAATTTTACTTTCAAAGAAGACAAAAAATCTGATTTATGGTATCCAGAATCCAATCTACAACTCAACTAGCATCACATGAAAATCCATGGCTACAAGATCACTCTTATTCTGCATTTACCCAGTATAATCCCTACACATCAACATAACATAGTATGTAATGCAGCTCTCCACATATACAACTTAGGAATAAAGACTCTAACAAGAGAGGGAGGGAGCAGCTCGTGGTTAAAAATTAGTGGATTTGAAGTATCGATCATTTGCTTTGGAGAAACTACATACTCCAGAAATGATAACAGAAAGCTCTCATTGATAAATCATAATGACGAAAAAAACGGCAGCAGCTCTCCACATATACAACTTATGAATAAAGACTCTAACAAGAGAGGGAGGGAGCAGCTTGTGGTTAAAAATTAGAGGATTTGAAGTATCAAACATTTGCTTTGGAGAAACTATATACCCCAGAAATGATAACAGCAAGCTCTCATTGACAAATCATAATGACTTAAAAACCGGCAGCATTTGGGTGACCGTTGTTATAGCAGGTTTCTGGAATTCAACCTTCCAGCAAGATCCATGCCCCCTCTGATCATATTGCTAGAAAGGCTAGAATATTCAGAAAAGATGAGTTGAGACAGTTTTTTTTGGTCAATTGGCTGCTTATGAGAGCGCATCCCAGTTAAGTATAACATGAAAAACCAAAGTTTTCAGCTCCATTGTTGGACACACATATAATCTAGCCAAAACTCGATTTTTGTTTAAAAGAAAAGGAATAATTGCGTGGCGTAATAAAAGGTGGAACACATCTAAGTCCAGAACTGAAACCTGTTGAACAATAGGTGCCCCTCCATAAGCAACTACAACCTTGACACCAGTTTGATATGAAAACTTCCTTGCTTCCTCGTGTATCTGCAAGTACATGACAAATTCCCCATCCCCCCACCCAAAAAAAAAAAAAAAACAGAGATTAAAATATTACTGCATGTCCAACTATGATAGAAAATTGCAAAGTTTTTTCAGTAACCCAAATCATATGCCAAATAAGGTTCCAGACTCAAAGTTATACCTGAATAGAGAGCTCCCTAGTAGGCGAAAGAATCAGAGCAAGAGGATACGCAATTCTTCCACGCGGTCTCTGCACATACTGCCCTCGCATAATTCCACTAATTATTGGAAAGCAGAAAGCAGCGGTTTTCCCAGACCCTGTCTGAGCACAAGCCATCAGATCCCGCCCTGCAAGAGAAATTGGAATTGCATGGCGCTGAATTGGCGTTGGCTTCACGTACTTGCATCTCTGAATATTCAAATTCAACGCATCCCCTAAGTCTATGTCTGCAAAGGTATTCGCAGGAGGAGGCACATTATCCCCAGTGGCCTCCACAGGAATATCCTCATATGCGTCGAAATTGATCACCGCATTTTCTTGCTCAAGAAACCCCTGTTCGAATCTATCCTTGTCGGCAAAAGGATTCACCTCGCGATCTCTTCCACGGTCCCGTCCTCCACTTCTTCCATTCCAACCACCTGAGGGAACATGACCACCGCGCCCAACATCAGGTCTAAAACCACCAGTCGATCGGGACCCAGCAGGAGGCCCAACATAACTGCCGCGATCGTTCACAGCTCGATCATTCACAGCGGATGTGGCGGCACTTGGCGGAGCAGGAGAACCAGAGGACAGTGGCCTGCTGCGGAGGTGGGGAGGAACGTATGTGGGTCTTGCCAGGCGCGGTTCATGAGCTTGATCAGGGGGAAATTTAGTCGCCGCCTTCTCCGATGCGGCAACGGAATCAGCCCATGACGTTGTCATAATTCCCAGTAAGCTTCTCAGTGACTCAGAAGACGTAACTAGATCATGCACAAACCGGAATCAACGTGACAATGAGAAGTTAAAAAAATAAAACTCGAAGCGTAAAACACCCCTAACCAAAAAATTGGTCCCATCACTAACATAACCAAAAATTGCAACAAAAGCGCAAATGCAAACACCGAAAACACAAAAAAGAAGGCACTCAACCGCACCAAAACATACTAGGAGACAACCAAACCACATCACAGATCAACAATTCATATCACAAAAACACAAGCTCCGGCGAAGACCCAAAACAGAAGTAAATTATCGTGCAGTAAGCTTCTCAGTGACTTGGAAGACGAAACTTGATCATGCACAAACCGGAATCAACCTGACAAACACGAACTCAAAAAACAACCCTAAAAAAAAAAATTGGTCCCATCACTAACATAACCAAAAATTGCAACAAAAGCGCAAATGCAAACACCGAAAACACAAAAAAGAAGGCACTCAACCGCACCAAAACATACTAGGAGACAACGAAACCACATCACAGATCAGACAATTCATATCACAAAAACACAAGCTCCGACGAAGACGAACCAAAACAGAAGTAAATTATCGTGCCAGTAAGCTTCTCAGTGACTTGGAAGACGTAACTTGATCATGCACAAACCGGAATCAACCTGACAACGAGAAGCCAAAAAAATCGAACTCAAAGCGTAAAACACCCCTAAACAAAAAAATGGTCCCATCACTAACCTAACCAAAAATTGCAACAAAAGCGCAAATGCAACACTGAAAACCAAAAAAAAAAAAAAAAGGCACTCAATCGCACCAAAACATTCTTAGGATACAAAGAAACCACATCACGGATCAGACACTTCATATCACAAAAACCACAAGCTCCGACGAAGACGAACCAAAACAGAAGTAAACGATCGTGCCAGTAAGCTTCTCAGCGACTCGGAAGGCGTAACTCGATCATGCACAAACTGGAATCAACCTGACAACGAGAAGCTAAAAAAAATCGAACTCAAAGCGTAAAAACTCCCCCGTAAAAAATGGTCCCATCACTAACCTAACCAAAAAAATTGCAACAAAAGCGCAAATGCAACAGCGAAAACCAAAAAAAAAAAAAAAAAAAACTCGATCGCGCCAACACATACTAGGAGACAACGAAACCACATCACGGATCAGACACTTCATACGACAAAAACCACAAGCTCCGACGAAGACGGAACACAACGGAAGTACACGATCATGCTGAATTCCGCGGGGAAAAACTTCGCGAAAACGAACTAGGGACCGAAGAAGCAGCACGCAGAACCATCCCGCTGCTCCGAATCAAGCGCGATTTCGAGATCCAGGGAAGAAGATACGAACCGGAACTGGGGTGGAGAGCTCGTCGAGAGCGCGAAGAAACCCTAAGTCGTGCTGCGAATCGGACGCGATGCGAAGGCGAGAAGAAAAAAAGGTTGCTAAATGTTGCAGGGAGAGAGAGAGAGAGAGAGAGAGAGAGAGAGATGCGTGCGTTTACTGAAAGTGAGAAATGAGGATTTCGGAGGAATTTTCTCGGTGTTTTCAACCCCCCTCTCGCATCCGAATTTCCTCCTTTCCATTCGCCCCCTTTACAAAACTGGCCTCCTCTCTCTCTCTCTCTCTCTCTCTTGGGGTGGACACGTGGCGTGGAAATGGTTGGAAAGTATGTACTCTTCATCTTTCGAAAGATAATTTGAATTGAAGCAATTCAAATTCTAAAAGGCGAAACCGACCTAGCCCATGAACTTTGATTCAACGTGCAATTTAATCTCTAAACTATTAATTTATTTAATGTAATTTTTAAATTTTAACTCAATATGTAATGTGGTCCATCAACTTTTAATTTGTTCAATGTCATCCCTAAACTTTTAATACATGTTCAATTTAGTCTCCGAACTATATAAAAATGTTCAATACAGTTCTTTCCATTAATTCAAGTTTAGGGATTATATTGAACATTTTCACATAATTCAAAAATTATATTAAGTAAATAAACAGTTCGATGACCACATTGAACATTGGCATAAAGTTTAGGGACTATATTGAATAAATTAAATGTTCAGTGATCAAATTGCACATTGGACCAAAATTCATGAACTGTTTATATCATTATCCCTTCTAAAATTTATTTAAGTTCATTATATATATATGGATAGGTTGGTTAATTTACAATGAAGTTTCGACGACGACACGCCTTTGCATCAATTCAATTGACAAATAGAAGCAATCGGTGTAGTTTCTTTCAACATGGTAGGAAAAACTAAATAAAAGCTCGATTAAGGGGAAAACATCAATTTTATCTTGAGTGATAATGTTGGTCCAAACTTTTTTTTCGTTTCGATAAAAAGCACAAACTTTTACTCAAGTCTCAAATCTAACCCTCATGATATGAAATTTTCAAATTATTTGTATAAGATTTTGGGATTTAAGTGAAAGTAGGTGATTTTTTACAAGACAAAAAAGTTCGAGTTTGAATTGTCACTAGAAATAGAGCAAGTGTTTTTTTTTTGGGAATCAGGCCCTCGATTAAAGTAATTAGTGTAACAAAAGCAACCGGTATAGTTTCTTCCAGCATGGGGATCGTGCCTGGCACAGCCCATTTAAATAACATGGCATGTGGGCCTTTTCAAGCTTTGTTTCGGCCCATCTGTCACATTTCTCTAAAGCTGCCCATTGGACCCAAGGCCTAATTTCAAAAAAAAAAAAGCACGAACTTTATTTTGAGTGGCAATTCTAGCTTGAACCTTCTTTTCGTCTTATAAAAAATTACAAAATTTTACTCCAGTCCCAAATCTGGCCCCATGTGAAGTGAAATTTTCAAATTTTTCGGGCCACATTTGGGATTTAAGCGACAGTTGGTGATTTTTTATGAGACGAAAAAAAAAGTTCGGGCCATAATTATCACTCAAGATAAAGTCGGTGCTTTTGATTTTTGGAATTAGGCCTTGGGCCCATGATCAGTAGCAGCTGAATTATTTATGGGCTCGGGCACGAACCGCCAGTGAAACGGGCCGGCCCGTCCGCCAAGCCCAGGCCAGGCTAGAGAGAGAGAGAGAGATAGAAAACTAGGAAAAAAATATCGACAAGCTGGGAAAAAACGAAAAAGAAAGAAAAGAAAATCCCCCAAAAGAAAATTAAAAATAAGAAAAGGAAAAAAAAAGGGAAAAAATCCACAGGTCACTCCGTTACTCCCACCACAAAAAAAAAAAAAAAAAGGGCGTTACGCGCGACGCTCCCGTCATTCCTCACGCGCCCCCTCGCTGCGCATCGGTTCCCTCGCTCGCTGCGAATCGAAGCGGCGGGGGCCAAAAAGAAGCGAAGAAGGAGCGAAGGGGGGAGGGGGCCGAAGGATCGCCGCGGACCCGAGGGCTCACGGCAGCGCTCCCCTGAAATCCCCCCGCTTCATCGGCGGCGCGTGGATCCGGTCACCCCGGAGCCGTCGGAGCCGAGAGATGGGCGCCAACTCCCTGTCCTCCTCCGATGCCGGTCTCGATCTCGACGAGCAGATCGCGCAGCTCATGCAGTGCAAGCCGCTCTCCGAGCAACAGGTTCGGCTTCGTTTCGTTTTCCCCCCCCTCGCTTTTCGATGCGGATCGTTTTGCGTCGTTTCGGCTTCCGAGGATGCGGATGGTGGCGTGGGTTGGGATTTTGGGCGTGATTTGGGTTTTCAGCGGATGAGGCGGCTGATTTTAGCCTGCATCTGTTTCGTGGCGGGATTGGGGGCGATTCTCCGTTGGGTTTTGGTCGGTTATTGTGCTGAATTGCAGGTGGATGAGCTGAGGATTAGTCTTTGGATTGGTGAGGTTTCTGTTTGCCAGTGGTTCTGTTTTTTTTTTTTTTTTTTTTTCTGGCTGGGGAGGTTTACAGGAGAGAAACGGGGCCACTCACGTGAGGAGCGTTTCTCGTGAGGGAGGAATGAGATTAAAAGGGAGGAGGTGGATGCCGAAATGCTTTTTGAAAGGGATTGTTGTGGAAATGGTATCGGGTGTTTGGCGTTCTACCCGTAGAAAGCGGATTTTTCGGGTGGAGATGTTGTAATCGCCACTTTAGGTGATCTGGCGATGGGGTTTTACGGAGTTGGAGTAATAATTTTATGTTTTGAATTAATCTCAAGGGACCAAAATGTGATTGTTTGCTTTTCGAAGACTCGAAAAGGGGTCTTTAGAATGAAGAGATGTGTCATTTTACTCTCGTGGGAGTTTATTTTAGTTCAGAAAGGGTAATAGCTAGTTAATGTTGGGGGGCAAACCATCTTTGAGTTTTTTGGAGTATATGTGAAATGTGATTCTCACGCCGTTTCCAGCTCAGATGTAGTAGCTGTGGAGGATTTGGTATGAGATCCGTTCAAGCTCCAAATTTTTGGATAAACTTGGCTTTTATTTGTAAGAAGCTTATCTTTGTTTAGCTATGGATGCTTGTGGGGGTAATAAAGAGGTCCTTCTTAGTACATACCTTCTGTTCTGTAAATTAGCACACACGGTGCAATTTATGTCCGACAGTTGGGGGCAGGGTCGTCAGAATCAATTTCGGAGTGCAAAGCTTGTCCTTTGTTCTTCAATGCCTGCTTTCTTATAATAGGAATCATAGTGCAGTTCATATTCAACGGTGTAGTTTATAAATGTATGAAGTGGTTCGGAATGAAAATGGTACACCCATAAGCTTGAGGATTTCTTGGAAGTGAAAGCTGAAGCTAGAAAGTTGGACCAGCATTAAGAAGATTCTATCATTGTACATTTTTATTTTATGCTGATGTGGAGCTTCGCTGACTGCTAGTAATTTTGAATTACTTGCTGGTTGAAGAGGGCTCACTTCGTCTGTCAGTCCTTCTCCCCATAAGCATCGTTCTCACTATTTGCAACGAGCACACAACATGAACACGTGCTTGCCTGAAGGCGATGCGCCCGCACAAGTGTGTGCATATTGTTTGCACTCACTTGGACATCTATGGCCGGGAGACTTTCATTATTTTATGAAGTTCTATGGATTGCGAAAAACAGCTAATAAGTCCTGCGACCCCATTCCTCTTCCACATTTCCTTTCCAGATTGATATAAAAGAACGATAATGGTATTTGATTTAACTTTGATGTAGGTTAAAGCTTTATGTGAGAAGGCTAAGGAGATACTGATGGAAGAAAGCAATGTCCAGGTACAACCATCATATATCTTGTTTAATTTATCTTTTGTTGAAGTTCGCTCTTGTGACCGACGTCTTTCTATGTTTTTGTTGGTGTTTCCTCTAGTCTAGGATTTAGCTTACTTTCTTAACCTGTTAACTTTTCTGTGCAAGCAGGAAAAGAAACAGAATTGCTTTTGAGAAGATAATAAGAAAGTATCCTCGTCACTGAGCACATAGATTAAGACGTAAAGATTCTTTACAGCATGAACCGCATGCCACTGTAAATTCGTGTACATGTTTGTATGCTGAATGTCCTGGAATTCACTAAAGCCAACTAACTGGTCTTCCTCTATAGTTTAGCGTTCTTATTAGATTAAACACCAAAATGCCTGCCCCTATTGAGCTGTTGAATAGAATTGGCATGACCAATAAATCCAAACTTTGGGCAACTCGAAGGATTTGAATCCACAGTGCATTTGAAAGTGTGAAATAGGTACCCAGTGTATCCACGTGAATGATTCGGGCACCCCGGTTTACCTTTAGTGATTCCTTTATTTCAACTATTTGTAGTACAATATCTTTCAAGTTCTCTCATTGTTTCTTTTCATGCACCTTCAAAGTTACAAATATTTATTGCCCGAGTCAGTGGAAATACCATTCATCTGCCAATTAAAATGTTCTCCTATTTTCCCTGTTATTCTGTAATTTATTTTCTTTCAAGACCTTTTATTGACGGACTATTTGGTGATTGGACTAATCGGTTTAAGAGATACGGTAAATTTGCATTTGCCTGGAGCATAAGAAAGCTGCTTTTGTCATTGGAAATGACCACTGAGGTTTTCATGACTTTCTACTTGATCTTCTTTATTTTACCATTCTCATATAAGTTGCTGCTAGTTCTTGCTCTGCATTATGGTTGGAGAAGATATGTGATAACATTGGTTTTCCTCAGTTGATTTTTAGTCTGTATTCTTCTATGCAGCCTGTGAAAAGCCCTGTAACAATTTGTGGCGACATCCATGGGCAGTTTCATGATCTTGCTGAACTTTTTCGAATTGGGGGAGAGGTAATAATGATGACTTTACTGTTTGAGCATTAGAATTTCTTATGGCGGCAGAGATAATTTTTTTTTCATAACTTTTAGAAGTTGAAGATGAGCCTTTAAAAATCATGGGGAAAAATCTAGTTCCTGTACGTTCGTGATGTATAATATCTGTGTGAAAATCTTAAACTTTTGCATAGATTTTCTGTGGGATATCCTTCTCAATTAGTTGACTTGTGAATCTATTAATGTTCTTGTTTTTTTCATTGACAGTGTCCAGATACGAATTACTTGTTCATGGGTGATTATGTGGATCGTGGATATTATTCTGTCGAAACTGTAACGGTGAGTATTAGTTGGTTTTAATTGTGTATTAGACATTTGTTTGGAATTCTGCAACAAGCATAAGAATTATTATAGAGGACTAAGATATAATGTAATTTGTTGTGAACAAACTTGGGCATGTTTCTGCCAAAAACAAGTTATGTTGTAATAGAATGTCAGTGGCTTTGTATCTGCCTATGGGAAGGATATGATGATTTCTTAGTTGCATAAATCTGCACATGTATGTTTATCCAGTCGTTGGTCTGGAAGCTACTGGGACTTTGGTGGTTTAACTTTGGGGAGCTTAATATGTGTCCTTAAATGGGTATATGGTGAAAATATGTACACATTAGGGAGTGATTTGGTGAAAGATTTCGTAGATTATAGTTTTTCCATTCAAGTCATGATTGTTGTCTTACCCCTTGTTCTTGTCTCATTTTTATTTCACTTGCCCGCAAATAAAAGAACAGTCTAAAAAGCAAAGTCAGATCACTATGGTCAAAAGTTGGTGACATCTCTGAAGATCATGCGTTTTGGAGGCAAGGGACTTGTGACGGGCAGATTGAAGTTGCTGCCTTTTCATACTTAAATAGTTAGTTTGTGATGCAATACAAGGGCTCAAGCCATGATGAAGGGATAAAAGGACACTGAGTGCTTGCCAACTGGGAAAGCTGGTTGCTTGAATTGCTAAAAACATAGTAAAATGGTAAAATAATTCTTGTAAACAAAGATGATAACATGAGGATCTTTGACTTGAGATTGTTTAGTTCAAATATGGGAGCTTAAAGTTAGATTCATGGATTTTAAGGTGTTAGAAGTATTAAAAAACAAACAGGTCTGTCGCGACCAAGGTGTCAACAAGGTTCAGAGCCCTTCAACTAGAGAAATATTTTATTCAGTCAACACCACCTCTGGGAAGAATAGTACCTTTTAGATTACTTTCTAGCTGGTAGACAGATTAGAGGAGATGGGAAGGATGGAGTGAGGGATGGAGGGAAGGATTTTACTCAGATGGATTTTCACACAAGGAAGGAATTTGGTTTGCCAAAGAAAGAGATCTATACTTGTCTTTTTCTATGGTGAAAAGGAAAACAATTCACGCTGTTATCCTGCTGGAAAATGGACTGCATTGACGATGACAATTGAGCTGTTTTGGTACCAATGGCAATTAAGTTTTCATTCTCGTACTATTTCTATTTTACTATATATCTGCTTAATGGTTAATGGATTTTCCATCCAACTATCTATGAAATTTTCTGAGCCGTTGTTCCCAACTCATCACTATAGACTCAATCAACTGTTTGTGCAAGAATAATAAGTCAGTAGAAATTGAAGTATAACCTAAAAGGAAATGATGAGCATCGTTAGGTGTGAGCTTTGTGTAGGACAAGCATTCATCTCCAAGTTGCTATGAGTTTCTTGCTGTTTTAAGATTTCTTGATGGTTTTCCCCTATCATTTGTAACATTTGGTCATTTCATTTATCCAGCTATTAGTGGCCTTGAAAGTACGATATCCTCAGCGAATTACTATCCTTAGAGGGAATCATGAAAGTCGTCAGGTAATACTTTCCATTATTTTTCTATTCACCTCTTGTTGTCTAGCCGTACTTCATCTCCAACCTATGCAACATGCTGGAGCTGGACTAGACAATTGCTTATATTAAGCATTGTTTTTGGAAAGTTTCGCCCTTCCTTCTTGGAATCAGTTTATTACCTGAGATATCGGTGACTGCAAAGCAAAGCAACTATTCTCATTGCTTGACCTTCCTATTGACTTTGATATCCATCTGATGCAGGTTACGCCGTTCTTCTTCATAGTTTGTTTTGGAATTACCCTTTATACATTTGAATTCTATATTGCTATGTGAATCTTGCCCACGGATGTTTTGTACTATTCAGCTCATTACTTTTTTTCCTTTTGGCAGATTACTCAAGTTTATGGTTTTTATGATGAATGCTTAAGAAAGTGAGTTCTCGATGCAAGTGTTATTCTTTAAGATTTCTTAAACTATAGTATATTCATGACGGTGGTTTCTACGGTCGTAGTGATCTACTTTATGATTGCTTTGAGCTTCACTTCATTCCTGCATTCTTCATCGTAGTCTGCATATGTAAATAAGGGGCAATGTCAAATTTTTAAATGAAGAGAAGTTTTATTTTTTATTTTTAACTATCCTTTCCTTTTTAATGATCCCTCTGCGCATCTTGGTTCATCTACTTCCATGTAATGAACTATGCCGTGAGAATTTTAATGATCCCTTGCTTTGCCATTGGGCAGATCTGTTTAGCTGGTGGAATGTTATGACATGGTCTAGTAGTTTTGTTACCTACATCATTGGGACCCTATCAAAGCTGGTTTAGTAATGTCTATTTCAAAAAGGATCATGTCATGCCTCTTGGGGCATTTATTTCCCCCAGAAAATCATATGGAATTTCACGATTTGGTTGCTAAAGTTGGGGGCTTGTGATATGTAAAAAGTTCCTAAGTTCTGGATTCTGGGACCTAGTTGGAACTTTTGTAGCTTAAGGAGTGGTGCAGGAATTCCCCAAGGCATGGGCTACATAGGTTTGAACAGTCACTTGGTGTAACTTAGCGATCTATCCTGTGGCATGGGCCTTCTTTTTCAGAAATGAATGGCATTTCACGTTCCCTAATGACTTGTTGATACATAATGGCCATTGGCGTTTTTCATGAGCAATTTCATGACATGACCTGTCGATATGAATAGATCCTTTATTGCAGCATCATGGTCTCATATTTTTATTTGCTATGCTGTTTCTTGTTTCTTCTGTGGATGAACTTGTGACAATGTTTCTTTCTGCTGATTCGCTTGCAGGTATGGAAATGCTAATGTTTGGAAGATATTTACAGATCTGTTTGACTATTTTCCGCTGACAGCATTGGTGAGAAGATCCTTTTAGTTGCTGCTGTTATTAGTTGATATTAGGTCATAACTCTGATTAAATTGAGATAAACTAACAAAAAAACAGATTGATATATGCTGACAAAAGAGATGTCACTAAGCTGTTGTTTAGTTGCTATGCTTAGTCTAGGAGAAGGTTGTTGATAAAAGGGTGAAAGGTCTTGTCCATCAAACCTGGTCAATCATTTGTTTGGTTGAAAATTCAGTGAAAAGAATATATTCCTTGGCATAATTTGGTCTCCTTTAGTGTCATACTTAGGATAATCTCTGCATGTTCTATTTTTTTCCTTTTGTTCCCTGAAGCAGTATGTACAATCGTTGTGACAATTGCTCAAGTTGGTTCACACACTGATGATTTGTCAATAAAACTTTAGTTTATGCATGCTTTTAGTCCTTACCTTTTAGTTTGATTGCGGGGTTTTTGGGTTTGGGCCCCATCTTTAGTGGTCGTATTATATTGGAGAATTATATTGGCGAAATGAGGAAAGTGGTAATTTTGCTTGCACTAATAGCTTATGTGAAATCATGATGGTTGACTATATAAGGCTATTAACCCACTTATGGCTTTCACCCTCTTTGTATTTAGGTTGAGTCAGAGATATTTTGTCTGCATGGCGGATTGTCTCCTTCAATTGAAACTCTTGACAGCATTAGGAACTTTGATCGTGTTCAAGAGGTACCTCATGAAGGACCGATGTGTGATCTGCTATGGTCAGATCCTGATGATCGATGTGGTTGGGGCATTTCACCTCGGGGTGCTGGTTATACTTTTGGCCAGGTCATTCCGTGAGATTTCTGAGTTGTGAGGTTATATAGCTGCTTGCCTTCTCTGTGATTGTTGTTTCTGATCTTTGTTTTCAATTACGCAGGATATATCTGAACAATTCAATCACACAAACAACTTAAAGTTAATTGCTAGAGCTCACCAGCTGGTCATGGATGGATTTAACTGGGCGCATGTAATTATTTTTCTTGTAAATTGTCATCTTCTTTGTTTTGCATCATCGGCTTATGAAGGTGAATGTCATTGTGGTTTTCTGTTCATCCTTTGTACTTCGTGAAATAGAGATTGGTGAAAGCTAGAATGGGGAGCTGTTTTCTGGACAGAAATATGCTTGTTTTGAGAGAGCTCTAAAACAAGGCTTTCGTCAACATCGCTTTCGAAAATTTGAGAAACATGAGTAAATTACAATCTTGGCCTAAGGTACACAATGGTAAAACATTTTGCCTCTTGCACACAAACCATTTGGCCAAATGTATGCATAATCTGGAAAAATGACAGTTGTTTTATTTTCCTTACTTAAGAAAGGTTGTCTTAGAATAACAGTTTACAGAGCAATCTAAAAGACCAGCGAAGTTCTTCTGTTGTTTTCTTGGAACAGGAACAAAAGGTTGTGACTATATTTAGTGCACCTAACTATTGTTATCGCTGTGGGAACATGGCTTCCATCCTGGAAGTCGATGACTTCAAGGGCCACACATTTATACAGGTATTTCATTGTTCTTTTTATACAATATCTGCACTAATTTCATACTACTCTTTCCATTATAATCGTACTTTAAGATGTGAATAATGTGGAAATATTTAGTTCGATCTATGCATTGTGTTTTACTTTTGCTTCTTTGGCAGTTTGAGCCAGCTCCTAGGAGAGGAGAACCAGATGTCACCCGCAGAACACCTGATTACTTCCTCTGAAGTCGCTCCACTGTTGTCTACTGATTTTTTACTCTTGCCTTTCCATGGAGTATCTGGAGGCAGTTGATCCTACTGGGAGATAGGTCAGGTTGCAAATTCTTTAGTTCTCCCTTCGCAGTAGCAGGCGTTGCTCTTACGATATGGACTATTTATGATATGATAACACAACAGGTTTGCTTAACTGGCTATCTTGAGTCAGTGTATAAGGAACAGGGTGAAGATGTGGATAGTAAGTGTGTAATTTGTTATGGCTTTTTAAGTTTTGCTCAATGCAAACTATTGTTAAGTAATAGGATTAAGTGAATCCTGTGAATAGTGAATGTCTCACTTTTGTAGTTCATTTACTAGAGCAGCAGGTTGTTGTGATCAAAACATGGATTTGGTCGAGAACTCCTAATTTCATGCAGTTGTTTTCACCTGTAGTTTATCTAAAATGCTATTTTGGGTCTATTGGAGAGTTTTGCTTAGTATGTTAGGGCTTCCAGTTCAGATTGTCATTCGCTTTGCCATTGTCTGTGTATCCGAAAGGTAAATTGCAATTCCGGTCCTTTATTTGATAAAACTCTATATCAAGTTGAAAGGTCAGAATTGAACTGTTAGAGAAGGATTTGTTAGCCCTTCCATATTCGATGCTTGAAACAAGTTAAGGAAAAAAAATTCCAAAAAGAATTGCAATGCTGGCCCGTAGTAGTAATGCTGTGTCTCTAAGCTGATCTTTTGGGTTTATAAAACAACAAAAATTTGGAAACCTTGATCCATCCAAATTACTACAATTTTTTTAATCTTTCTAGACAGATTCGAACCAGATTGCTCCTGGGACAAAAGGTTCAAGGAGATTCAAATTCAACTTTGATCCTAGAAAATTTATTCTCAGGATTCAGTAAGGCGAGCAAATCCTTACATTACAATACTTTTCTTCGAGGTGTTTGGAAAGAAGAGCCAAAGCAAACTTCGGAAGCCTGCATTCTCTTTCTCTCGGATGTGATTTTCCTTTTTCTTGGTCAAATCGCGGATGTGATTCACAGCATAGGAAATGATACGAAAAACTAAAGAGAGGCATATGTTGATGAGGTAAGAGCCTTTGTCGCAAAGACGCGATGCGACAGTGATAGAGATGGCTACGTGCACAAAATTTAGCAGAAGACATTAGAAAAAATGGATAGATTTCATTACTAAGCACCCCAACATATGATTTATTTACACTCTAATCTCATAGTGGTAAGATCCTTGTAATTGTGCTCATACATATTATATATAAATACATATACAAAATTCAGTACCGCATTAAGCATTACAACCCAAGATGAGAGAAGAGAGTAGGGACCAGATCCACAACAGACCAGGCAAGACCTGCGTATTGAAGAAACCTAATCCCTGTATCCACGTCGAACGACTGCTGGTGGCCATAAAAGAATAGCTTTTGCAAGTAACCGGACTGCTTGATCTCGTCCGATTTTTTGAGAGCGACCGATCCGTTTAGAGCTGGGATGTAGCCAGTCGATCTGATCGGAATGCTCAGCGTGTTCGAGACCATGGGAAGTGTCCATTTGGCGAGAGCCTTGCTACAGAATTTTACTAGTAGTATCGTTGGTATTCCCACGAGCATTCTTCCCAGAAATGCCGTGATTGGTAGTTGTGGAGTAAATATCCTCGGAACAGCTTCATGGTGGAATTGACTATAGGTCAGTTGGACACCCGAAACCTGCGCCATTCCATTTCTTTAGTTCGTGCACCACAAGAAATATGACTAGGAGCTTGAAAATTGACATCTCAATCCTGGCATTAAACTATAACATCTAGAATGTTATCCCATTGTGGTCGAACATAGGAGGCAGAAATATAGGACAAACACATAGACGAGAGGTCTACAAGGACAGATACATGGGCGATTCTTTCCTCTTAATGAATATGAATTGTGCAAAATGACAAAGGACTTTGTTGGGCTTGTCAAAGCGTGCCATCTTCTTTCTATTTTACTCTTTTTTTTTTTTATGATAAGCAGGCAGGGTAGGGAAAGTAGGAAATGAACATACATGAGGAAACTCTATTCATATTGATTTTGTCTCTTACCCTGTGCACTAAGGTTCTGCTTTCTATGAGGATACCGTATTTGCCATGGTAAATGTATACAGAAAAGGAATGTACAAAATTAAACAAATTGTGAGCTTTTCTTTGTGAGTTACTGCACACCATTCTCAGCCAAGTGAATAAACAACCTATAATGGCCCATCAATATTTTGGGTACTCCTTTAATAGTGAACTTTCCTAGCATCAGCCGGATAGTTAATCTACAGCTGCAGCTTGACATACTCTGAAGTAGATTTTTGACAAAATGAATGCCCAGTTATGGAAGCTACAGTAAAAGGCAGTATCCATTAATATCCAACAAAAACAAGGGGGAGTAATTTTGTTGGAAGCATAACTTCCCTTTCATCTGAATTTTTATCTCTGCAGGTTAACTCTTAAGAACATATGCAAGAGGAATCAAAGATTTAAGAATGGCTGACTTCTAAAGAAAGAACATCCCTGTACATCAAACCTTCATTGACCACAAGTGGGGATAAATTTCTTATGGAGTATCAAGTCAAAAGCTCTCCAATGGTCTAACATGAGTCATTTAGTTTAGACCAAAATTATGACAGTCCCCAATCTAAATCTGGGTACCACTTCTTACGCTTGACTGATACTGGCAAGGCCATAATCTCCAATATTTAACATTACTTATAAACTAAAATGTCTCTCGCACTCACAAGTCACACCCAAGGCGCAGGAATCTGAATCCAAGTAATATTGATGTCCACATCATGCAGGAAAGTTGGTGTTCTAGTGCAGTAACTACCGACTACCACAGATTCACAAAGCTTGAAACAAAACTGAAGCAGCATTTCAATCTAAAATAACGATGAAGACTTACAATTCCCAGGGCAACGCCATTGAAGGCTGTATGGTACTCAAAACTTGGGGTTGGAATTTCAGGAGTTGGATAAGCAAAAAGCAACAAGAAGCTAAGGGTTGTCCAGAAATAAGTTACTGCAAAGCCAAGACGAGAAAAATAAGGAGCATTAAACTTTAAAATTCCTGTTTCGCACGTGATTTCAAGTTGCTCGTTTGTAAGGCATTTACATAATCAACCATGATCTATAATATAAAGAGAGAGATCACAATTGGTCTTTCCCACTAAAATTTCCGTTCATCAATTACTACTAGAAAGGGCAGATCACCAGTTGGTCTCTCCCACACAACTTAATATCTTACTATTCTATTACCACTATAAAGGGAGAGATTAGTGGTTGGTCATCCTACTAATTATAATTGTTTATTCTTTATTAAAACAATCTTTTGTTAGATAAGAAAGATCAGAAAGCAAGAGATACCACAACTCCATCACCTACCTAAGTAACTGTCACTTAATCACCACCTTGCTTAAAGTCACATTGCAGTGAAAGTTTTAGTTTCTTTAAATCTGTAGTTCCTCTCCTCAAGCCATCATCCTAACATCATTTTTCAGGAGAAGTGAATTAAAAGTTTTTACCTTAAACATAAGCATAGCGACTGGTGGAGTTTCTTCTATTAGAGATGCAGATAATGAGTGTAAACTATCAACCAAGAATCCTCGTGCTGGTTCCGAACAAGCTTTCCATGAGAGTTCGTACAACGGATATAACATTGAAATTTCTGGAGTACTGTCCCCAATGATCCTCTTCAGCATTTGTCAATCCTTGACCAGTCATTACCATTACACATAATACTTAAACAAAGCAACAACATTCTCACCTATCTCAATATGCTAAATGCATACAAGTTTCTTCCAAGATTGGTCATGGAATACATGCTATTTTAAGTGGATTATAGACATGAAACCATGCACAGGTTTGAACTGATAAAAGTAGCAAGAGGAAAGACGCACCATTCTGTCCCGAGACTATAAAATTGTCAACATAATCGTGGACTGTTAGCCAAAGTGCAAGGATCACCAAGCCCATAATGAGGCCGCCTATGATATCGATCAAGCTGTGCATGCCAAGGTAAATTCTTCCTACCATGGAAAAACCAGATGTCAAAATTGTGACACAAACAACAAGGGTTATAATAAGCGTGCCCAATTATGTTTTATTCATTGCGGAATGTCATAATGAATTAATAACAAAAGAAAACAACTATAAATGGGTGGCGAAGTAAAATACTTGACATCATTTCTTTTACCACTATACTATTTCTACTGAGGAAGAACCATCAACCAATTTTTCCTGCTATCTTGATTGTCAGTAAAATTTTGGGTTTCAGCTTGTTAACATAGGAAAGGAAGATATAAATGTGGAATGAATTGGGAGCAGTTATTTGGAAGGAGCCTTTTCACAATCTGTTGCCACAACTTTATCAATGAGTTAATTGGGAAGCTGCAAGATAAGAAAGAGATTGACATTGTTTTTCATCATTAACCTTATCTGTTGTTCATGTTTTCATTTAGGTAGCAATGATTTGGGAAGCCAAAAGCGAGACCAACTCCCCAAGCCTTCCCTTAAATAGATAGATAGATAGTGATGATGCAACATACCCAAGCCAATGAGCCCAACAAGCAAACAAACGGCTGCAAAACCAGCATATGCTATTGAGGCATCTCTGCTTTGGATATAAGACAGGACATAGTGCAATAGATATCTGCAAAGCCACCGCAAAAGAGATGAGAGTTAGTGTATCCACAATATGCATTGATACAGCTATATCTGAACTTCAGAGCAAAAAGGCAAACAATACAAGATCACTTTTCCTGGCTTAGTCTACCATAGCCAATCTACCAGCAAATGTTCACCTTAAAAGGAAACAAAGTACAATCATACTGCAATCTACTGTCATATCCTTATAATATTACTAGTAAATAAAACATATGAGAGGGTCGATTAGAGAATGATGATTGTCATATGGCTGGTAGTCATAATTGGTAGTAGGAAAATTACTACGCGGTGGTTTACTTCAGGTTTATTTCCTATTATACCATTGTCACATGAGTGGGGAAGTTGTTAAGAGCAGATATGAGCTAATTTCTTTAGCTATTTTTTTAACAAATGAAATACAGAACAATATTCTCTCTCTCTCGACTCACTATCTCTTGTTCTTGTTCTTCTTCTTCTTCTTTTTTTTTGGTAAAGTTCTTCTTCTTCTTTTTCTTCTCGTCTAAATCTAAATTCTTCTTGTCAACCTCAAATCTCTTCTCATCGCCCTCTATATTTTCTTAGTTCAATACATGTGCTTTAGATATGGCAACTGAGTATTTAACTTGCAAGATCCACATAAATATGAATGCCTCATGACTATTGCCTGCGTGAATGCATCAAACAGGTTATGATGCCCCGCAAACAACTTTAGCAATTTTTCTTCCAGGGTCAAAATTCTAAGCCTCAACACCCCTCTATAAAGATAAAATACCGGAATGTCCACTTCTAGTCAACAAATGAATATATAAACAATTCCATGCACAAAAACCGTAATGAGGACTCTTGCAAAAAGAGATGACAATGCCGTACCCAGATAAGCAAACTGTGTTTAGAGTGTGAGAAGAAGGCAATCCATACTCCATTGCATTCTCTTCTTCATCCTTTGTCGCCGTTACTCTCCTAACAGGGGGGCAACTTGGCCTTGGGGCTGATACTGCATCCTATGCGACATGAACAAGAGCTCAGCAGAGAAAGCCAGTCGCACCGCATGTGCCCCACATTTTACTTTTCTTTCATCATCAAACATTCACTCGCTACTTAAGTTAAACAGAGACAATGCAACGTCATCAAGTATGGAAAATCGAGTACCTTGACACAGTTGCCCATGTAATCACAGAAAGCCATCAAAAGGGTCATCTGCCTCGCCAATTTGCCATGACCACTCTTCAAAAAGACAACATCCAAAAGCAAAGCCATCATCAATGTTCATGTAATGCAGCCACTCAAATTAGCCTATAGATATACAGAGAAACCCATTTCTAAAGCTAATCCAATTTCCACAGAGAGAGAGAGAGAGAGAGAGTAGAAAAGCAAAGGTAGAAAAGCGGTGTAAAAGGGCACAGACACGACACAGGACAACCCAGAGAACAAAGCATCCAACACCCTGTGCTGGAACCTCTGCAAAGACAAAGAAAAGCAAGAAACTGGAGTTAGATTAAAGCAACCGCAATTCTCATTCATCAACTGGTCGTTCAACATATACTTCATTCAATTCTTCTTCCTCTTTTCTTTTTTTTTCCCCCCTTTTTTTCTCTCATGCCCCGGACCTGGATCTGGAGGACGAGAGGAATTCCCACGACCACATGGCGGGCAACCCAGGGCTGGAGCAGAGATCTGAGAGCTCGGGTCACATTGCAGTAGGAGGACACCAAGATCCAGCACACGATCCCACAGAGAGCCCCAGCTTGCCAAAGGGCTATGCTCTCCATTCCCCCCTCCCCTCCCCTCCCTCTCTCTCTGTCTCTCTGTGTGTGGCTGGATTTCCCTCTTGTGGAAGAGAGAGAGAGAGAGAGAGGGAGGTATTCAATGCAAAGCCAAGAGACACCCAAAAGTTGGAAATCTATTGGCAGGACTTGGGGAGAGAGGAGGAGCCACACAGAACACAGAAAGACTTTTTCCTTAATAATTTCTTGTTGAAAATTCCTCGTTCTTCTTCTTCCAATGGTCAGATGATGGGTTGTTTTTTCTCATTTTTTTATTTATTTGTTTTGGAATTTCTTGCTCCTCCCATCTTTTTCTTCCTTCTTTTTTTTTTTAAAAAGAAAATTTAAATACTTTAAAATTTGCCCCCGGCGGCTTTGTTGGACTGGGACTTGGCTGGCGCCCGGTGGGAGAAAAGACAGCCGCAGGAATCGGAACTTTCCATGTTCCATCCTGTGACTCCCCTGTCAAGGAACCACCCCGAAAGAAAATTCATTTAATTTAGGGATTAGGACATTGGAAGTCTTAAAATTTATTAGAAAAATATCATTAAGCCTTAAAATTTATCAAATAAAATTAAATTCTTAAATACTTTTGAAAAGTGCAATCATGTGTCGATTGATTTAAAAAGTCAATCGGTGTCGATTGATCCAATCAAATATTTCGTTTATTGCACTTTTGAAGATTTTTAGGATTCGATTGAATTTTCATGACAAGTTTTAAGACTTAAATGTACTTTTTGAAAGTTTTAGGATTTGATTGCATTTTCATGACATCTTTTAGGATTTGATTGTATTTTTTTAATAAGTTTTAAGACTTTCAATTGCACTTATCCCTTTAATTTAATACCTAACTTAGTTGTTTTACTAATATTTTTGTCACGAGATAGAGTCAAAATATTTAAATGGCTCGAAAATCTCGCGCCAGTAAAGTTGGCCGCAAGAAAATTTTGAATAGATCGGTCACTAGATATCTTTTAGTACCAAATCACAAAAGGAAATTTCGGCGAGGAGGAGTCGAGCTCCGAAGAATTTGGCCGGAAATAATTTTATGGTAATATCCATTAAAACGGCGAGATAATACTTGACAAGGACAATTGATTTTTTTACTTTGGCGTCGCGGTTTTTCCGCTCCCCCTTTCACTAATACGTTCCCTTTTACCATATTTCGACCATTCTATCCTTTCCGGCTACCGTGTTTTCGTGCATCCGAAAGTTCAAATCTGGTGCCCCCTCCTTTTATTTGGTTTTTCCCCGTTATTTTCCTTGTGAGTCCCCGCTCCTCCTTCTCTGATGGCAATGTTGAACAACCATGACCAAGAAAAAGAAGACAAAAAGAAGACAATCCCACCGCATCGAACCAATTGGAGTATCACCACCTCCGATCAATCACCGTCACCATCGCCATCCGCTAGCTTGATTTCAGGAACTCTCCTTCCAGTTATGGCCCGCCGCTACCACTCTCCTCCCCCTCTCCTCGATCCTCGCTGACCACCGTGAATGGCCGGCTCGCCGTGCTGGAGATGGAGGCGGTCTCCAAGCCCGGGCATGGAGCGGCTTTAGCCATTGGGGCGGGCTTCCGGGGGGGCCGCCCTCAGTGGAAAGGGGAGCATCATGCCTCACGTGCTGAGCTCCCTCTTTCAAATTTGGAGCTCTATCGCCGCTCTCCACAGCAATCCTCAACATCACCAATGAAGCAATTATAGTAGACTAATCCGATTCGGCTCGGACTATATCTTTTGTTGTTGCTGTTGTTGGCCTTTTTTTCTTCGATTCATGGGTCAATGTTGGGGGCAGATGGAGATGGGGACTCACAAAGGATAATATGGTCAAGACACTACGGAAGGGAGTGTATTAGTGAAAGAGGGAGTAGAAAAAGCACGGCCCTTTTCTTATCGTCAATGTCTCGGGATAAGTTTACGCTATGAATAGGAAGGTCCTGAGATCATACTAGACATCCATAAATATTATTAAAATAACACCGAAAGAAAAAGGGTTTTGGAGTCGCGAGGCGCAACGGGCCGTTGGTATTTCGATAAAAAGTAATTGCTTGATTTGGATTTATGTTCTCTTAGTCTTTCAAATTGAATCTTCAATCCTCGCCACATGTGTACCTTCAATGGAATCTGTTTGACTTGTGCTTAATGGCGAGTATAGAAATAATCGAGAAAAAATTAGTCGAAACTAAAATATAAAATATAAGTAATTATTGAGCGGGCATGTGCGCAGCGCGTGATTAGAGATAAGTATAGCTTATACGACATCGCATTTAAATAATATGCTACGCATTATCTGCAACATCACAAAGGAAAAAGGGGTTCCTAATTTCAAGGAGAGGAACCCTCCATATTCCAACTTTGACCTTAGTAAATTTATACTATACTTAATGTATGAAAGGTAGAAAAATACAAATTAGCACAAAATAAATAAATAAATAACCAACAAGTTTATAATTTAAACACACCGAATCGAAATGTAATAGGGCAATTACGTTAAAAATATTTCACAACTGATTTCGTTACAATATATAGTCTTCCATCCATATATTCAACGTTCCTTTATATCGGCAAAGAAATATCTTATTCATTATTTCAATTAAAAAACAAAAAAAAATAGATGGAATGCATTTTGCCAGCAAAATCTAAATGAAATCCTCACATTTGTATTCTTGTTTCTCTTAGGTCTCATTACTTTCTATTTTGTACTCACATACATATAAGCTCAATTGACATTTACTTTTTAGTTATACTAAAACCCTGATTTTTTTCCAAAATTTTAAAAACAATATATTTTTTCGGTTGCTATCGACCTTGATAATCTTTTATATTAATGTACATAAAAAAATTAATTGTAACTTTCATATATATTTGCCTAAAAATCGCAGCAAACGGCAAAGAATAATTAGGCATACATCAAAGGGTGTTAGATAAAAGTAATCTCGCATTGGAGAATTAATGTGATATAGAATATTAATATATCAAGCGGACTCTTATTTGTTGGTTTAAGTTCCTCAAGTGAAAAGCAAGCTTAATTGGATTTGTTAATGAGCACAGATTCAAGCTTCCGGACAGCAAAGATGAAGTATGGGTCAAAAGGGAAGCCTAAGATATCGTGTGCATCAATGCATTACTCATACACACTTTTATTCAAAAACTCAATTTTTTTTTTTTTTTGCATTGTTCGAACCCGACTCACAAATAAATATCTCTTATTTTGAGGATCCTTTTGTTTCCAAATCGAATTCGATTGTCGTTGTCAGCTTCAACAAAAAAATCTTACAATATTTTCAAGACATGATCACATTTTGACTCACACATTGCTAAAAAAGGTTGGAAAATCACATTGTGAGTCTACATAAATAATATAGAATCACATCATAATATTATTAAAGCAACTCATAAATAAAAATAACCCCACAAGGTCTTTAGACGGTCCATTTTTTGATTTCCAGGCCTATTTGCGCAAATAGGCCTGGAAGGCCCAAAAGCGCTGATCAAGTTAAGATGCTCCGGCCCGAATTAACCCGGCCTGGCCGAAAATGTTTTTGACATTACATCTAAAATAAGGAAAAAATAATATTAAAAATTTAAAGATGAGTCACTTATGATTTGTGGACATGAATGATGTTACAGAAAATAATAAATTAACCGTCAAACTTCAGACGAGTCATAAAAAATTATCTTGTGTCAAAGTTAAGACGTGCGGAATTTCATTTCGTTTGATGAAATTTACGAATTTCAAGTTAATTTGTTTTAGTTATTTGATGGTTGTGTGCTAGAGTTTGAAATTTGCTAATAAACAATATTTTCGAAAAACAATTTAAAAACAAAAAATTGTGGGATAAAGCATGAACCGGTTCGGACTGAACCGAGTAATTTTGGTCAGGGCCTTCTTTTCCCTTTTTTTTTTTATGAGCCAGGCTAAATATCGAGCCAATTAAACAAAGATTTTCTAAGCCGATTGGTCACTGTATAAACGAATTTCATAAACATTAACTTATATGTCGCGTAAAAATTGCGGCAAATAGTAGGGAACAATGAGGTACATGTGCATCTGTCGGGGAGGTTTGATGAAAGTGTTCCCACGTCAGTGAGTCGATGTGATATGTAACAATGAATATATTTAATTGGCTTATGATTCATTGGCTTGAGTTTTAAGTGAAAAGTAAGTTTAATTGGATTTGTTAATGGAGGCATGGACTCAGGCTTCGGATCAGCAACTCTGCATACGACGTATGTGCCGAAAGAAAGCCCGAGATTATGTGCGTTTTAATATGTTTAATTGGACATGCTTTCCATTTGAAAACTTAAAAATCTTTTTTTAATCAGGATATTGTTCAATTCGATGGATTGACGGGGAATCTCGTTTCATTTTGGATTATCCATATGCCCAACATTGTTCGAATCAAATTCACAATAAGATTTTTATTTTTATTTTTTGAGTTCTCTTTCGTTTCCAAATCAAGTTAAATCGATTGTGTATGTTTGATAGAAAAACCATAAAATATGTCAGGGAAATAATTTGTTTTTGAATTTTGTATATCTTAAAATTTGAAAATTTTACACTACATAATATACAAAAATACTCTTAAGTAAACATTTTTAAAACAACCCCTAAGTAACAGCAACACCAACACCCATCGCATAGCATAGGTCTTTTGCACTTTCAAAGTCGGGGCAAAGGTCGATGCCAAACTAGAATGTTACTCCGTAAAGTACCAATGACAAAATTTTGGAAAATTTTTTTTAATCTACATACTTCTATATAATTGCACCTAGTGGATGCAAGAATTTATATTAAGATGGAGAAGAAAAAAAAAGGGATTTTGCAATAGTCTAAGCCAATAGGTCATGATATAAAATTTTATATGAATTTCATAGATTTTGGCGTATATATTGCCTTAGAATTGCAGCGAATGGCAGGAAGTAAAGAGGTACATGTGTGCGGCGTTACCATGGAACTTAAGTAAGATGGAACAATTAAATTAATGTATCCAGTTTTCTCATAACTGAAAAGTGAGCTTAATAGGATTTGTTAATGGCACGGACTTGAGGTTCCAAGCGTCGACTTCACGGGATGAGGTAAGTGCCGAAAGGAAGCCTTAGATATTGTGCGCGTTAATATATTTAGTTGGACACGGTTCCATTCAAAATCTTAAACAGATTTTCACACCCTGCATTGTTCGAACCGGATTCATGATGAGACATTCCTAATTTCTTGAGTTCTCGTTCGTTTCCAAACAAATTGAATTAACATTCTTAGTTTAATTTCCGCAAAAAAAAACATACTCAGTTTAATAGAAAGACCATATAATATTTTAGTGTTCAGAAAGAACTCAAAATTTGGATTTGGATATCTCATGGAATAGAATCCTTTAAAAGAATTGCAGAATTGGATTGCTTAGCACATCTAGGATTCAGCAACTACTTTTGTTTTTTTAACCAAAAAATCTAACATTAATTTTAATAACTAAAAAAAATAACAAATTAGAAGAACAAATCTGAAAAATGTTAGCAGAAGAAACACTATAAAATTATAAAAATAAAACAAACAGATCTACACCGTACGTGCTCCTTGCCATTGCCAAGGTCGCCGTCAAGGCCGCCACCATTGCTGTCACCGTGACTGCCGCCACCATCGTCATTGCTTTTCCTCTTGGCACGACCGAGCATTGCTACAAGTGACTCTCTTTGTCACTCTGAAAGTTGAGCATGGCCATGGGGGTCACGGAGGTCGCCGGGCTCGCAACACCCGGATCTGTGGTCTATGGAGGCCGGCGACCTCCATCAAAGCGAATTGAAGGAGGTCCCAACCTTCATGGCCGCGGCTCGCGAGAGGGCGAGAGGCTGGTGTCGAAGGTGGATGGAGGCGCAATGATGGGGCCTCATGGCGGTGATGTTGCGGGCGGCGACGTGGCAGATCTATGTGGCCTTGGTTCGGGGTGGTAAAGAAAATCCTAATGTTAGAACATTTTCATCCAAAAAATAGGAAAAAATAAAAGACTGTTTCATGGAATGTGAATGCTTGGAATGGAAACCCATTCATATATTCATTGTCCATTGAACTAGAAGAGGCTTCAATGTTCGAATTTACCGTTAGATACTCTCACTTTGTGCCACTGATAAAGCAAAGATTATGCACTGGATCGTGCATATAAGCCTCGCCAAACTCCTCTACTTCTTTACGACACGATCTCCGCCAACTTCTTCTGGCGCTCGGTTTCCATTCGACGGACATATCAGTCCACACGCGCTCAACAGATCACTCGATAGATAGCCGGCGTGCTGGTAATCTTTCGGGAAACAAAGGAAAAAAATGACGTGAAACCACATTTCATGTGGTGCGGCATATCGTCGTAACTAAGTTCGAGCGTAGGAAGGATGTCATTTCGTCCTCCACTGATGATTCTCGCACATTCCTATCGTCTCTTATCGATGCCCGTCATTGTTGATTGTGCATGAAGTAAGCCCCCCCAAGAGATTTCTGAGCAAGAAAAACTCCCTTACAATTTCTTGACGAAATGACGGGCATTCCAAACAATTATGAGCACGACCGTCGTCCTATAGATCGTCAAGCACTGAGGAAAAATTTCTTATCGTTTTCTAAGTATCACAGATGGGTCTATAATTGCTCGATGTGTTGGATATTTAATAGCAACTGGAATTCTGGTCAAGCCTTGACTGATAGAATCTCTCGAGACTTTTTCGAGGGTTTTCATATATTCTGAAATCAAATTGTTATCGGACCTTTTCGTCGTTGTGCACGGCTTGGCAAGCACGGTTTTGCCTAAACATCCAGTCCAAATTATTGGAGGGTATGCTGTCTGAGGGTTGGCTCAGGCCACTCTTCGTGATTATGAAAAGCATCAAATTTTGGCCATTATCTTTCCTTGCCATTGGAAAAAAACATTTAAGTAGGGAGTCTCAAGAGAGCTTTATGAATTGCAGACGACGAATGCCAATGTCGTCTCGTCTCTCGCAGGCGATTGTAATGGCTATACTAAAAATCGTCTGACTAAAATAATTGCTTTGCTTTATAAGCAACGGACTGAATATTAAGGTTTTAATGTGGTGCGAGTCAATCATTGGTTCACAGTTATCCTTTTATTTTATCGCTTTGAAGCTAAAAACCAGGATACCGATTTGGCTAAATCTATGGATTGCGCCCCCTCGACCTCATCTTCATCTTCGGGATGTCTCATCTGGGCAGTTCTGAGCACTAGTGTTATTATGAAATCGGCCATGGCGGTGCTGAACTTATGAGGAACTATACAGCATATACAATTATGAGTTCAACTGACAAAGGCTTTCAGCAGATATAATTTTTTTTTTCATGTAATTATCCTTTGTGCATTTACATTCATGAGTCCACTCTTAGGAGCAAAACGAAAAGAAGAACATAATCATCCTATGAAGGAGTGAGTTTAAATGCATTATTCCTAGGAAACTCTTCAATTGGAACAACTTATAAAAAGATTGAATAACTGACACTTATTTACCAAATATAGTTTCGATGGTGTGTCCATGAATGAAAGATATTGTTCTAAGGAAATTCAAATAGAGACAATGCTTCAGTTGGTCTCATACAATACGGATCGGGCATTTACTCAATAGAGAAATTTTCAATGCAAACACAAGCAAATAATATAAAACAACACTCATTCAAGGAAAGAAAGTAAAAGCTACAATATCAATAGCCATTGTTTTCATCACTGGAAATGAAAGAGATTGATGAAGGATTAGCCGAGTGCACGTCCAGATCTTTGTGAAGATCCACATGGCACGGCAAATAGATCATGAGAGTTCATCTGCACTCAAAGGAAAAAAAAAAAGGAAATGAGCTTAGAATATCTATAATATTGTATTATGGCACAGATTGTGGTTTCATGTGAAATTGTCATTCTTAGATATTCTATTTACAGAGTTTTCTGTGCGGCAATTTTGCTTTTAAGGAGAGGGTCTCAATTTTTTTTAAAAAAATAATAATATCATGATGAAAGGGAGATGTATCCGATCAACAGGCGGGACCACACTTTTTATACGTTGTGTACACACTATGGGAAAGTGCTTACATATTTGGTGGTTACCGTTATTTTCTAAACAACGTGCTAATGGTACTTAAGTAATGAATCTTGATTTATTAGTGATAGGTTACATCAAAATGAAGAGTTCTTATATAATCTCTAATCTAAATCTTAAGATGCATAAACTTTGACATTTTGTTAATTCAAAACATATGAAACTTTCACAATATGTAAATGTTAGCAAGGTTATTCGCATCTATTTTTTTTTTCATAATTTTCTGAAACTTGAATAAAATTTCATTGGCTATATTTGACACTCCTACAATAGGTATTAAGCCAAGTGTCTTGCCAACAAAGATTATCCCAAAGCCTTCAAATATCGTTGTTCAGACTAGCAATCATTTGCATACTATGCAGGAACAGGATTTGGGGTATATGATTTTTAATTTCATTTTATTATCTGAGTTACAAATCCTACTTAGTCTTACAAATATAATTGAGTGTGTAGTTTTAAGTATAACTACAATGTTGAAGGCAACGTTACGATTTCTAATCAAACTTAAATAGGATTATTTACTTTAATATAAACTGTTTCTATAAAAATACTTGCCTTTTCTCATTGCAATGTTTTGATTAAAAAGTAATTCAACTGAGGAATTAACGCTCATTTTCTTTGGGATTAAGAATATTAATATCATGTATATAATTCGAAATAATAAGTCTTTAATATTAAGATTCTTTTCAAATTTGATGTCCTCTTATTGGTTGTATTTGGCAATTTCAAATTGGGTAAAAGTTACTACATGTGGCAAGTTGGGATGAGAACCTGCAAAGCTTTCGATTTTCTATATACTAATGATCTTGGGTCAATATGAGATGGTTTCTTTATCAGGAAAAAGAGATTGAAAAGTGCCCCAAAGTACTTGTAAAGCCTGGCTAAATGCATTTTGAATACTTATTAAGGCCTTATTTATTTGGTGCCTCAAAGGTTCCTAAATTCTCATATCCACTTCCATTTGATCGAGAATGAAAAGTTGTCGTGAAAATGCATTTGATTTTTTTGAAAACAATCGTCAACTTAAATTGAGAAAAACTGTTCTCGAATTCAACCTATAGACTCAAAATAACGATTCAATGTTGTCCGTGCTTTCAATCCAAATGAAACATGGAGTTTTGGAAGACCACCTATTTTACAATCTTGGTGGAATATAAGTACGTACTCCATGAAAGCACTCCAAAAGAAAACCGTAACTTTTGATTAAAAATTTTAAACTTGCTTCTACTTTTTCTTTTAATAAAAGGATACATGAAAATTAAAAAAATTTCCGCAATTAAAGGAGTTGTAAAGTTTCTTATATAGGTGGCTTTCTAGAAAGTGCATTTGCTTCATTAAACTTCCAAATATTTCACGATTTCTTTTTGATACGGCTAGTGAACTTAACTAGTGCTTTTAGGACATTCACAACAGATTCGTTTCCTTAAAATATATTCAACGACCAATGACGATGTGAACATGGTTGAGTAATAAAATTTAACATAGCTTCTTCATCAATTATCATCAAAAGATAAAATTTAACATTCGAAAAGTTGCATCAGATTCGAATTTCTAAAGTAAAAGCCAATAACGAGATTCCATCGTTAGGGAATCAAGTTTTACTTTCAACACGGCAGATGGAACAGAGAAATTGGGATTTGTCTAAAAAATTTCCCAAGCATAGAGTTAAAGATGTCAATATTATGTGCATAATGCATTGACAACGAGGAAGTCAGGATAAAAAAGAGCATAAGAAAGGAATCTCAATATACGGCTATATTATATCTAAGAGCGAAGAAGAAACGAAGGGAGATGATTATAGATGCATACCTAAATATCCGTCCATTGTATTTTAATATAATCAAGATCGATTCGAGGAATGTGAGCGATTTTGTGCCAATCCTCGCCGGTTTGTGGCTCACATCTTTTGCCCAGTTCACCACAATCTACTATGCGTAACTCTTTGAGGGCAGTGAGGGACCGGATTCCTTGCGGCATGGACGATAAATTGGGACATCGGATTAAGCGAATTTCCCTGAGACGTGTATGATTGGGCAGCCATTCGGGTATAGCCGTGAAGCTCGGGCAATCATAGACACAAAAGGATTCCAAAGTGCAGGCAGATTCATTGAGACACTGGAGGAGCTCCATCACTCGTTCGAAATTTTTTATTGACAGTACATGAAGATGTGAAGGAAAGCTGGACCTTTTCTCCGGGATCAACATGAGCGGGCAACTATCAATGATCAACCGCTCTAGGGAGATTAATTCCCCAAAAGGCAGACATGTTAGTCTCCCACAACATATAATTAATAATGTCCGAAGGGAAGTCAGTCGGCAAGTATCTTCAAACAAAACTTGGAGATTTTCACATGTGACGAGTCCCAATAGTTGTAGGTTTTCGAGATATTGTATTCCGCTTTCCTGCAGACTCTTTTGCTTTGTTGTTAAATATAGGAATCTAAGATTGACGAGCCTTTCCATATTTTTGGGTAACTCGCCTAGCTCCGAGCAACCGCTGACGTCTAAGTATAACAAACTCTGCAGCTCACAAATGGTATCTGGAAGCTTCTTCAACCGCCTGTTACCCCAGAGATCTAACGATCTCAATTGCTTCAAGCTGCATATGGAACTTGGCAGCTCCTCAAAGCTACCACATGGCAAATCAAGAATCCGTAAGTGCTTACACTTGGATATGCACGCTCTAACAAATTTTCTACTAATAGTTCCATCACCGACTTTGTATTGAAACATAATTGTGCGTAGCCTCTTTGAAGTTTTCTTTCTCAGAAAAGGTGGAACTCCATCGTAGTTTGAGATTTCCTCTGAAGAAATGGTTGGGGTCGAAATGTACCGTACTCTTTCTGAAATCTCTGGAGTTTGTAAGTCAACAATAGAGCAATAATTTTGCCCCACACTAGCTGCAAGAGAATGGACCAAATCGTGCACTTCAAATACTAACTCCGAGTCCCACTCCTCAATATCTTGGATCAAAGATCTCCTCCACAGCTCTCTCACGTACTCAACACCAACGTCTTCCGGTGATAGTCTTCCCCTTGTTGAACTAATGAGTCCTAAAGCTATCCATCGCCTAATTAATGTCACAGACTTAATTTTTCCTCCTCTGGGAAAAAGTGATAAGATAGGAAAACATTGTTTTAAGTGAGATGGTAAATCATCATAGCTAAGCTTCAGGACCGGCAGAATGTCATTTTCTACTTCTGCTAACTCCCACGTTTCGCTATCTCTTATATGTGCCCAATACCTTTCTTCGTCCTTTGTGCGAAGCATGCTCCCCAAAATTATCACAAGGAGAGGCAAACCTTGTGATTTTTTAACAATATCATTTCCAATCTCAAGGAGTTCAGGACGAGGCTCCTTTTCCTTTTCGTCGAATGCCCATTTTTTGAACAAGGCCAAAGAGTCTTCATAGGAAAGACTTTCTAGCTTATGCGCGGGATGGGTTCCCATTATAGAAGCGACTTTCAAACTGCGTGTTGTCACAATTATCTTGCTTTCACTAGCCCCAACGCTTAGTAGATCTTTCAATTCTTTCCATCTACGAGGGTCATTGTTCCATACGTCATCCAAGACAAGTAGATATTTTTTGCCTTGGATGGTGTCTTGCAAACGAGTTTGCAACTGCTGAATATCAAGGTGACTCAAACTTTGACCAGTTGCATCTTTAATAATTCCTTCAATGATCTTCTTTAGATCGAAGTCCTCCGGCACACTCACCCATAGTTGCAACTCAAATTGCTCTTTCACACTATCGCCGTTGTAAACTAATTTAGCTAGGGCCGTCTTGCCCAAACCTCCTATTCCAACAATTGGAATCACCGAGATGTTTTTGTCGCCTGGCCGCATCAACATCTCAATTATCTTTTCTTTATCAATATCTCTTCCGACGACCTCTAACTTGTTTATGAACGAGTAAGTCATCTCTTGTGATCGAGCACGTGCCACACCATTGTCAACACTCTGCACATTAAGATCGAATTGATCTTTCTCTGTGGAAATTCTGGATAGCCTCTCCTGAATCTCCTTGATTTCATGACTGATTTTCGCACGGAACATGAGCGGATTAGAGTGGGAAAAGAAGTGGCGTACCTTCCCTTTGATGCTGCCATAGCGACGTATAACCTGTTTCCGTAAGGCTTCACATTCGAGTTCATCGATCACATCCTCCGCATCGTGAAATACATGTTGAAGCCGATCTAACCACACTTGCAGACGGTCGCTCTTCGCCTGCTGTGCCTCAGCATCTGACACCACTGACTTAATGGAAGTCAACGTCTCCCTAAGCTCGCTGATCTGATCCTCAACGCTGTAAAAAGCGACGGCTTCTTGGAGCGCCGGCGACGCTATTTTCCCCAGCACGCTCCCTGCGATGCTGAAAAGGAGTGACTCGGCCATGCCGAGTGATGAGGAAATCGATTCTGGTCGCTCGCTATGACGCGACGACGAACACACAATGTCTTCCTCTCGTGAGTTAGCAGCTACTATGATAACTTCCGTACAAATGGATGAAGGGGAGGGAGGTATTCACCTGCCTTTCAATATGGACGAAAAAGACCGGTGCCTGCCGGTCAAAGGAAACACGCTTTCCACCTTTTCTTCATCTAACTTTCCTGGGACCAATATAGATCCAGATTAGTTCAAAGATCTAAACGTCTATTGTCTTCCAAGCGTCTATTGTGTTCTTTACTTCTGTACATAAGTTACCTAAAAATATTTGTACGTTTCACATAAAATAATTAGTCGATAAAATTTTTTTTCATAATTAATAACAATTTATCTCTAAACATTTTTATTGATGATGAAAATACATTTTAGTCAATTTAATTTTTTAAGCTATATAAGTGAATCATGTGACATTCTGAATTTTGATTCATTTTTGGGATTTATAAAATGGATATTTCGTCAATGCGCTTTTAGTTAAATCTCGTCCGGGACTGATCACTCTCGGATTTTTAAAATTTTAAGATTCACTAAAGTCGCGTTCGATCGATTTAGCCGTTATTTAGAGACCGAACTTGGGTGTCGAATTTATTAGAGTTTCATGGCGAAATTAATTAGACAGTGTCAATATTATTGTGGTCATCGTTGATATTGTCCTGAATTAGTAAAAAGTGAATTTTGGACCGAATGCGGATTTAGATCAGCACGCCTCCTTCTTTGTTTATTTCCTTTTAGTGCCACTTGCCTTTTTTTTAATTAGAAGTGAGGATTATTTTGGGCCCTTGGATCCTTGACTTGCCCATCAAGTTGGATGTGAGCCATTGGATTAAAGCGAGTGGAGTGGTTGGTTTTCTTTTTTTAAATTGATTAACTCTCTCTCTCTCCCCCCTCGATTCACCTCTCTCCTACCCCCACTTGCGCGACCGACTCCCCCTTTTCTCTCTTCCTTCCAGTCGCGCGACCACCAACCGGAGCTGCCAGGCCAGCCGTCTGCCAGCAGCTGCCGAGTCGCAGCCGTCCAGCCTCCGCCGATCGCCGCCGCTGCCCTCGCCACTTCGTCACCATTTATTTGTTTTGGAATTTCTTGCTCCTCCTATCTTTTTCTTTCTTCTTTTTTTTTAAAGAAAATTTAAATATTTTAAAATTTACCCCGGCGGCTTTGTTGGACTTGGACTTGGCTGGCGCCTGGTGGAGAAAAGACAGCCGCAGGAATCGGAACTTTCCATGTTCCATCCTGGTGACTCCCCTGTCAAAGAACCACCCCGAAAGAAAATTCATTTAATTTAGGGAATAGGACATTGAAAGTCCTAAAATTTATTGGAAAAATACCATTAAGCCTTAAAATTTATCAAGAAAGTGAAATCGAATCCTAAATACTTTTAAAAAGTGCAATCAAGTGTCCGATTGATCCAATCAAACATTTCGTTGATTGCGCTTTTTGAAAATTTTTAGAACTCGATTGGATTTTCATGACTTGTTTTAGGATTTGATTGCACTTTTTGAAAGTTTTGGGACTCGATTGCATTTTCATTACATCTTTTAGGATTTGATTATATTTTTTTTAATAAGTTTTAGGACCTTCAGTGCGCTTATCCCTTTAGTTTAATACCTAACTTAGTTGTTTTACTAATATTTTTGTCACGAGATAGAGTCAAAATATTTAAATGGCTCGAAAATCTCACGCCAGTAAAGTTGGCCACAAGAAATTTTTAAATAGATCGGTTACTAGATATTTTTTAGTGCCAAATCACAAAGGAAATTTCGGCGAGGAGGAGTCGAGTCTCAAGAATTTGGCCGGAAATAATTTTACGATAATATCCATTGAAACGGCGAGATAATACTTGACAAGGACAATTGATTTTTTTACTTGGCGTCGCGGTTTTTCCACTCCCCTTTCACTAATACATTCCCTTTTACCATATTTCGACCATTTTATCCTTTCCGGCTACCGTGTTTTCGGCATCCGAAAGTTCAAATGTGGTGCCCCCTCCTTTTATTTGGTCTTTCTCCGTTATTTTCCTTGCGAGTCCCACTCCTCCTTCTCCGATGGCAATGGTGAACAGCCAAGACCAAGAAAAAGAAGACAATCCCACCGCATCGAGCCAATTCGAGTATCACCACCTCCGATCAATCACCGTCACCGTCACCGTCACCATCCGCTAGCTTGATTTCAGGAACTCTCCTTCCAGTTATGGCCCGCCGCTACCGCCCTCCTCCCCCCCTCTCCTCGATCCTCGCCGACCACCGTGAATGGCTGGCTCGCCGTGCTGGAGATGAAGGCGGTCTCCAAGCCCGGGCATGGAGAGGCTTTAGCCATTGGGGCGGGCTTCCGGGGCCGCCCTCAGTGGAAAGGGGAGCATCATGCCTCACATGCTGTGAGCTCCCTCTTTCAAATTTGGAGCTCTATCACCGCTCTCCACAGCAATCCTCACCATCACCAATGAAGCAATTATAGTAGACTAATCCGATTCGGCTCGGACTATATCTTTTGTTGTTGCTGTTGTTGGTTTTTTTCTTCGATTCATGGGTCAATGTTATTGGTTTTTTGGAGATGGGGACTCAAGGATAATATGGTCAAGACACTACGAAAGGGAGTGTATTAGTGAAAGAGGGAGTAGAAAAAGCACGGACTTTTTCTTATCGTCAATGTCTCGGAATAAGTTTACGATATGAATAAGAAGGTCCTAAGATCAAACAAACATCCATAAATATTATTAAAATAACACCGAAAGAAAAAGGGTTTTGGAGTTGCAAGGCGCAACGGGTCGTTGGTATTTCGATAAAAAGTAATTGCTTAATTTGGATTTATGTTCTCTTAGTCTTTCAAATTGAATTTTCAATCCTCGCCACATGTGTACCTTCAATGGAATCTGTTTGACTTGTGCTTAATGGCGAGTATAGAAATAATCGAGAAAAAATTAATCGAAACTAAAATATAAAATATAAGTAATTATTGAGCGGGCATGTGCGCAGCGCGTGATTAGAGATAAGTATAGCTTATACGACATCGCATTTAAATAATATGCTACGCATTATCTGCAACATCACAAAGGAAAAAGGGGTTCCTAATTTCAAGGAGAGGAACCCTCCATATTCCAACTTTGACCTTAGTAAATTTATACTATACTTAATGTATGAAAGGGAGAAAAATACAAATTAGCACGAAATAAATAAAAAAAAAACAACAAGTTTATAATTTAAACACACCGAATCGAAATGTAATAGGGCAATTACGTTAAAAATATTTCACAACTAATTTCGTTACAATATATAGTCTTCCATCCATATATTCAACGTTCCTTTATATCGGCATAAGAAATATCTTATTCAGTATTTCAATTAAAAAACAAAAAAAAATAGATGGAATGCATTTTGCTAGCAAAATCTAAATGAAATCCTCACATTTGTATTCTTGTTTCTCTTAGGTCTCATTATTTTCTATTTTGTACTCACATACATATAAGCTCAAATGACATTTACTTTTTAGTTATACTAAAACCCTGATTTTTTTCCAAAATTTTAAATACAATATATTTTTTCGGTTGCTATCGACCTTGATAATCTTTTATATTATTGTACATAAAAAAATTAATTGTAACTTTCATATATATTTGCCTAAAAATCGCAGCAAACGGCAAAGAATAATTAGGCATACATCAAAGGGTGTTAGATAAAAGTAATCTCGCATTGGAGAATTAATGTGATATAGAATATTAATATATCAAGCGGACTCGTATTTGTTGGTTTAAGTTCCTCAAGTGAAAAGCAAGCTTAATTGGATTTGTTAATGAGCACGGATTCAAGCTTCCGGACAGCAAAGATGAAGTATGGGTCGAAAGGGAAGCCTAAGATATCGTGTGCATCAATGCATTACTCATACACACTTTTATTCAAAAACTCAATTTTTTTTTTTGCATTGTTCGAACCCGACTCACAGCTAAATATCTCTTATTTTGAGGATCCTTTTGTTTCCAAATCGAATTCGATTGTCGTTGTCAGTTCAACAAAAAAATCTTACAATATTTTCAAGACATGATCACATTTTGACTCACACATTGCTAAAAAAGGTTGGAAAATCACATTGTGAGTCTACATAAATAATATAGAATCACATCATAATATTATTAAAGCAACTCATAAATAAAAATAACCCCACAAGGTCTTTAGACGGTCCATTTTTTGATTTCCAGGCCTATTTGCGCAAATAGGCCTGGAAGGCCCAAAAGCGCTGATCAAGTTAAGATGCTCCGGCCCGAATTAACCCGGCCTGGCCGAAAATGTTTTTGACATTACATCTAAAATAAGGAAAAAATAATATTAAAAATTTAAAGATGAGTCACTTATGATTTGTGGACATGAATGATGTTACAGAAAATAATAAATTAACCGTCAAACTTCAGACGAGTCATAAAAAATTATCTTGTGTCAAAGTTAAGACGTGCGAAATTTTATTTCGTTTGATGAAATTTACGAATTTCAAGTTAATTTGTTTTAGTTATTTGATAGTTGTGTGCTAGAGTTTGAAATTTTCTAATAAACAATATTTTCGAAAAAAAAATTAAAAACAAAAATTATGGGATAAAGCCTCAACCGTTCGGACTGAATCGAGTAATTTTGGTCAGGGCCTTCTTTTCCTTTTTTTTTTTTTTTTTTGAGCCAGGCTAATATCGAGCCAATTAAACAAAGATTTTCTAAGCCGATTGGTCATTGTATAAACGAATTTCATAAACATTAACTTATATGTCGCGTAAAAATTGCGGCAAATAGTAGGGAACAATGAGGTACATGTACATGTGTCGGGAGGTTTGATGAAAGTGTTCCCACGCATCAGTGAGTCGATGTGATATGTAACAATGAATATATTTAATTGGCTTATGATTCATTGGCTTGAGTTTTAAGTGAAAAGTAAGTTTAATTGGATTTGTTAATGGAGGCATGGACTCGAGCTTCGGATCAACAACTCCGCATACGACGTATGTGCTGAAAGAAAGCCCGAGATTATGTGCGTTTTAATATGTTTAATTGGACATACTTTCTATTTGAAAACTTAAAAATCTTTTTTAATTGGGATATTGTTCAATTGGATGGATTGACGGGGAATCTCGTTTCATTTTGGATTATCCATATGCCCAACATTGTTCGAACTGAATTCACAATAAGATTTTTTTTTTAATCTTTTGAGTTCTCTTTCGTTTTCGAATCAGGTTAAATCGATTGTGTATGTTTGATAGAAAAACCATAAAACATGTCCGAGAAATAATTTGTTTTTGAATCTTTTATATCTTAAAATTTGAAAATTTTACACTACATAATATACAAAAATACTCTTAAGTAAACATTTTTAAAACAACCCATAAGTAACAGCAACACCCATCGCATAGCATAGGTCTTTTGCACTTTCAAAGTCGGGGCAGGGGTCGATGCCAAACTCGAATGTTACTCCGTAAAGTACCAATGACAAAATTTTGGGAAAATTTTTTTAATCTACATACTTCTATATAATTGCACCTAGTGGATGCAAGAATTTAGATTAAGATGGAGAAGAAAAAAAAAGGGATTTTGCAATAGTTTAAGCCAATGGGTCATGATATAAAATTTCATATGAATTTCATAGATTTTGGCGTATGACTTAGAATTGCAGCGAGCGGCAGGAAGTAAAGAGGTACATGTGTGCGTTTTTTCCATGGAAATTAAGTAAGATGGAACAATTAAATTAATATATCCAGTTTTCTCATAACTGAAAAGTGAGCTTAATAGGATTTGTTAATGGCACGGACTTGAGGTTCCGAACGTCGACTTCACGAGATGAGGTAAGTGCCGAAAGGAAGCCTTAGATATTGTGCGCGTTAATATATTTAGTTGGACACGGTTCCATTCAAAATCTTAAACAGATTTTAACACCCTACATTGTTCAAACCGGATTCATGATGAGACATTCCTAATTTCTTGAGTTCTCTTTCGTTTCCAAACAAATTGAATTAACATTCTTAGTTTAATTTCCGCAAAAAAAAAACATACTCAGTTTAATAGAAAAACCATATAATATTTTAGTGTTCAGAAAGAACTCAAAATTGGCATTTGGATATCTCATGGAATAGGATCCTTTAAAAGAATTGCAGAATTGGATTGCTTAGCACATCTAGGATTCAGCAACTACTTATGTTTTTTTAACCAAAAAATCTAACATTTATTTTAATAACTAAAAAAAATAACAAATTAGAAGAACAGATCTGAAAAGTGTTAGCAGAAGAAATACTAAAAATTATAAAAATAAAACAAACAGATCTACACCGTGCTCCTTGCCATTGCCACGGTGGCCGTCGAGGCCGCCACCACGGCTGTCACCGTGACTGCCGCCACCATCGTCATTGCTTTTCCTCTTGGCACGACCGAGCATTGCTACAAGTGACTCTCTTTGTCACTCTGAAAGTCGAGCATGGCCATGGGGGTCACGGACACTATGGAGTCGTTGAGCCACAACACCGTGGTCATGGAGGTCGCCGGGCTCGCAACAACCGGATCTGTGGTCTATGGAGGCCGGCGACCTCCATCAAAGCGAATTGAAGGAGGTCCCCACCTTCATGGCCGCGGCTTGCGAGAGGGCGAGAGGCTGGTGTCGAAGGTGGATGGAGGCGCAATGATGGGGCCTCATGGCGGTGATGTTGCGGGCGGCGACGTGGCAGATCTATGTGGCCTTGGTTCGGGGTGGTAAAGAAAATCCTAATGTTAGAACATTTTCATCCAAAAAATAGGAAAAAATAAAAGACTGTTTCATGGAATGTGAATGCTTGGAATGGAAACCCATTCATATATTCATTGTCCATTGAACTAGAAGAGGCTTCAATGTTCGAATTTACCGTTAGATACTCTCACTTTGTGCCACTGATAAAGCAAAGATTATGCACTGGATCGTGCATATAAGCCTCGCCAAACTCCTCTACTTCTTTACGACACGATCTCCGCCAATTTCTTCTGGCGCTCGGTTTCCATTCGACGGACATATCAGTCCACACGCGCTCAACAGATCACTCGATAGATAGCCGGCGTGCTGGTAATCTTTCGGGAAACAAAGGAAAAAAATGACGTGAAACCACATTTCATGTGGTGCGGCATATCGTCGTAACTAAGTTCGAGCGTAGGAAGGATGTCATTTCGTCCTCCACTGATGATTCTCGCACATTCCTATCGTCTCTTATCGATGCCCGTCATTGTTGATTGTGCATGAAGTAAGCCCCCCCAAGAGATTTCAGAGCAAGAAAAACTCCCTTACAATTTCTTGACGAAATGACGGGCATTCCAAACAATTATGAGCACGACGGTCGTCCTATAGATCGTCAAGCACTGAGGAAAAATTCCTTATCGTTTTCGAAGTATCACAGATGGGTCTATAATTGCTCAATGTGTTGGATATTTAATAGCAACTGGAATTCTGGTCAAACCTCGACTGATAGAATCTCTCAAGACTTTTTCGAGGGTTTTCTTTAGATCGAAATCATTTGAAATGCAAACCCATATATTCTGAAATCAAATTGTTATCGGACCTTTTCGTCGTTGTGCACGGCTTGGCTAGCACGGTTTTGCCTAAACATCCAGTCCAAATTATTGGAGGGTATGCTGTCTGAGGGTTGGCTCAGGCCACTCTTCGTGATTATGAAAAGCATCAATTTTTGGCCATTATCTTTCCTTGCCGAGTCTCAAGAGAGCTTTATGAATTACAGACGACGAATGCCAATGTCGTCTCGTCTCTCGCAGGCGATCGTAATGGCTATACTAAAAACCGTCCTGACTAAAATAATTGCTTTGCTTTATAATCAATGGACTGAACATTAAGGTTTTAATATGGTGCGAGTCAATCATTGGTTCACAGTTATCCTTTTATTTTATCGCTTTGAAGCTAAAAACCAGGATACCGATTTGGCTAAATCAATGGATTGCGCCCCCCCGACCTCATCTTCATCTTCGGGATGTCCAATCTGGGCAGTTCTGAGCACTAGTGTTATTATGAAATCGGCCATGGCGGTGCTGAACTTATGAGGAACTATACAGCATATACAATTATGAGTTCAACTGACAAAGGCTTTCAGCAGATATAATTTTTTTTTTTCATGTAATTATCCTTTGTGCATTTACATTCATGAGTCCACTCTTAGGAGCAAAAGGAAAAGAAGAACATAATCATCCTATGTAGGAGTGAGTTTAGACAAATTAAAAGCGAAAAAAATATGGTTTTTAAATGCATTATTCCTAGGAAACTCTTTAACTGGAACAAGTTATAAAAAGATTGAATAACTGACACTTATTTACCAAATATAGATTCGATGGTGTGTCCATGAATGAAAGATATTGTTCTAAGGAAATTCAAATAGAGACAATGCTTCAGTTGGTCTCATACAATACGGATCATGCATTTACTCAATAGAGAAATTTGCAATACAAACACAAGCAAATAATATAAAACAACACTCATTCAAGGAAAGAAAGTAAAAGCTACAATATCAATAGTCATTGTTTTCATCACTGGAAATGGAAGAGATTGATGAAGGATTAGCCGAGTGCTTGTCCAGATCTTTGTGAAGATCCACATGGCACGGCAAATAGATCATGAGAGTTCATCTGCACTCAAAGGAAAAAAAAAAAAGGAAATGAGCTTAGAATATCTATAATATTGTATTATGGCACAGATTGTGGTTTCATGTGAAATTGTCATTCTTAGATATTCTATTTACAGAGTTTTCTGTGCGGCAATTTTGCTTTTAAGGAGAGGGTCTCAATTTTTAAAAAAAAAATAATATCATGATGAAAGGGAGATGTATCCGATCAACAGGCGGGACCACACTTTTTATACGTTGTGTACACACTATGGGAAAGTGCTTACATATTTGGTGGTTACCGTTATTTTCTAAACAACGTGCTAATGGTACTTAAGTAATGAATCTTGATTTATTAGTGATAGGTTACATCAAAATGAAGAGTTCTTATATAATCTCTAATCTAAATCCTAAGATGCATAAACTTTGACATTTTGTTAATTCAAAACATATGAAACTTTCACAATATGTAAATGTTAGCAAGGATATTCGCATCTATTTTTTTTTCATAATTTTCTGAAACTTGAATAAAATTTCATTGGCTATATTTGACACTAGGTATTAAGCCAAGTGTCTTGCCAACAAAGATTATCCCAAAGCCTTCAAATAACGTTGTTCAGACTAGCAATCATTTGCATACTATGCAGGAACAGGATTTGGGGTATATGATTTTTAATTTCATTTTATTATCTGAGTTACAAATCCTACTTAGTCTTACAAATATAATTGAGTGTGTAGTTTTAAGTATAACTACAATGTTGAAGGCAACGTTATGATTTCTAATCAAACTTAAATAGGATTATTTACTTTAATATAAATTGTTTCTATATAAATACTTGCCTTTTCTCATTGCAATGTTTTGATTAAATAGTAATTCGACTGAGGAATAAATGCTTATTTTCTTTGGGATTAAGAATATTAATATCATGTATATAATTCGAAATAATAGTTCTTTACTATTAAGATTCTTTTCAAATTTGATGTCCTCTTATTGGTTTTATTTAATTTGGCAATTTCAAATTGGGTAAAAGTTGCTACATGTGGCAAGTTGGGATGAGAACCTACAAAGCTTTCAATTTACTATATACTAATGATATTGCGTCAATATGAGATGGTTTATTTATCAGGAAACAAAGATTGAAAAGTGCCCCAAAGTACTTGTAAAGCCTGGCTAAATGCATTTTGAATACTTATTAAGGCCTTATTTGGTGCCTCAAAGGTTCCTAAATTTTCATATCCACTTCCATTTGATCGAGAATGAAAAGTTGTCGTGAAAATGCATTTGATTTTTTTGAAAACAATCGTCAACTTAAATTGAGAAAAACTGTTCTCGAATTCAACCTATAGACTCAAAATAACGATTCAATGTTGTCCGTGCTTTCAATCCAAATGAAACATGGAGTTTTGGAAGACCACCTATTTTACAATCTTGGTGGAATATAAGTACGTACTCCATGAAAGCACTCCAAAAGAAAACCGTAACTTTTGATTAAAAATTTTAAACTTGCTTCTACTTTTTCTTTTAATAAAAGGATACATGAAAATTAAAAAAATTTCCGCAATTAAAGGAGTTGTAAAGTTTCTTATATAGGTGGCTTTCTAGAAAGTGCATTTGCTTCATTAAACTTCCAAATATTTCACGATTTCTTTTTGATACGGCTAGTGAACTTAACTAGTGCTTTTAGGACATTCACAACAGATTCGTTTCATTAAAATATATTCAACGACCAGTGATGATGTGAACATGGTTGAGTAATAAAATTTAACATAGCTTCTTCATCAATTATCATCAAAAGATAAAATTTAACATTCGAAAAGTTGCATCAGATTCAATTTCTAAAGTAAAAGCGAAAAAACGAGATTCCATCGTTAGGGAATCAAGTTTTACTTTCAACACGGCAGATGGAACAGAGAAATTGGGATTTGTCTAAAAAATTTCCCAAGCATAGAGTTAAAGATGTCAATATTATGTGCATAATGCATTGACAACGAGGAAGTCAGGATAAAAAAGAGCATAAGAAAGGAATCTCAATATACGGCTATATTATATCTAAGAGCGAAGAAGAAACGAAGGGAGATGATTATAGATGCATACCTAAATATCCGTCCATTGTATTTTAATCAAATCAAGTTTGATTCGAGGAATGTGAGCAATTTTGTGCCAATCCTTGCCTGTTTGTGGCTCACATCTTTTGCTTAGGTCACCACAATGTTCTATGCATAACTCTCTTGAAGGCAGTGAGGGACCGGATTCCTTGCGGCATGGACGATAAGTTGGGGCATCGGATTAAGCAAATATTCCTTAGACGTGTATGATTGGTTAGCCATTCAGGTATAGCCGTGAAGCTTGGGCAATCATAGATGCAAAACGATTCCAAAGTGCAGGCAGATTCATTGAGACACTGGAGGAGCTCCATCACTCGTTCGAAATTTTTTATTGACAGTACATGAAGATGTGAAGGAAAGCTGGACCTTTTCTCCGGGATCAACATGAGCGGGCAACTATTAATGGTCAACCGGTCTAGGGAGATTAATTCACCAAAAGGCAGAGATCTTAGTCTCCCACAATGTCGAATTATTAACGTTCGAAGGGAAGTCAGTCGGCAAGGACCTTCAAACAAAACTTGGAGATTTTCACATTCGCGGAGTCCCAATAGCGTAGGTTTTCGAGATATTGTATTCCGCTTTCTTGGAGACTCTTCTGCTTTGTTGTTAAATATAGGTATCTAAGACTGACGAGCCTTTCCATATTTTTGGGTAACTCGCCTAGCTTCGAGCAACCGCTGACGTTTAACTCTAATAAACTCTGCAGCTCACAAATGGTATCTGGAAGCTTCTTCAATCGCTTGTTCTCAACGAGAATTAACGATCTCAATTGCTTTAAGGTGCATATGGAACTTGGCAGCTCCTCAAAGTTACCAAATGGCAATTCAAGAATTCGTAAGTGCTTACGCTTGGAGATGCATGTTCGAGCAAATTTTCTACTAGTAACTCCATCATCAACCTTGTATTGAAAAATTATTGCATGTAGCCTCTTTGAAGTTTTCTTTCTCAGAAAAGGTGGAACTCCATCGTAGCTTGAGGTTTCCTTTAAAGAAATGGTTGGGGTCGAAATGTAACGAACTCTTTCTGGAATTTCTGGAGTATGTAAGTCAACAATAGAGCAATAATTTTGCCCCACACTAGTTGCAAGAGAATGGACCAAATCGTGCACTTTAAATACTAACACTGAGTCCCACTCCTCAACATCTTGGATCAAAGATCTCCTCCACAGCTCTTTCACATACTCAACACCAATGTCTTCCGGTGCTAGTCTTTCGCTTGTTGAACTAATGAGTCCTAAAGCCATCCACTGACTAGTTAATCTCCAGGAGTCAATGTCTCCTCCTCTGGGAAAAAGTGATAAGATAGGAAAACATTGTTTTAAGTGAGATGGTAAATCATCATAGCTAAGCTTAAGTACCGGCAGAATGTCCTTTTCTACTTCCGCTAACTCCCATGTTTCACTATCTCTTATATGTGCCCAATACCTTTCTTCGTCCTTTGTGCGAAGCAGACTCCCCAAAATTATCACAAGGAGAGGCAAACCTTGTGATTTTTTAACAATATCATTTCCAATCTCAAGCAGTTCAGGACGAGGCTCCTTTTCCTTTTCGTCGAATGCCCACTTTTTGAACAAGGCCATAGAATCTTCATGGGAAAGACTTTCTAGCTTATGCATTGGATGGGTACCGATTATAGAAGCGACTTCCGAATTGCGTGTTGTCACAATTATCTTGCTTTTACTAGCCCCGACGCTTAGCAGATCTTTCAATTCTTTCCATCTACGGGGGTCATTGTTCCATACGTCATCCAAGACAAGTAGATATTTTTTGTCTTTGATGGTGTCTTGCAAACGAGTTTGCAACTGCTGAATATCAAGGTTACTGAAACTTTGACTAGTTGCATCTTTAATAATTCCTTCAATGATTTTCTTTAGATCGAAGTCCTTCGGCACACTCACCCATAGTCGCAACTCAAATTGCTCTTTCACACTATCGTCGTTGTAAACTAATTTAGCTAGGGTCGTCTTGCCCATACCTCCTATTCCAACAATTGGAATCACCGAGATGTTTTTGTCACCTGGCCGCAGCAACATCTCAATTATCTTTTCTTTATCAATATCTCTTCCGACGACCTCTGACTTGTTTATGAACGAGTAAGTCATCTCTCGTGATCGAGTATGTGCAACACCATTGTCAACACTCTGCACATTAAGATCGAATTGATCTTTCTCTGTGGAAATTCTAGATAGCCTCTCCTGAATCTCCTTGATTTCATGACTGATTTTCGCGCGGAACATGAGTGGATTAGAGAGGGAAAAGAAGCGGCGTACCTTCCCTTTGATGCCGCCATAGCGACATATAACCTGCTTCCGTAAGGCTTCACATTCTAGTTCATCGAGCACATCCTCCGCATCGTAAAATACATGTTGAAGCCGATCTAACCACACCTGCAGACGGTCGCTCTTCGTATGCTGCGCCTCAGCATCTGACACCACTGACTTAATGGCAGTCAACGTCTCCCTAAGCTCGCGGATCTGATCTTCAACGCTGTAAATAGCGACGGCTTCTTGGAGCGCCGGCGACGCTATTTTCCCCAGCACGCTCCCTGCGATGCTGAAAAGGAGTGACTCGGCCATGCCGAGTGATGAGGAAATCGATTCTGGTCGCTCGCTATGAGGCGACGACGAACACACAATGTCTTCCTCTCGAGAGTTAGCAGCTACTATGATAACTTACTTACAAATGGATGAAGGGTGGTATTCACCTGCCTTTCAATATGGACGAAAAAGACCGGTGCCTGCCGGTCAAAGGAAACACGCTTTCCACCTTTTCTTCATCTAACTTTCCTGGGACCAATGTAGATCCAGATTAGTCCAAAGATCTAAACAGGGTGTCTTCCAAGAGTCCATTGTGTTCTTTACTTCTGTACATTAGTTACCTAAAAATATTTGTACGTTTCGCATAAAATAATTGGTCGATAAAAAATTCTTTCATAATTAATAACAATCTATCCCTAAGCATTTTCATTGCTGATGAAAATACATTTTAGTCAATTCAATTTTTTAAGCTATATAAGTGAATCATATGACATTCTGAATTTTGATTCATTTTTGGGTTTATAAAATGTATATTTTGTCGATCTTGCTTTTAGTTAAATCTCAAATCCCGGCCCAATCACTCTCGGGTTTTTAAAATTTTAAGATTCACTAAAGTCGCGTTCGATCGATTTAGTCGTTATTTAGAGCCCGAACTTAGGTGTCGAATTTATCAGAGTTTCGTGACGAAATTAATTGGACGGTGTCGATATTATTATGGCCATCATCATCCATATTGCCCGGAATCAGTGAAAAGTGAATTTTGAATCAGGTGCGGATTTATATCAGCATGCCTACTTCTTTGTTTATTTCCTTTTAGTGCCACTTGCCTTTTGTTAATTAGAAGCGAGGATTATTTTGAGCCCTTGGATCCTTGACTTGCCCATCAAGTTGGATGTGAGCCATTGGATTAAAGCGAGTGGAGTGGTTGGTTTTCATTTTTTAAATTGATTAACTCTCTCTCTCTCCCCCCTCGATTCACCTCTCTCCTACCCCCACTTGCGCGACCGACTCCCCCTTTTCTCTCTTCCTTCCAGTCGCGCGACCACCAACTGGAGCTGCTAGGCCAGCCGTTTGCCAACAGCCGTCGGGTCGCCACCACCCAGCCTTCGCCGACCGCTGCTGCTGCCCTTGCCACTTCGTCACCTCGCCGAGCTCTCTATCCTCCCCCTTTTCGGGTGCGTCCTGGCTTGGCCGCACAAGCTCTGCCTAGCCACCAGCCGCCACCATACTCACCACCCAGCCCATCCGGTGACCGCCCGTCGCTGCTGCCCCACCGCTTGTCCGACAGCCACGCATTTCCCCCTTTCCCCCTTTGTTCTGGCCGAGCTTCCATCCTCCATCTCGCGCGGGCGCCTCCGCCCGTCGCCCAGCAGCCGCATGCCGCCCGTCCGGCCGCCGCGCGCCGTCCGGCCCAGCCACTCGTGAGCCCAACCGCTGCCCTGCTGCCGCCGGCGCCAGGCGCCGGCGCTGCTGCTGCCCCCTGTTCCGGCCCAACTGCTTCCTTCCCCTGTTTCTCCCTTTCGCTGCCCCTGTTCTAGCGATTACCCGCTGCCCTTGCCCGGTGCTCTTGCCTTGGTTTGAGGTGAGCGACGCCCTAAACCTTGTCGAGGACTTTGGGTATTATTAGACTTTTTTAGGGGTTGTTTGGAGTTGGAATGTGGCTGACTATGGGTTGTTCAGGGTTGATTATGGCCGTTTAATGCGGTTTGGTAACGGAATTGTTGGCTGGTTCGGGGCGAGTGAGTGGGTCGGAATGTGGGCTGAAACGAGGTGATTTATGATCAATTTTGTGGCTGGCTTTTGAGTTGATTAATGCTGGAAGTTGTGTTGTGGATAGTGATTGTTCGTGTGTAATTCAATGTTTGATTGGTGATTGCTCGTGTTTATTTGTGGCTGAATTGAGGGGAGGGGGGGTTTTCGATGGCTAGTTCGGCAATTTTCCAGTGGCGATCGTGATATGTTGTTTTATGAGTCGAGTGGAGTGATGTGTGGGGGGAATCTTGGTTGTTAAGTGGATGATTGCTATGAAATTTATGCATGATTCTTGCTTGATTAGTGACCGGATCGATGGACCGGTGTTAAGTAACCTATGGAATGAAATGTGGGTTATGTTATGTCGGAATGGCGTAGTAAGGGTGGCTGATTTTGTGACGGTTCATGGCTGAATCGTTGCTGCCCTTGCAATTGGATTTAGGGCTTGATTTCGAGTTGAACGGGCTGAGTTTTGGCTGAGTTTGGTTGCTTTGTGCGATCGCTTATGCTTAGTGAAATATGACTTAAATTGAGTGAGTAATGGTTGATTTGTAATGACCAATTTGAGTGCTAGAACGGTGGGCTAGTGTAGTGAGTTTTTGACTTGGAGTAAGGATTAAAATTGTGTTAGAATGTTGGCTGTGCAACATGGCTGACTTGTACTACTCTGATGAATGAGTTTGATGCTTGAGTATGTGTTGGACGTGCTAAGTTTGGGCTGAGTTCGATGGCCTATTGGGACTTGTGTGCTCGATTTATTATGGCTCATTTTGTGAAAATTGTGGTGGATTTGATGCTTGCACGACTAATTTGAATTATTGGCATTTGAGCATATTAGAGTGTTGTTTGAATACATTAATGACATTAAATTGATTGAATTAAGTGGCGTGTGTATTTGCTTGACCAAGTCCTGGATCGATCGGAGGGTTACCAACCTATAGGGTGTTGACCTAGGTTGTGAGAAAGGACATGTGGAGTGTTGACCCGGGTCGTGAGAAAGGTCCCAAAGCGTGTCGACGCCGGGGCAAAGCCCGTTTAATCGGAATGTTGCCACCGGAGCATGTTGACGCAGGTGACGAGAAAGGACCATGGGGTGTTGACTCGGGTCGTGAGAAAATTGGATGGATGCACATGTGTAATGTACTTAATTGAATTGGGTGAACGATGTGTGCATGGTGCTCGGGTGATTGTGATATGTACATGAGATGTTATTGGATTAATGCGAATTGATTAATATGCGAGTTAGCACTTGGTTTGAGGCGAGATAAATATGTTTGTGTGAATTATAATATGTTGATTGTTAAATTGCGTGTGGAGATTTATCCGGTACGCATTGGCATATCGCGGGTTTAGATTGTTTGCTTATTGAGATTTATTTTCATTGTTGTATTATAAACCATTTCGGATCCCCGACTTTGATCGTGTCATCTCGACGCTTTCCCTATGCATCGGATCATTTGGGAGTCCGAGGAGGACGATCTCATTGGTGTTGTTGTCGGGTTAGGGGTGTCAAACTAAACACAATATCCGAATTAAATCGCAAGCCAACATGAAATTTTCTTATTGGGAACTGGATCTCAACTAGTCCATTCATGTTTGGCCAATTCGATGGGCATCTTTGGGATCTCGCCGATCAAGGCATCCTCGATAATCCCCTTCTTCTTGGAGGGGTCGGAGTGGCTGCCCTGCAATGAGGCGTTGCCGGGCTCGGCGTGTAACGATGTGGACAAGGGAGGGACGGTGCGTTGGGAGAAAGTGAACAGCAACCTTATTGTGGACTTTCGACTAGTTCCCGCTGGTTTGTTCTGCCCAAGCATTGGCAATCCCTACTACTATTGTGGACTATATAATATGTGGAGTGTGCTGCTCTAAACTATACGTACTAAGGCAAAGGGAAAGTGGTGCTCTCTACTTCCAACCTCGGATCTCAGGGGTCAGCCCACCGCTTCCTTAATCATTGTCGCTGCAACGGCGGCAGTAAGCCGGGTACCGATACAGAACACCGTGGCATCACGTCTTGCCTTGGCGCATCTGGATCACATGCAGATCGACCTCTTGCATTGATCTTCATGTCGACGGTCCAAAGTTTCAGGGTCTCGTCTCCCCACTTTCAGTCCAAATTGTTTCACATTCTCATATTGCAAGTTTGGAATACGAACCCGACCCGAACCGACCCGATCCGAACCACGACCGATTATGCGGCTATATAATGTTTGGGTCTTGTTTCGGATCGGGTCAAGCACATATATTCATTGTTTCGGCCTGCGGGTATCATGAAAACCCGACCCGCCCCCCAATGACACCCCTAACAAGGTATCGCGGACTAGCTCTAAAAGTAACCTTTTAGGAGTCTCCTTTGTATAGTGAAGTTAGGCTGCTTCATCCCCCACCCTTTTGATGATCGTGGGTATTTTGTTAGTGGCTTAGCTTTGTGTATTTGTAAATGCTGTAAGCTTATATCAACTGTATTAAATGCAATCGTTGTCATGTGCAAATGCTTTCCTTACTATCCCTATGGTATTGTTTATTGTCTGGGATGTTTGTATTCCGCTTCCTCGCTGCGTATGTCATTGAGTGTTTCGTTTGGGTCGACGACGCATCATGAGATGTCGCGTTCAATCGACGACCTTCAAGAGGTGTCGCGAGTCCCGTTGAGGTTCGGGGCATGACAAATCACTTTTAATCAGGAAAATCTGTTCTAATTCGTTGATTTTCCATGAAATAAACATTCTCTCAATGCACAAATATCTCTTACCCACTTTATACGGTTCTCTCGGCATTTCATTTTAGGGATGATCTTGAATAATAAGGGGGGATGGCTGTTATGAAACTCTTCCACATGAATATCTCAAATGTTGGAGTAATTATTCACCTATCAGACACGTAATACATTGCCGCAAAGACGGTGCAAAAAATTAAGCCTCGGCTTGATCGTGCTTAAAGTTACTAACACCTATGTGATTCGCTTCCCGACCTTAGAACTAGTCAGCTGGAAAACGATAATGAATGAAAGGGGCCAAAAGAGTTTTAAGAAAAGGGAAGAGCACGTTTTCCATCAATATTCGTCCCTGATCTTAACCACAACAAGAGTTCACCTAGAAGCTTCTTCTAGATAATTGTAGTCTTAAGAGTAGAGTCTTAGGAAACTCTAGAAAATGGATAAATAATTTAACCCTAACATATATCATGAGCTGCTTTTTTTTTTTTTGGCCTTTTGTTTTTTTATGAGGGATTTTTTAGACTGATTGATTGATGAAACTATTACAATGCATGTTATCCGCCATTAAAGGCCAAGGCAATAATTAAAGTAGTTTTTGAGGGTGGTCATTTCAGCCTTTTCCCATGGCTTTATGTTGAATTCAGGCCCACTTTTGTCCATGATGCTTTTCCCAAAAAAGAGAGCGTTAAAAGATGCGAAAAGAGATTTCGGTGGAATTGCGTTAGCCGATTCCCTCCAAATTAGATAGCGACCCGATAGTTATTGACTGGCTTATAATAGTTCTGTCCCTATACTTATTGATGTAGTCCAACAATGGAAATATCGACCTCCAATATCCAATGCATCTGATTGATTGACTGGAGACTATTTCAACCATTTTCTTTAGGTAAAATTGTCAATAATGCATACCCATATTCAGATGTAGGGGTAACAAGGGAGCTTCATGAACCACACGTGGATGCCAACGAGCAGGGGTGGCAATGACTATACTACAAACCTTTCCGACTGAAAGCATCATTCTGTTATATAAGCAACGGATCAAACATTAACATTTTAATAGGGTGCGAGTCCATTAATAGTTCTTGTACGACATATGAGTCAATATTTATCTTTTTGTTTTCCTACTTTCAAGCTAAAGATCCATTTTAGCATCGAATGATACCGAGTTAGCTAAACCAACGAAATGAGCCCTCTCGAATTTGTCATTCTTTGATATCACGTTTGCCATGATATTTTGCATTAGTTAGCTAAATTTAATTTTATATGGATATAATTTTTCTTTTCAATAAGAACTGATGTAGAAGATTTTGTTTAATATAAAAGTGTTCTTTTAAATAATAATATCATTATGTTTTTTAGGGACTTAGGCCCATTTTTATATGGTTCTCTGGGCATTTCATTTGTAGGGATGATTCAGAATAATAGGAAGGTTATGAAAAGGATTGCTGATCAAACTGGATGGAAAGGTCTAAGTTGGCATCCTAAAGAGATCAATAAAAAGAAAGACTGGAACGACAAAAGAAGAATCAAAGGCTAATTCTGCCTCGACCATTTGAACCAAAAAGGCTATCTCAGCTTCTGTAATTTAATTTAAAGCAAGGCATTGGGAACTCCTAGTCCAAGACACGTGACTTTTCTTCCGTGCCAATCAAAACAAGCAAAGAATCACAGGAGGACTTTGTCCGGACCATGGAATGGTCTCTTTCGTGATGTTTTTGGTACATCAGTTTTAAAATTATTAATTGATAGAATCCAATATAGCTTAGATGCAAAGTAAAATACCGATATTCTAATTTCACCGACCCTTTTTTTTTTTTTATGTATGTCTCCTTACTCTTTTGGTGGTATCTATCATGGTGGTATTTCAATTTTTCTTTCCTACTTTTTTTTTTTTTTTGTTTTAAGATAATGTTTGATCGTCTATCCGTAAACTTAATATTAATCTCTCTCTCTCTCTCACGGAGGACATCCATAAATAAATATGTTTTATCTTGTTAAAGAAATTATTGGTAATCTTTCCAGCATTGGCATACGGAACTACTCTTTATATCTATTCCACGTCTTGTTCCTTCTCTAATTATTTGTCTGTCTATGTTAAGAGATGATGACTTAGAACTTATCTAAAGTGAAATATTGTGCCAAAAGAAAAACCAAAGATGGCGACTTAGACTCATATCTATGTTAGTTAACTTTTCGTTGGATTGACAGCCCTCAATTCGAGGGCCGACCTACTTGAGTCACGTTGCAATTGTCGTATGCCAAGGGTATATTATTGTAAGAAGTGATTCCATCGGGTTATTTTGTAGATAAAACTAACAGGGGTTGGTATTCGTTAGATTTCTCTTTTTCCCTAGTTGATAATAAAGATATCCAAACTTTTGATTCGATTAAGGTCCACCAATCACGAACGTTGGCAAAACAGTCTCTTCCACGTACATCATGTAAGACTTCGGTCACAGAGTTAAAGGTGTGACTCTCAAGGTCAATTTAGACAAAGTGGATTATGTCCGCATTCCATTTGGACAAGCGGCTCCCTGCATTATGATGAGTCGTTGGACCACGTAATCAATGTTCTGAGGTTTTTTTTTTTTGCTAAATATCAATGTTCTGAGGTTAAATATGCTATATGTGAAACACCAAGTGGATTTATATTTTATGGTTTCAACTACCTTGAGATTTGGGAAAAGTACAAAAAAAAAAAGCCATAAACATTTTACATTTGTACCAATCGAGTCCATCCGGTCAATTTTGGTCAGAAATTACTGATGTAAATATCGATTGTTTTAGTGGTACGGCCGGCGCTAATGTAGATAATTTTTAATAATTTTTATTAAAAAATTGAATTTTTAATTATTTCTTTCTTTCCTTTCTTTTCTTTTCACTTTGGCCGGCAAAGGCTACTATGATGGGCCTTGCCCAGGGCCATCGCAGCCTCAGCCGCGAGCAGGCCACGTAGACCCTTGCCCAGATCTAGCGAGGGCTTGGGCGATGATGGGGCCTGGAAGCGATGTTGCGGGCGGCGATGCGGCAGATCTATATGGCCTTGGTTCGGGGTGGGGAAGAAGAGGAAACAGAAAAACAGCACAACAAGGAAAATATAAAACACATCTCGACCTTTGAGGATGCTCAAGGGTTGAATAGGGTTTTCCTAGACATTTTCATCAAAACAACAGGAAAAAAAAAAAAATACTGCTTCACGGAATGTGAATGCTTGGAATGGAAATCCATTAATATATTCATTATCCATTGAACTAGACGAGGCTTCAATGTTCGAATTTACCGTCAGCTATTTACTCTGTGCCACTGATGAAGCAAAGATTGTGCGCTGGATCGTGCATATTGAATAGCAAAGCCTCATCAAACTCCTCTGCTTCTTTCCGACAAGATCTCTAACTTCTTCCGGCGCTTGGTTTTCAATTGACGGACATATCAGCCGCACACGCTTGACAGATTACTTGATAGATAGCCGGCGTGCCGGTAATCTTTCTGGAAACATGGGAAAAAAAGAAAGCAAAACAACGTTTCATATGGTGCGGCATATCGTTGTAACTAAGTTCGAGCGTAGGAAGGATGTCATTTCGTCCTCCACCGATGATTCTCACACATTGCTATTGTCTCTCATCGATGCTCGTCTTTGTTGATTGTGCATGAAGTAAGCCCCCACAAGAGATTTCAGAGTAAGAAAAACTCCCTTACATTTCTCGACGAAATGACGGGCATTCCAAACAATTATGAGCACGACCGTCGTCCTATAGATTGTCAAGCACTGAGGAAATTTTTTTTTATCGTTTGCTAAGTGTCATAGATGGGTCTATAGCTGCTCAATGTATTGGATATTTACTAGCAACCGGAATTCTGATCAAGCCTCGACTGATAGAAACTCTCGAGACTTTTTCGAGAGTTTTCTTTAGATCAAATCATATGAAATGCAAACCCATATTCTGAAAACAAAGTGTTCTTGGACCTTTTTGCCATTGTGCACAGCTTGGCAAGCGCGGTTTTGCCTAAATATTCCATCCAAATTATTGGAGGGTATGCCATCCGAGGGTTGGCTCAGACCACCCTTCGCGATGATGAAAAGGATCAATTTGGCTATCATCTTTCCTTGGCACATTGGAAAAAAACATTAAGTAGGGAGTCTCAAGAGAGCTTCATGAATTGCAAACGACGAACGCCAGCGTCGTCTCGTCTCTGGTAGGCGATCATAATAGCTATACTAAAAACCGTCCCAACCAAAATAATTGTTCTGCTCTATAAGCAATGGAATGAACATTAAGATTTTAATATGGTGTGAGTTGATCATTGGTTAACAGTTATCCTTTTGTTTTATCGCTTTGAAGCTAAAAAACCAGGATACCGATTTGGCTAAATCTATGCACTGAGCCCCCTCGACCTCATCTTCATCTTCAGGATGTCCAATCTGGGTAGTTCTCAGCGCTAGTGTTATTATAAAATCGACCATGGCGGTGCTGCTGAACTTATGAGGAACTATATAGCATATACAATTATGAGTTCAACTAAAAGTGCTTGCGAGCAAAACTGACAAAGGCTTTCAGCAGATATAATTTTTTTATTTTTATGTAATTAGCCTTTGTGCATTTACATTCATGAGTCCACTCTTAGGAGCAAAAGGAAAAGAAGAACATAATCATCCTATGTAGGAGTGAGTTTAAACAAATTAAAAACGAAAAAAATATGGTTTTTAAATGCATTATTCCTAGGAAACTCTTTAACCGGATCAACTTATAAAAAAGATTGAATAACTGACACTTATTTACCAAATATAGATTTGATGGTGTGTTCGTGAATGAAAGATCGTTCTAAGGAAATTCAAATAGAGACAATGCTTCAGTTGGTCTCATACAATACGGATCGGGCATTTACTCAATCGAGAAATTTGCAATACAAACACAAGCAAATAATATAAAACAACACGCATTCAGGGAAAGAAAGTAAAAGCTACAATATCAATAGCCATTGTTTTCATCACTGGAAATGAAAGAGATTGACGAAGGATTAGCCGAGTGAACGTCCAGATCTTTGTGAAGATCCACATGGCACGGCAAATAGATCATGGGAGTTCATCTGCGCTTAAAGGAAAAAAAAGAGGAAATGAGCTTAGAATGTCTATAATATTGTATTATGGCACAGATTGTGGTTTCACGTGAAATTGTCATTCTTAGATATTCTATTTACAGAGATATTTTCTGTTAGTTAGCAAAGTTAACTTCTATACGGATGTAAAATTGCTTTCAACAAAAACTGATGTAGAGTTTTTTGTGCGGAAATTTTGTTTTTAAGGAGTGTGCATCAATTTTTTTTAAAACAAAATATTATGATGAAAGGGAGATGTATCCGATCAACAGGTGGAACCACACTTTTTATACGTTGTGTACACACTATGGGAAAGTGCTTACATATTTGATGGTTCGCATTATTTTCTAAACAACTTGCTAATGGTACTTGAGTAATGAATCTCGATTTATTAGTGATAGTTTACATCAAAATGAAGAGTTCTTATATAGTCTCTAATCTAAATCTTATGATGCACAAACTTTAACATTTTGCTAATCCAAAACATATGAAACTTTCACAATATGTAAATGTTTGCAAGGATATTTGCATCTATTTTTTTTTTCATAATTTTCTGAAACTTGAATAAAATTTCATTGGTTATATTTGACATTCCTATAACTGGTATTAAGCCAAGTGTCTTACCAACAAAGATTATCCCAAAGTCTTTAAATAATGTTGTTTAGACTAGCAATCATTTGCGCACTATGCAGGAACAGGATTCGGGGCTATATAATTTTTAATTTTATTTTATTATCTGAGTTACAAATTCTACTTAGTCTTACAAATATAATTGAGTGTGTTGTTTTAAGTATAACTACAATGTTGAATGCAACGTCATGATTTCTAATCAAACTTACATAGGATTATTTACTTTAATATAAATTGTTTCTATATAAATACTTTCCTTTTCTCATTGCAATGTTTAATTTGATTAAGTAGTAATTCGATTGAGGAATTAATGCTTATTTTCTTTGGGATTAAGAATATTAATTTCATGTATATAATTCGAAATCATAATTCTTTTATATCGAGATTCTTTTCAAATTCGATGTCCTCTTATTGGTCGTATTTTGGCAAATTTCAAATTGGGTAAACGTTGCTACTTGCCCCGTCAATCATCTTTCCTTGTAGAAAGTTGGGATGAGAACCAGCAAAGCTTTCACTTTACTATATACTAATGATATTGGGTCAATATGACATGATTTAATTATCAGGAAAAAGAAATTGAAAGGTGCCCCCAAGTACTTGTAAAGCTTGGCTAAATGCATTTGAATACTTAAGGCCTTATTTGGTTCCTCAAAGTTTCCTAAATTTTCATATCCACTTCCACTTGATCGAGAATGAAAAGTCGTCGTGAAAATCCATTTGATTTTTTTGAAATCAATTGTCAACTTAAATTGAGGAAAACTGTTCTCGAATTCAACCTATAGACTCAAAATGACGATTCAATGTTGTCCGTGCTTTCAATCCAAATGAAACATGGAGTTTTGGAAGACCACCTATTTTACAATCTTGGTGGAATATAAGTACGTACTCCATGTAGCACTCCAAAAGAAAACCGTTACTTTTGATTAAAAACTTTAAACTTGCTTCCGCATTTTCTTTTAATAAAAGGATACATGAAAATTCAAAAAATTTCTGCAATTAAAGGAGTTGTAAAGTTTCTTATATAGGTGGCTTTCTAGAAAGTGCATTTGCTTCAATAAACTTCCAAATATTTCACGATTTCTTTTTGATACGGCTAGTGAACTTAACTAGTGCTTTTAGGACATTCACAACAGATTCGTTTCATTAAAATATATTCAATGACCAATGACGATGTGAACATGGTTGAGTAATAAAATTTAACATAGCTTCTTCAACAATTATCATCAAAAGATAAAAATTTAACATTCAAAAAGTTGCATCAGATTCGAATTTCTAAAGTAAAAGCGAAAAACGAGATTCCATCGTTAGGGAATCAAGTTTTACTTTCAACACGGCAGATGGTACAGAGAAATTGGGATTCATCTAAAAATTTTCCCAAGCATAGAGTTAAAGATGTCAATATTATGTCCATAATGCATTGTCAACGAGGAAGTCAGGATTAAAAAAAAGTAAAAGGAGGGAATCTCAATAGACGGCTATATTATATCTAAGAACAAAGAAGAAATGGAGGGAGATGATTATAGATGCGTACCTAAACATCCGTCCATTGTATTTTAATCGAATCAAGTTTGATTCGAGGAATGTGAGCAATTTTGTGCCAATCCTCGCCGGTTAGTGGCTCACATCTTTTGCCCAGTTCACCACAATCTACTATGCGTAACTCTTTGAGGGCAGTGAGGGACCAGATTCCATGCGGCAAGGACAATAAGTTGGGACATCGGATCAAGCGAATTTCCCTCAGATGGGTATGATTGGGCAGCCATTCGGGTATAGCCGTGAAGTTCGGGCAAACATAGATGCAAAACGATTCCAAAGTGCAAGCAGATTCATTGAGACACTGGAGGAGCTCCATTACTCGTTCGAAATTTGTTATTGACAGTACACGAAGATGCGAAGGAAAGCTGGACCTTTTCTCGGGGATCAACATGAGCGGGCAACTATCAATGGTCAACCACTCTAGGGAGATTAATTCCCCAAAAGGCAGAGATGTTAGTCTCCCACAACGTAGAATTATTAACATCCGAAGGGAAGTCAGTCGGCAAGTATCTTCAAACAAAACTTGGAGATTTTCACATTCGTTGAGTACCAATTGCTGTAGGTTTTCGAGATATTGTATTCCGCTTTCTTGCAGACTCTTCTGCTTTGTTGTTAAATATAGGTGTCTAAGACTGACGAGCCTTTCCATATTTTTGGGTAACTCGCCTAGCTTCGAGCAACCGCTGACGTCTAACTGTAATAAACTCTGCAGCTCACAAATGGTATCTGGAAGCTTCTTCAATCGCTTGTTCTCAGCGAGAATTAACGATCTCAACTGCTTTAAGGTGCATATGGAACTTGGCAGCTCCTCAAAGTTACCAAATGGCAATTCAAGAATCCGTAAGTGCTTACACTTGGAGATGCATGTTCTAGCAAATTTTATACTAATAACTCCATCATCAACCTTGTATTGAAAAATTATTGCACGTAGCCTCTTGGAAGTTTTCTTTCTCAGAAAAGGTGGAACTCCATTGTAGTTTGAGGTTTCCTTTAAAGAAATGGTTGGGGTCGAAATGTAACGAACTCTTTCTGGAATTTCTGGAGTATGTAAGTCAACAATAGAGCAATAATTTTGCCCCACACTAGTTGCAAGAGAATGGACCCAATCGTGCACTTTAAATACTAATTCTGAGTCCCAATTCTCAACATCTTCGATCAAAGATCTCCTCCACAGCTCTTTCACGTACTCAACACCAATGTCTTCCGGTGCTAGTCTTTCCCTTGTTGAACTAACGAGTCCTAAAGCCATCCACTGCCTAGTTAATCTCCGAGAGTGAATGTCTTCTCCTCTGGGAAAAAGTGATAAGATAGGAAAACATTGTTTTAAGTGGGATGGTAAATCATCATAGCTAAGCTTAAGTACCGGCAGAATGTCCTTTTGTACTTCCACTAAGGCCCATGTTTCGCTATCTCTTATATATGCCCAATACCTTTCTTCGTCCTTTGTGCGAAGCAGACTCCCCAAAATTATCACAAGGAGAGGCAAACCTTGTGATTTTTTAACAATATCATTTCCAATCTCGAGGAGTTTAGGACGAGGCTCCTTTGCCTTTTCGTCGAATGCCCACTTTTTGAACAAGGTCATAGAATATTCATGGGAAAGAGTTTCTAGCTTATGCATTGGATGGGTACCGATTATAGAAGCGACTTCCGAACTGCGTGTTGTCACAATTATCTTGCTTTTACTAGCCCCGACGCTTAGCAGATCTTTCAATTCTTTCCATCTACGGGGGTCATTGTTCCATACGTCATCCAAGACAAGTAGATATTTTTTGTCTTCGATGGTGTCTTGCAAACGAGTTTGCAACTGCTGAATATCAAGGTTACTCAAACTTTGATCAGTTGCATCTTTAATAATTCCTTCGATGATCTTCTTTAGATCGAAGTCCTTCGGCACACTCACCCATAGTCGCAACTCAAATTGCTCTTTCACACTATCGTCGTTGTAAACTAATTTAGCTAGGGTCGTCTTGCCCAAACCTGCAATTCCAACAATTGGAATCACCGAGAGGTTTTTGTCGCCTGGCCGCATCAACATCTCAATTATCTTTTCTTTATCAATATCTCTTCCGACAACATCTGACTTGTTTATGAACGAGTAAGTCATCTCTCGTGATCGAGTATGTGCAACACCATTGTCAACACTCTGCACATTAAGATCGAATTGATCTTTCTCTGTGGAAATTCTGGATAGCCTCTCCTGAATCTCCTTGATTTCATGACTGATTTTCGCGCGGAACATGAGCGGATTAGAGAGGGAAAAGAAGCGGCGTACCTTCCCTTTGATGCCTCCATAGCGACATATAACCTGCTTCCGTAAGGCTTCACATTCTAGTTCATCGAGCACATCCTCCGCATCGTAAAATACATGTTGAAGCCGATCTAACCACACCTGCAGACGGTCGCTCTTCGCCTGCTGTGCCTCAGCATCTGACACCACTGACTTAATGGCAGTCAACGTCTCCCTAAGCTCGCGAATCTGATCTTCAACGCTGTAAATAGCGACAGCTTCTTGGAGCGCCGGTGATGCTATTTTCCCCAGCACGCTCTCTGCGATGCTGAAAAGGAACGACTCGGCCATGCCGAGTGATGAGGAAATCGATTCTGGTCGCTCGCTATGACGCGACAACGAACACACAATGTCTTCCTCTCGAGAGTTAGCAGCTACTATGATAACTTCCGTACAAATGGATGAAGGGGTGGTATTCACCTGCCTACCGATATGGACGAAAACGACCGGGGCCTCCCGGTCAAAGGAAACATGCTTTCCACCTTTTCTTCATCCAACTTTCCTGGGACCAATATAGATCGAGATTCGTTCAAAGATCTAAACGTCTATTGTCTTCCAAGCGTCTATTGTGTTCTTTACTTATGTACATAAGTTACCTAAAAATATTTGTACGTTTCGCATAAAATAATTAGTCGATAAAAATTTTTTTCATAATTAATAACAATCTATCCCTAAACATTTTCATTGATGATGAAAATACATTTTAGTCAATTTAATTTTTTAAGCTATATAAGTGAATCATGTGATATTCTGAATTTTGATTCATTTTTGGGATTTATCAAATGGATATTTCGTCAATGCGCTTTAAGTTAAATCTCGTCCGGAATTGATCACTCTCGGGTTTTTAAAATTTTAAGATTCACTAAAGTCGCGTTCGATCGATTTAGCCGTTATTTAGAGCCCGAACTTGGGTGTCAAATTTTTCGGAATTTTGTGATGAAATTAATTGGACGGTGTCGATATTATTGTGGCCATCGTCGATATTGCCCGGAATTAGTGAAAAGTGAATTTTAGACCGGGTACGGATTTAGATCAGCATGCCTCCTTTATTTATTTCCTTTTAGTGCCACTTGCCTTTTTTTTCAATTAGAAGTGAGGATTATTTTGGGCCCTTGGATCCTTGACTTGCCCATCAAGTTGGATGTGAGCCATTGGATTAAAGCGAGTGGTTGGTTTTCGGTTTTACTTTGATTAACTCTCTCTCCCCCCCGATTCCGACTCCCCCCTTTTGCTCTCTCTTCCTTCCTTCCGCGCGACCACCAACTGGAGCTGCCAGGCCAGCCGTCGCCAGCAGCCGCCGAGTCGCCGTCGTCGAGCCTCCGCCGATCGCCGCTCCTGCCCTTGCCAGTTCGTCACCTCGCTGAGCTCTCTCTCTCCTCCCCCTTTTCGTGTGTGTCCTGGCTTGGCCGCACGAGCTCACCCCGACCACCACCAGCGCCGCCCGTACTCACCGCCCGGCCCATCGGTTACCGCCCGTCGCTGCTGCCCAACCGTTTGTCCGACAGCCACGCATTTCCCCCTTCCCCCTTTGTTCTGGCCAAGCTTCCCTCCTCCATCTTGCGCGGGCGCCTCCGCCCGTCACAAACAATCACTATCCACAACACAACTTCCAGCATTAATCAACTCAAAAGCCAGCCACAAAATTGATGTTCGTATTCCGCTTCCGCTTGCGTATGTCATTGAGTGTTTCGTTTGGGTCGGCGACGCATCATGAAACGTCGCGTTCAATACGGCCTTCAAGAGGTGTCGCGAGTCCCGTTGAGGTTCATGGCATGACAAATCACTTTTAATCAGGAAAATCTGTTCTAATTCGTTGATTTTCCACGAAATGAATGTTCTCTCAATGCACAAATATCTTTTACCCACTATATATGGTTCTCTCTGCATTTCATTTTTGGAGATGATCTTGAATAATAAGGGGGGATGGCTGTTATGAAATTCTTCCACATAAATATCTCAAATGTGGAGTAATTACTCGTCTATCAGACACGTAATACATTGCTGCAGAGACGGCGCAAAAAACTAAGCCTCGGCGCAAAAAACGCTATGTGATTCGCTTCCAGACCTTAGAACTAGTCTGTTGGAAAACGATAACGAATGAAAGGGGCCAAACGAGTTTTAAGAAAAGGGAGGGACACGTTTTCCATCAATATTCGTCCCTGATCTTAACCACAACAATAGTTCACCTAGGAGCTTCTTCTAGAAAATTGTAGTCTCAGAGTAAAATCTTAGGAAACTCTAGAAAATGGATAGATAATTTAACCCTAACATATATCATGAGCTGCTTCTTTTTTTTTTTTTTGGCCTTTTGTTTTTTGATGAGGGGATTTTCAGAGTGATTGATTGATGAAACTGTTACACTGCACGTTGTCCGCCATTACAGGCAAAGGCAATAATTAAAGTAGTTTTTGAGGGTGGTCATTTCAGCCTTTTCCCACGGCTTTGTGTTGAATTCAGGCCCACTTTTGTCCATGATGCTTTTCGCAAAAGAGAGAGCGTTAAAAGATGCGAAAAGAGATTTCGGTGGAATTGCTTTAGCCGATTCCCTCCAAATTAGATAGCGACCCGATAGTTATCGACTGGCTTATGATAGTTCTGTCCCTACACTTATTGATGTAGTCCCAACAATGGAAATATCGACCTCCAAGATCCAATGTATCTGATTGATTGACTGGAGACTATTTCAACCATTTTCTTTAGGTAAAAATTGTCAATAATGCATACCCATATTCAGATGTAGGGGTAACAAGGGAGCTTCATGAACCACACATGGATGCCAACGAGCACGGGGTGGCAATGACTATACTACAAACCTTTCCGACTGAAAGCATGATTCTGTCATTTAAGCAACGGATCGAACATTAAAGTTTTAACAGGGTGCGAGTCCATTAATAGTTCTTGTACGACATATGAGTCAATATTTATCCTTTTGTTTTCCTACTTTCAAGCTAAAGATCCATTTTAGCATCGAATGATACTGAATTAGCTAAACCAACGAAGTGAGCCCTCTCGAATTTGTCATTCTTTGATATTACATTTGCCATGATATTTTGCATTAGTTAGCTAAATTAAATTTTATATGGATATAATTTTTCTTTTCAATAAGAACTGATGTAGAAGATTTTGTTTTGTATAAAAGTGTTCTTTTAAATAATAATATCATTCTGTTTTTTAGGGACTTAGGCCCATTTTTATATGGTTCTCTCGGCATTTCCTTTTTAGGGATGATTCAGAATAATAAGAAGGTTATGAAAAGGATTGCTGATCAAACCGGATGGAAAGGTCAAGTTGGCATCCTAAAGAAATCAATAAAAAGAAAGACTGGAACAACAAAAGAAGAATCAAAGGCTAATTCTGCCTCGACCATTTGAACCAAAAAGCTGTCTCAGCTTCTGTAATTTAATTTAAAGCAAGTCATCGGTAACTCCTAGTCCAAGGCACGTGACTTTTCTTCCATGCCAATCAAAACAAGCAAAGAATCACAGGACTTTTGTCCGAACCATGGAATGGTCTCTTTCGTGATGTTTTTGGTACATCAGTTTTAAAATTATTAATTGATAGAATCCAATATAGCTTAGATGCAAAGTAAAATACCGATATTCCAATTTCACCGACCATTTTTTTTTTGTATGTCTCCTCTCTTTTTACATCTGTCATGGTGGCATTTCAATTTTTCTTTCCTACTATTTTTTTTCTTTTTTGTTTTAAGATAATGTTTGATCGTCTATCCGTAACTTAATATTAATCTCTCTCTCTCTCTCACGGAGGACGTCCATAAATAAATATGGTTTATCTTGTTAAAGAAATTATTGGTAATCTTTCCAGCATTGGCATACGGAACTACTCTTTATGTCTATTCCATGTGTTGTTCCTTCTCTAATTATTTGTCTATCTATGTTAAGAGATGATGACTTGGAACTTATCTAAAGTGAAATATTGTGCCAAAAGAAAAACCAAAGATGGCGACTTAGACTCATATCTATGTTAGTTAACTTTTCGTTGGATTGAGAGCCCTCAATTCGAGGGCCGACCTTCTTGAGTCACGTTGCAATTGTCGTATGCCAAGGGTATATTATTGTAAGAAGTGATTCCATCGGGTTATTTTGTAGATAAAACTAACAGGGGTTGGTATTCGTTAGATTTCTCTTTTTCCCTAGTTGATAATAAAGATATCCAAACTTTTGATTCGATTAAGGTCCACCAATCACGAACGTTGGCAAAACAGTCTCTTCCACGTACATCATGTAAGACTTCGGTCACAGAGTTAAAGGTGTGACTCTCAAGGTCAATTTAGACAAAGTGGATTATGTCCGCCTTCCATTTGGACAAGCGGCTCCCTGCATTATGATGAGTCGTTGGACCACGTAACGAATGTTCTGAGGTTAAATATGCTATATGTGAAACACCAAGTGGATTTATATTTTATGGTTTCAACTGCCTTGAGATTTGGGAAAAGTACAAAAAAAATCGTAAACATTTTACATTTAAATCAATCGAGTCCATTCAGCCAATTTTGGCCGGAAATTACTAATGTAAACATCGGTTGTCTTAGTGGTATGGCCAGTGCTAATGTGGATAATTTTTAGTAATTTTTATTAAAAAATTGAATTTTTAATTATTTCTTTCTTTCTTTTCTTTTCTTTTCTTTTCACTTTGCCCGGCGAGGGCTACCGTGATGGGCCTTGCCCAGGGCCATTGTAGCCTCACCAGCCGTGAGCAAGGCCACGTAGACCCTCGCCCAGATCTGGCGAGGGCTTGGGCGATGATGGGGCCTAGGAGCGATGTTGCGGGCGGTGATGCAGCGGATCTATGTGACCTTGGTTCGGGGTGGGGAAGAAGAGGAAACAGAAAAACAGCACAACAGGAAAAATATAAAACACATCTCGACCTTTGAGGATGCTCAAGGGTTGAATTGGGTTTTCCTAGACATTTTCATCCAAACAATAGGAAAAAAAAAGTACTGCTTCATGGAATGTGAATGCTTGGAATGGAAATCCATTCATATATTATCCTTTGTGCATTTACATTCATGAGTCCACTCTTAGGAGTAAAACGAAGAGAAGAACATAATCATCCTATATGTAGGAGTGAATTTAGCTAAATTAAAAGCGAAAAAAAATATGATTTTTAAATGCATTATTCCTAGGAAACTCTTTAACTGGAACAACTTATAAAAAGATTGAATAACTGACACTTATTTACCAAATATAGATTCAATGGTGTGTCCATGAATGAAAGATATTGTTCTAAGGAAATTCAAATAGATACAATGCTTCAGTTGGTCTCATACAATACGGATCGTGCATTTACTCAATAGAGAAATTTGCAATACAAACACAAGCAAATAATATAAAACAACACTCATTCAAGGAAAGAAAGTAAAAGCTACAATAGCCATTGTTTTCATCATTGGAAATGAGAGAGATTGACGAAGGATTAGTTCAGTGCACATCCAGATCTTTGCGAAGATCTACTTGGCACGGCAAATAGATCATGGGAGTTCATCTGCACTCAAAGGAAAAAAAAAAGGAAATGAGCTTAGAATATCTATAATATTGTATTATGGCACAGATTGTGGTTTCATGTGAAATTGTCATTCTTAGATATTCTATTTACACAAATATTTTCCCTTAATTAGCAAACTTAACTTTTATATGGATGTAAAATTTCTTTCAACAAAAAACTATGTAGATTTTTCTGTGTGGCAATTTTGCTTTTAAGGAGAGGGTCTCAATTTAAAAAAAACAATAATATCATGATGAAAGGGAGATGTATCCTATCAACGGGCGGGACCACACTTTTTATACGTTGTGTACACACTATGGGAAAGTGCTTGCATATTTGATGGTTACCGTTATTTTCTAAACAACGTGCTAATGGTACGTAAGTAATGAATCTTGATTTATTAGTGATAGGTTACATCAAAATGAAGAGTTCTTATATAATCTCTAATCTAAATCTTAAGATGCATAAACTTTGATACTTTGTTAATTCAAAACATATGAAACTTTCACAATATGTACATGTTAGCAAGGATATTCGCATCTATTTTTTTTTTTCATAATTTTCTGAAACTCGAATAAAATTTCATTGGCTATATTTGACACTCCTGCAATAGGTATTAAGCCAAGTGTCTTGCCAGCAAAGATTATCCCAAAGCCTTCAAATAACGTTGTTCAGACTAGCAATCATTTGCATACTATGCAGGAACAGGATTTGGGGTATATGATTTTTAATTTCATTTTATTAGCTGAGTTACAAATCCTACTTAAACTTACAAATATAATTGACTGTGTAGTTTTAAGTATAACTACAATGTTGAAGGCAACGTTATGATTTCTAATCAAACTTAAATAGGCTTATTTACTTTAGTATAAATTGTTTCTATATAACTACTTGCCTTTTCTCATTGCAATGTTTTGATTAAATAGTAATTCGACTGACGAATAATTAATGCTTATTTTCTTTGGGATTAAGAATATTAATATCATGTATATAATTCGAAATAATAGTTCTTTACTATTAAGATTCTTTTCAAATTTGATGTCCTCTTATTGGTTGTATTCTGGCAATTTCAAATTGGGTAAAAGTTGCTACATGTGGCAAGTTGGGATGAGAACCTGCAAAGCTTTCAATTTACTATATACAAATGATATTGGGTCAGTGTGAGATGGTTTATTTATCAGGAAAAAGACATTGAAAAGTGCCCCAAAGTACTTGTAAAGCCTGGCTAAATGCATTTTGAATACTTAAGGCCTTATTTGGTTCCTCAAAGTTTCCTAAATTTTCATATCCACTTCCATTTGATCGAGAATGAAAAGTCTTCGCGAAAGTGCATTTGATTTTTTTGAAAACAATCGTCAACTTAAATTGAGGAAAACTGTTCTCGAATTCAACCTATAGACTCAAAATAACGATTCAATGTTGTCCGTGCTTTCAATCCAAATGAAACATGGAGTTTTGGAAGACCACCTATTTTACAATCTTGGTGGAATAGAAGTACGTACTCCATGTAGCACTCCAAAAGAAAACCGTTACTTTTGATTAAAAATTTTAAACTTGCTTCTACTTTTTCTTTTAATAGAAGGATACATGAAAATTAAAAAAATTTCCGCAATTAAAGGAGTTGTAAATTTTCTTGTATAGGTGGCTTTCTAGTAAGTGCATTTGCTTCAATAAACTTCAAAATATTTCACGATTTCTTTTTGATACGGCTAGTGAACTTAACTAGTGCTTTTAGGACATTCGCAACAGATTCATTTGATTAAAATATATTCAATGACCAATGACAATGTGAACATGGTTGAGTAATAAAATTTAACATAGCTTCTTCAACAATTATCATCAAAAGATAAAAACTTAACATTCAAAAAGTTGCATCAGAATCGAATTTCTAAAGTAAAAGCGAAAAACGAGATTCTATCGTTAGGGAATCAAGTTTTACTTTCAACATGGCAGATGGAACAGAGAAAAAAATTCCCAAGCATAGAGTTCAAGATGTCAATATTATGTGCATAATGCATTGTCAACGAGGAAGTCAAGGATAAAAAAGAGTATAAGAAAGTAATCTCAATATAAGGCTATATTTTATCTAAGAGCGAAGAAGAAATGAAGGGAGATGATTATAGATACATACCTAAACATCCGTCCATTGTATTTTAATCAAATCAAGTTGGATTCGAGGAATGTGAGCGATTTTGTGCCAATCCTCGCCAGTTTGTGGCTCACATTTTTTGCTTAGTTCACCACAATATGCTATGCGTAATTCTTTGAGGGCAGTGAGGAACCGGATTCCTTGCAGCATGGACGATAAGTTAGGGCATCGGATTAAGCGAATTTCCCTTAGACGTGTATGATTGGTTAGCCATTCAGGCATAGCCGTGAAGCTTGGGCAATCATAGATGCAAAACGATTCCAAAGTGCAGGCAGATTCATTGAGACACTGGAGCAGCTCCATCACTTGTTCGAAATTTGTTATTGACAGTACACGAAGATGCGAAGGAAAGCTGGACCTTTTCTCCGGGATCGACATGAGCGGGCAACTATCAATGGTCAACCACTCTAGGGAGATTAATTCCCCAAAAGGTAGAGATGTTAGTCTCCCACAATGTAGAATTATTAACGTCCGAAGGGAAGTCAATCGGCAAGTACTTTCAAACAAAACTTGGAGATTTTCACATTCGTAGAGTACCAATTGCTGCAGGTTGTCGAGATATTGTATTCCGCTTTCTTGCAGACTCTTCTGCTTTGTTGTTAAATATAGGTATCTAAGACTGACGAGCCTTTCCATATTTTTGGGTAACTCGCCTAGCTTCGAGCAACCGCTGACGTCTAACTCTAACAAACTCTGCAACTCACAAATGGTATCTGGATGTAACAGCCCGAAATTTTGACCATTATCGAGTCCAATAAAGTGTATGTGAATTCTCGTGTAATTTTAGTAAGTCTCGCCCGGAATTGATCACTTACGGATACTAACCAAAAAGGAGAGGCTAAATAGGATCGGTACGGGACCGAGAACTCGATCGCGATTGAGCCGATTTCAACGAACGTCGAGGAAATATTTTGAACCAATATAGGCCGATCTTAGGAAAAAGGACGGGTCGATATTTTCAGACGATGATCGGATCATGAAAGTGATTTCGCACATCCGAAAGTACGCTGATAAATAACCCCGATTTTAATCCAAACGATCGTGACCCCTTACTAGTGATAATTCCTCTCGTTGTTCGAAATTGAGGCCATCATGACTCGGACAGTCTTAGGTCGACACGCCAGAATACCTAAACACCACCGTTAGCGAGAGACCCTAAAACCGCAAAACGAGCTATTGTGATCGCGATATTGGGCATGAACTTCGACATCAAAATATCAAGGGTAATTACGACTATTTCGCAAGATGGACGTTAATTTAGAGTGGCCATTCATGTTTGGGACCCGATGCGGTCGAAAACCCAAAAATCCGACAGAAATTGAGAAAAAGACGGTTTTGCCCCTGGGACACGAGACCCGATTCGGACGCCGATCGAGGTTATTTTTCATGCCAAGGTCATTTTGGGGTGGCCACACGATTTAGAGCGGTTTTGGCCAAAAAGTTGAATTTCGACAAAAATTGAAAAATAATATTATTTTATTCCCGGGATTTCGCGGACTATTTCCGAGGGCTTAGAAATTTCATTTCGCGAATCCGACGCCATATTATGTTGGCCACACACATATGGAACGCGTATGTGCGAAAATTGGAATTTCGGTCCGGGACCGGAAAATTACGAAAATGCCCCTAGGTTGTATTATTTAATTCCGATTTTTTTATCAATTTTTGGGGTCTAACTAGGGTTAGTTGGGACTAACCAGACCTGGTCAGCCATGGTTAGGGGGAAATTGACCATTTTGCCCTTTGTTTTTTTAGATAAGTTTAAACAGTTGCGTCGTTAATAATAGGCGGTAAAACACCTAATCCTTAAATTAGTCTAATTTGTGCAATTAAGGGTTTAATTGAGGTAATTAGGCTAGATTAGAACCTAATTGTGTGTATTTATGCATGGAATGATTAGGGGACCTAATTGGGACTATTTGTGATGGTTTAATGGTGATTTGGAGAGCAAATGGTGGCTGTTTTGGCATGGTCTTCATTAGAACCAATTTGCATTTATTGGTCTAATGTGGTCATTAGGTGGATTAATGACTATTGGCTTGAAATTAGACATTTTGGAGGTGAATTGGGACTTGTTGGGACATTGTGGAATAATGCCATGTTCAAGGTTGATGGTTGAGGTTAATTGGTAGTGACAAGACCCAAAAGGGACCCGGATTCGAAATATTAAATTGTGTATTAAGTGCGGGTATAAATTGGGCTAAGTGAAACAATTAAATGTGCCGATAATCGTTGATTGAGTGAGAAATGGTGGTTCAATGTACTTGATGCGTCGGGACATGGCGATTGGTGTGAGTTCCTTGATATGTGAATTTCTATGTCGGCTTTGAAACGATTGAGAAATATTGATGACCATTGAGTCATGGCCTTGGGTCGATTTATGCAATTGTGGGCCTTCGGGTCGGGCCTTCGGGTCGAATGATTGATGACCATTGAGTCATGGCCTTCGGGTCGATTTATGCAATTGTGGGCCTCCGGGTCGGGCCTCCGGGTGAATGATTGATGACCATTGGTCATGGCCTTGGGTCGATTTATGCAATTGTGGGCCTTGGGCCTCAGGGTCTTGATCGGCCTCCGGGTCGAATGATTTATGACCACTGAGTCATGGCCTTCGGGTCGATTTAATTGTGATGACCATTGGGTCATGGCCTTCGGGTCGAGTTAACTATTGATGACCATTGGGTCATGGCCTCCGGGTCGATTTAACTGCTTACGAGTTATAATGATATTGAAAGCCTAACCTCCAGGGCTGGAGTAGCAAAAGAATTAGGGCTGAGGGCCCGAATGATTTTAATGTGATTTAATTGCTGGTTCAGTGATTCATGCATTTTAATTATCTCTGGAGGTGCACATTAGCCTAGTTTAGGATTAGTGGTTTGTACTTGCTGAGTTTTCTCACGGTTGTGGTAAAACCGACATTTCAGATCCCCGGCCATGAATTTCCATGACTCGGATGTTGAGTAAGAGATCGTGGAGGATGAGGTAAAGCATGAGGAACTAAGTGGGGTAGTTTTTGAGCTGGAGATTGTGGATCCTATCCCAGGGCAGGCAGATGCCGTGATCCTTTTGTTATATCTTTTGTGTATAATGGATATTGTATTTTAAGTTTTATAATGAAAGTATATGTTGTTTTTAATCATTGGTAATTTGTGAACTCTTGCTATTCATGGTTGCTAATATTTTTGTCTGGGTGTATATATATATTATATATACGTCGTTTCCGCATATGGTGTGTTTTCTCTGATTTGGGTTTTCGGGTCGGTGACGTAACCTGGGAGCGTCGCACCTCAAGTCGACCTACGCGTGGATGTTCAGCCTTCGTGGGGTACGGGGCGTGACACTGAAGCTTCTTCAATTGCTTGTTCTCAACGAGAATTAACGATCTTAATTGCTTTAAGGTGCATATGGAACTTGGCAGCTCCTCAAAGTTACCATATGCCAAATCAAGAATCCGTAAGTGCTTACACTTGGAGATGCATGTTCTAGCAAATTTTCTACTAGTAACTCCATCATCAACCTTGTATTGAAATATTATTGCACGTAGCCTCTTTGAAGTTTTCTTTCTCAGAAAAGGTGGAACTCCATCGGAGTTTGAGGTTTCCTTTAAAGAAATGGTTGGGGTCGAAATGTAACGAACTCTTTCTGGAATTTCTGGAGTATGTAAGTCAACAATAGAGCAATAATTTTGTCCCACACTAGTTGCAAGAGAATGGACCAAATCGTGAACTTTAAATACTAACTCTAAGTCCCACTCCTCAACATCTTGGATCAAAGATCTCCTCCACAACTCTTTCACGTACTCAACACCAATGTCTTCCGGTGCTAGTCTTTCCCTTGTTGAACTAATAAGTCCTAAAGCCATCCACTGCCTAGTTAATCTCCGGGAGCGAATGTCTTCTCCTCTGGGAAAAAGTGATAAGATAGGAAAACATTGTTTTAAGTGGGATGGTAAATCATCATAGCTAAGCTTAAGTACCAGCAGAATATCCTTTTGTACTTCCACTAAGCCCCATGTTTCGCTATCTCTTATATATGCCCAATACCTTTCTTCGTCCTTTGTGCGAAGCAGACTGCCCAAAATTATCACAAGGAGAGGCAATCCTTGTGATTTTTTAACAATATCATTTCCAATCTCAAGGAGTTCGGGACGAGGCTCCTTTTCCTTTTCGTCGAATGCCCATTTTTTGAACAAGGCCATAGAGTCTTCATGGGAAAGACTTTCTAGCTTATGCGCCGGATGGGTACCGATTATAGAAGCGACTTCCGAACTGCGTGTTGTTACAATTATTTTGCTTTCACTAGCCCCTATGCCTAGCAAAGCTTTCAATTCTTTCCATCTACGGGGGTCATTGCTCCATACGTCATCCAAGACAAGCAGATATTTTTTGTCTTTGATGATGTTTTGCAAACGAGTTTGCAATTGCTGAATATCAAAGTTAGTCAAACTTTGACCGATTGCGTCTTTAATAATTCCTTCAATAATTTTCTTTAAATCGAAGTCCTTAGGCACACTCACCCATAGTCGCAACTCAAATTGCTCTTTCACACTATCGTCGTTGTAAACTAATTTAGCTAGGGTCGTCTTGCCCAGACCTCCTATCCCAACAATGGGAATCACTGAGAGGTTGTTTTCATTTGGCCGCATCAGCATCTCAATAATCTTTTTTTTATCAATATCTCTTCCGACAATATCTGACTTATTTATGAACGAGTAAGTCATCTCTTGTGATCGCGTATGTGCCACACCATTGTCAACACTTTGCCTATTAAGATTGAATTGATCTTTCTCGGTGGAGATTTTGGATATTCTCTCCTCAATCTCCTTGATCTTATGACTGATTTTCGCACGGAACATGAGTGGATTAGAGAGGGAAAAGAAGTGGAGCACCTTCCCTTTGATGCCCTCGTACCGACTGATTACCCGCTTTCGTAAGGCTTCACACTCGAGTTCATCGAGCACATCCTCTGCATCATAAAATACATGTTGAAGCCGATCTAACCACACTTGCAGACCGGGATTCTTTGCCTGCTGCTCCTCAGCACCTAGCAACACTGCCTTAATCGCAGTCAACGTCTCTCTAAGCTCGTAAATTTGATTTTCCACGCTGTAAATTTTGACGGCTTCTTGGAGCGCCGGTGATGCTATCTTCCCCAGCACACCCTCTGCAATGCTGAAAAGGAGTGATCCGGCCATGCTAAGTAATGAGGAAACTGATTCTGGCTTTTTGGCTTGAGAAGAAAACGAGCACACAATTTCTTCCTTTTGTAAGTTATTTGGTATGACGAGAGCTTGCTTAAAATTGGATGAAAGAAAGGTTCTTTTCTTACGAGTGGCCTGCAAGTTAACACGAAAATTCTTTCTACCTTATTTGTCTTACTTTCCTGGGAACAACAAAGAATCGAGATTGCTTCAAAGATCCAGCAGGGTACTTGTGTAAGGAATATACCTAAATGGTTGTTCTTCCTTAAAATAAACGGACCTTCAATATATAGATATTTTCTACCCAATTTATATGCTTCTCTCGGCATTTCCTTTTTAGGGATGATTCCGAATAATAAGAAGGTTATGAAAATAATTACTGATTAAACCGAAAGGAAAAGTCAAGTTAGCATCCTAAGAGATCAATAAAAAGAAAGAAAGACGGAACAGCAAAGAAGAATCGAAGGCCAATTCTACCACAACCATTTGAACCAAAAGGTATTCTCCGCTTCTGTAAGTTTTATTCCATGCCAATCAAAACGAGCAAAGAATCACAAGACAGCTTATAGTGATGGTGAACGCATAAAGCAAAATGGAACAAAGTGAGATATGGACAAGACTTTGTACGGACCATGGAATGAACCCTTTCGTGATGTTTCGGGTTCATCAGTTTTAAAATTATTAATTAATAGAATCCACTGTAACTTAGATGCAAAGTAAAATACTGATATTCCAATTTCGCCTTTTCTTTTGTACGTCTCCTCTCTGTTTAAATCTATCACGGTGATGTTTCAATTTTCCAAAACTTAGTATTAATCTCTCTCTGACGACGTCTATATATAAATATGGTTCATCTTGTTAAAGAAATGATTGGTAATCTTTCAGCATTGGCATATTGAACTACTCTCTTATATCTAATCAGCGCGCGTCTTGTTTTTGGGTGTAAAATGTAAGTAGTATAAAACAGATGAAGTACAGCAGCTTAGGGGCATTCCCCGGCATTACAACTAGTACTAATAATTCGAGAATATGGAGGTGGGAAGTCTCCATAAAGTAGCTAAAACAATGTTAGCTTGCGAAGGTTTGATTTGTTGGTATAGCGAAGCTCTACCTCTTACATTTTTCCGCACCTTCGCCAAAATAATCTGAATGTCAGTTGAATTGTTTTGAAACCGCTTATGGTTGCGCTCCATCCAAGTGTAATATACAGTCGCTAGGAAAGATACTTTGAGGAGTTTCACTGCTAGATCTTTGCCTCTTGTGGCTTTAACCATCCATTGAAGCTCCTCATTCCATCCCCATACATTTCGCCTGATCCCATGTTGCGCAAGAATATTGCGCCCGGATGCAACCCGTCCATTCGCATTGGAAGAAAAGGTGAGTCCTGTTCTCTATACTTGCCCCGCAGAAGGTACATTGGACATCGACTAAGGTCATCCACCGTGATATGATCTCTGCTGTCGGAAGCCTATCCCTACATACTAACCAACCAATAAAATTGTGTTTGCTAACACCGCTACTCCATATTAAGTTATACCATTCCACAGCCGGACTTTCGTGTCTAAGTTCATCCAAGACATCATGGCAGCAATATCTTGGATTAGACATGACTGGGGATAGGACATGATGTAATTTGAGGAGACATCGTCAACTCCAGGCCATACTGCCCTTCATGTCCATCTGCAAAAATGGGGTTCCTCTGCATTTTGTACTATGGACCCAGGAGCTCCAAAGTGAAGAAGATGGATGATTGATAAGATTCCACATTGTGCGTCCTAATAACACTTTGTTCCATAGGTTCAAATCAGGCAATCCTAACCCTCCTTCCTTTTTGGGTGAGCAAACTACACGCCATGCAACTTTGTGCGATCCACGGTTTGTTGAAGACCCAACCCATAGGAAGTGGCGAATCTTCATCTCAATCTCATAGATAGTTTGCTTTGGAAGAAGAAATATTTGCATCCAGTAAGTGCAGATAGATATAAGGACCGATTTGGTTAGTTGTAACCGACCCGCATAACTCATATGCTTCATTCCCCAACTCTCAATTTTCTTGAATATCTTATCAGTAAGGCTTTTGCAATCTGAGTGAGTGAGTCTTTTAGTAATAAGAGGAACACCCAAGTACTTGATAGGGAGAGTACCTGCGGGAAAAGGCACATGGTCCAATATAAGAAGCTTTTCCTCCTCATTTAACCCAGAGAAAAATATTTGGCATTTGTTAGGGTTAAACCGCAGTCCAGTGAGAGTGGCAAATTCTTCAAGAGCTTCTACTAGGCATAGAACAGAGTCGACATCACCATGGGCATATAAGAACAGGTCATCAGCGAAGCAAAGGTGTGTAATCCTTTGCGTTTTGCAGCGCCAATGGTATTTGAAGGAAGAACCAGCAACTTTTGCTTTTACAATTCTATTGAAGATTTCCATAACTAGAACAAATAAATATGGCGAAAGAGGATCACCTTGTCTCAGCCCATTAGTGCTACTGAAATACCCGACCTGTTCGCCATTAAAATTCACTGAAAACCTCGGGGTAGTAATGCACTCACTTATCAATTCAACCAGATGCTGGGGTGTATTTAGAGCTTTAAGGACCCAAATGACTGCATCCCATCTGACCATGTCATAAGCCTTTATGAGATCTATTTTTATGGCTACACGTTTACCTTTGTCTCCCTTATGATAGTTATGCAGTAAATCTTGGCATAACAACAGGATATTTTCTGAGATTTGTCGTCCGGTGATGAAGGCGGTTTGGTTTAGATCAACAATCAATGGGAGCATGCTGCTTATTTGTTCTGCAAGGAGTTTGGATATGATCTTGTACAAGGTATTACAGCATGATATGGGTCTGAACTCCTTGAGGGATGAGGGATTTGAGACCTTCGGGACAAGAGAGATCGAGTGGAATTTATAGATTTCAATAATCTTTTGGATGAGAAAAAATCCAAGATAGCTTCCTCAATATCGTGTCTAATGATAGGCCAAGCACTTTTGAAGAAAAGACTGTTAAAACCATCTGGGCCCGGCGCTTTGAAATCATTGAAACCCTTTAGGACTCAAAGAATATCCTTTCTCTGAGGTGGTGTGAAAGTAACTAAAGCATTGATATCTTCATGAAAAAAAGGGACATACCTCTCATAAGGGATACAAGGTCCCCTAGAACTGCCAAGAAGGGTTTGATAGTATGATAAGATTGCGTTCTTAAGAGCCCCCTCTTCAGAGATAACGGATCCATCCTCAAGTATGAGATGATTTATCCTGTTCTGAGCACTTCTTCGCATCATGGAAGCAAAGAAAACCTTGCTATTATTGTCACCCTCCTTTAGCCAAAGATTTCTGGATTTCTGTTTGAGCAAAATTTCTTCATGTTTACTCAAAGCTAGAAATGTCTCCAAAAGTGCCTTTTCTTCCGCCCGAGAGATGGCATCGAATGGGTCAATCACCAGCTTTTGTTGGATTTGATACAAGCTTTCCTTAGCCTGGTTTACCTTAATTCGTAAGTCACCAAACTGAGATCTATTCAGGCTCTTGAGTTGTTGTTTCAATTTTTGAGCTTTGTCACTCACCGCAAACATGTATGATCCTCTAATTACTTCTTTTTGCCAGCAGGAGGAAATCATAGGTAGATAGTCCGGACATGAGGTCCAGAAATTGAAGAATCTGAAGGAATATCTCCTTCTTCTACTAGTGGTGTCTAATTTCACCAAACAGGGTGAGTGGTCTGATACCCCTGGAAGTAGGAATTCAACTGAGTAGTGCTCATACTTGTTCTGCCATTCTGCATTAACCAGTACTCTATCAATTCTACTTGCTCTAAGATTTGTCCCAGAGCTTTTGTTAGTCCATGTGAAGACTGGGCCTAATGATGGAGGCTCGATTAATGCAAGCTCCTCAATCATGTTGTTCAGTTCCTCCATACCCGCAGTCCAGCGAACCGTGGAGCCAATCCTTTCGCCGATATCCCTTGTTTCATTAAAGTTCCCCATGAGCAACCATGGCACGTTTCCGGAATTTCTGTTCGAAAAATTCAGTATGTTGCGCCACATATTCCCACGCTCCCTTCCGTATTGCAACCATAGATGGCAGAAAGCAAAAATGGGTCCATCCCAGGTTTATCAATTTGACAATGGATGACTTGAGCAGAAGTCTCCAACACCGTTAACCTAAGAATAGATGGCTTCCACAGAATCCAAAGGCGACCTAAGCTGCTGTACATATAGTTATGAGCATAAGACCAATCTCTAAAGCTACCATCAACAACAAAATCAGCATTCTCTTCCTTAATCTTATGCTCAATCAAAATGAGAATATGAGGGTCTAGAGACAAAGCAAAGTCTACAAGTTCCCTTCTTTTAGGGCTACGGTTAAGGCCCCTCACATTCCAAGAGACTATATTCATAAATCAGGAGGTACCGTTACATCCCCCGAGCCCCCCAAATCATCCAAGGGGGAAATCGGATTGTCCACCACCACATCCAGCATAGCAAACCTATTAGCAGAAGACACACCATTAGAGGCAACATTTACCCCCCGAACGAGTCAGGAGCCGTTCTACCAACTAGCTGAGAAGAAGATGGATTAGATATAACATCAAGAGTGCTAGGCGCCTTGGCATCCTGGGGTTGAGCATCTTCTCTTCGGGTGGACTTTGGCCTGGGAGTGCCAGAAACAACCCTAAAACCATCTCTACTTATTGTTGGCTCCTGAGAAGAGTTGGGAGGGGTAGTAACTTTTTGGGTCTTAGGAACCCAAATCTCCTTGCTTTTACCAAGACAATCTTTGTGGCCAAAGCATTACACTTCTTGCATCTCGGAGGCACCCAATTGTATTGTACCATAGCCTCGAAGATGTCGCCATTACCCAAGTCGATATCAAATTTTTCTGGAAACGTACTATCGATGTTAATGAGAATGCATACCTTTGCATAGGATAGTCGTCTTTTATGTTCAGTTGCTGAATCCATATAGAGAGGCCTCCCAAGTACACTACAAACATAGCTTAGTCCTGACTTTGTCCAAAGTACATGAGGTACATTATATAGCCGAACCCCAGACAGCATGTATAATCTTCTTTCTCTCTAATCTAATGAGTGGGTGCCACTTTTGAAGAAACATGGGTTTCCCTGCAATGTCCCACACCCCAGCCTCCATTACTTCCACCATTTTTGCTACATTAGAGAATCGGAAGAAGAAAAAGCCATCTTCTGTGGCAGTGATATCTATAAGATTCTCTTTTCCCCATAGCTTCTCGATAACTCCTCTTACTAAGTAAAAGGAGGCATTGGCAGCAAGAAAATATCCAACAAGGCAGTGTTGGAAATGATTTTTACCCTCATCTATAACCTCCGGATGAGGAGCTGCAATAAGTTTATTTCCAGACTTCAAAGGAGGGTGAAAGTCAAGTTTAGCGGACTGGGCAATATTTCCCATAGTGATATTTTTCCAGGATCCACCTGTCGAAGTCTTATTAACACTAACATCCTGAGGTGGTGGCGAAGAAGGGTCTCTAGCTAATACAGGAAAAGGAATGCTATCCTTAGAATTATCAGCAGACAGCCCAAAGCCCCCACCATTTTCATTAGTACACGTATGAGAGCCATCAAGACTGTTATCTTCAGCCACAATATCCTCGGCAATGTAACTAGAGGAAGCAGCATATGAGAAACCTCGAGAACTTTTACCCTTTACAGCCTTTTCGTCACTTGCATCAATACCCTTCGGCGTAGTACAAAACAGACTGTTCTTTATATCTACAGAGATTGCATTGAGTGCGGGAGAAATCGGAGGAGTGGATTTCCGACTTCTACCTTTACCACGCCTAGTGCTTACCACCATATTCGAAGATACTCGAGCAACTGGTTGGAATCTATGAGCAAAGGGGGTTGGATCAAATCTCTCAAGAACCCCGTACCATGGAAAATCGCACCGCACCTAAATTAGCACCAAACCACGCCAACTAGCATGGACCAACTGCACTGCACTTGCCAAACCACGCCAACCAAATAGGGGATGGGGGAGGGATCCAAAATCCTCCTACATGGTTGCGGATCTCAGAGTCACAGAACCAAGGGACTAGAGAAACAAACCCACATAACCACAGAACACCAGAACACCGAAGACCACGAAGGGGGGAATGATCTCAGTGGTGAAACCCTCGACTCGGAAATGATCGAACACTTGGTGGGTGAGGGCTTCGAAGAGTTGATGGAGGAGGCGAGCTATCGAGAGAGCCGTCCGAAACCACAACCGACCCACCCCCAATCGACCACCGGACATCCCCACCAGCAACCACCAAATAGCACCAATAGCCAAATGAGATAACACCACAACGGAACCTTTCGCATGTGTCCAAAATCGAGAGCCCTAGGTCCCTGGGGACCCCTTAGGAACCATAGATGAGACGACGCCACCTTCACGAGCCCGCACCCATCAAGCGACTGAGATCGGAAGGGTGGGATGACAGCGATGACCAACTAATTGAAATTTCACCTTAAGAAGGTATCTTGAACACCGCAGATGATCTCCCGCTTCAATTCCCATGCTTGGTCCTATTTGGTATTCTCAGCACGCGTCTTGTTCCTTCTCTAATTATTTGTCTATTGTCACGACCTCACCAAAACGGCCCCGCGACCTAAGAAGGTTGGCTAATGGATTACTAAGTTAAACCTAGCTCGAGCTCTCCCCAAGCCCATACCAATTCGCGACTTAAATTTAAATCATTGACATGCAAATCGATTTCATCTAGGAGTCGCCACTAATCGATTTCTGATAGGTCGATTAGACACCTAAGCGAAGCACGGGAGAAACGCTTCACTTCTATGAACCAGAGATTCAATAGGTACGAGGACTTGATTACAGTGATCGACTAATTAGTGCCCTTTCGGTACCTAATCTTGTTCAATTCATCACCTAACGTGTTCTCACTAATCGGGAGTCTCAAAATTCCGTTCCTAACTAAGCTAAGGGGAACGACAATTAATATCCAAACCTAGACATGCATAATCAACTACGTGCAAGGTTAAATTAAATATGCAATTCAAAGTGTGTGAACCAAGCATCGCGCGATTAAATATGACACTAAACGCATAATAGGGCAAGAAAAATCAATTCCAAAACCCAAATGAAACTTATGATTTTTTTTTAAAGAAGAAATTTTTTTTTTGAAAATTTCCTTTTCGGAATAAGAAATATCTTATTCAGTGTTTCAATTAAAGAAAAATAGATGGAATGCATTTTGCTAGCAAAATCTAAATGAAATCCTCACATTTGTATTCTTGTTTCTCTTAAGTCTCATTATTTTCTATTTTGTACTCACATACATATAAGCTCAAATGACGACATTTACTTTTTAGTTATACTAAAACCCTGATTTTTTTCCAAAATTTTAAATACAATATATTTTTTCGGTTGCTATCGACCTTGATAATCTTTTATATTACTGTACATAAAAAAATTAAATGTAACTTTCATATATATTTGCCTAAAAATCGCAGCAAACGGCAAAGAATAATTAGGCATTCATCAGAGGGTCTTAGATAAAAGTAATCTCGCATTGGAGAATTAATGTGATATAGAACATTAATATATCAAGCGGACTTGTATTTGTTGATTTAAGTTCCTCAAGTGAAAAGCAAGCTTAATTGGATTTGTTAATGAGCACGGATTCAAGCTTCCGGACAGCAAAGATGAAGTATTGGTCGAAAGGGAAGCCTAAGATATCGTGTGCATCAATGCATTACTCATACACACTTTTATTCAAAAACTCAATTTTTTTTTTGCTTTGTTCGAACCCGACTCACAGCTAAATATCTCTTATTTTGAGGATCCTTTTGTTGCCAAATCGAATTCGATTGTCGTTGTCAATTCAACAAAAAAATCTTACAATATTTTCAAGACATGATCACATTTTGACTCACACATTGCTAAAAAAGGTTGGAAAATCACATTGTGAGTCTACATAAATAATATAGAATCACATCATAATATTATTAAAGCAACTCATAAATAAAAATAACCCCACAAGGTCTTTAGACGGTCCATTTTCTGATTTCCAGGCCTATTTGCGCAAATAGGCCTGGAAGGCCCAAAAGCGCTGATCAAGTTAGGATGCTCCGGCCCGAATTAACCCGGCCTGGCCGAAAATGTTTTTGACATTATATCTAAAATAAGGAAAAAATAATATTAAAAATTTAAAGATGAGTCACTTATGATTTATGGACATGAATGATGTTATAGACAATAATAAATTAACCATCAAACTTCAGACGAGTCATAAAAAATTATCTTGTGTCAAAGTTAAGACGTGCGAAATTTCATTTGCGTTTGATGAAATTTACGAATTTCAAGTTAATTTGTTTTAGTTATTTGATAGTTGTGTGCTAGAGTTTGAAATTTGCTAATAAACAATATTTTCGAAAAACAATTTGAAAACAAAAAATTATGGGATAAAGCCTGAATCGGTTCGGACTGAACCGAGTAATTTTGGTCAGGGCCATCTTTTCCTTTTTTTTTTTGAGCCAGGCTAAATATCGAGCCAATTAAACAAAGATTTTCTAAGCCGATTGGTCATTGTATAAACGTACACGTGAATTTCATAAACATTAACTTATGTGTTGTGTAAAAATTGCGGCAAATAGCAGGGAATCAATGAGGTAAATGTGCATGTGTCGGGTAGGTTTGATGAAAGTGTTCCCACACATCGGAGAGTCAATGTGATATGTAACAATGAATATATCTAATTGGCTTATGATTCATTGGCTTGAGTTTTAAGTGAAAAGTAAGTTTAATTGGATTTGTTAATGGAGGCATGGACTCGAGCTTCGGATCAGCAACTCCGCATACGACGTATGTGCTGAAAGAAAGCCCGAGATTATGCGTGTTTTAATATGTTTAATTGGACATACTTTCTATTTGAAAACTTAAAAATCTTTTTTTTAATCGGGATATTGTTCAATTGGATGGATTGACGGGAATCTCGTTTCATTTTGGATTATCCATATGCCTAACATCGTTCGAACCGAATTCACAATAAGATTTTTTTTCTATCTTTCGAGTTCTCTTTCATTTCCAAATCAAGTTAAATCGATTGTGTATGTTTGATAGAAAAACCATAAAATATGTCCGAGAAATAATTTGTTTTTGAATCTTGTATATCTTAAAAGTTGAAAATTTTACCCTATGTAATATACAAAAATACTCTTAAGTACACATTATTAAAACAACCCATAAGTAACAGCAACACCCATCGCATAGCAGAGGACTTTTCCACTTTCAAAGTCGGGGCAGAGGTCGATGCCAAACTCGAATGTTACTCCGTAAAGTACCAATGACAAAATTTTGGGAAATTTTTTTAATCTACATACTTCTATATAATAGCACCTAGTGGATGCAAGAATTTAGATTAAGATGGAGAAGAAAAAAAAGGGATTTTGCAATAGTCTAAGCCAATGGGTCATGATATAAAATTTCATATGAATTTCATAGATTTTGGCGTATGACTTAGAATTGCAGCGAGCGGCAGGAAGTAAAGAGGTACATGTGTGCGTTTTTTCCAATGGAAATTAAGTAAGATGGAACAATTAAATTAATATATCCAGTTTTCTCATAACTGAAAAGTGAGCTTAATAGGATTTGTTAATGGCACGGACTTGAGGTTCCGAACGTCGACTTCACGGGATGAGGTAAGTGCCGAAAGGAAGCCTTAGACAATGTGCGCGTTAATATATTTAGTTGGACACGGTTCCATTCAAAAATCTTAAACAGATTTTAACACCCCACATTGTTCGAACCGGATTCATGACGAGACATTCCTAATTTCTTGAGTTCTATTTCGTTTCCATACAAATTGAATTAACATTCTTAGTTTAATTTCCACACAAACAAAAAAAAAACATTCTCAGTTTAATAGAAAAACCATATAATATTTTCGTGTTCAGAAAGAACTCAAAATTGGCATTTGGATGTCTCATGGAATAGGATCCTTTAAAAGAATTGCAGAATTGGATTGCTTAGCACATCTAGGATTCAGCAACTACTTATGTTTTTTCAACCAAAAAATCTAACATTTATTTTAATAACTAAAAAAAAGAACAAATTAGAAGAACAGATCTGAAAAATGTTGGCAGAAGAAATACTAAAAATCATAAAAATAAAACAAACAGATCTACACCGTGCTCCTTGCCATTGCCACGGTCGCCGTCGAGGCCACCGCCACCACGGCTGTCACCATGACTGCCGCCACCATCGTCACTGCTTTTCCTCTTGGCACGACCGAGCATTGCTAGAATTGACTCTCTTTGTCACTCTGAAACTCGAGCATGGCCATGGGGTCACGGAGACTATAGAGTTGTTGAGCCACAACACCATGGTCATGGAGGTCGCCGGGCTTGCGACACCCCGATCTGTGGTCTATGGAGGCTGGCGACCTCCATCGAAGCGAATTGAAGGAGGTCCCGACCTTCATGGCCGCGGCTCGCGAGAGGGCGAGAGGCTGGTGTCGAAGGTGGATGGAGGCGCAATGATGAGGCCTCATGGCGGCGATGTTGCGGGCGGCGACGTGGCAGATCTATGTGGCCTTGGTTCGGGGTGGTAAAGAAAATCCTAATATTAGAACATTTTCATCCGAAAAATAGGAAAAAAAAAAGATTGTTTCATGGAATGTGAATGCTTGGAATGAAATCCATTTAGTCCATTGAACTAGACGAGGCTTCAACGTTCGAAGTTACCGTCAGATACTCTCACTCTGTGCCACTGATAAAGCAAAGATTGTGCGCTGGATCGTGCATATAAGCCTCGCCAAACTCCTCTACTTCTTTACGACCCAATCTCCGCCAACTGCTTCCAGCGCTCGGTTTTCATTCGACAGACATATCAGTCCACACACGCTCGACAGATTACTCGATAGATAGCCGGTGTGCCGGTAATCTTTTGGGAAACATGGGAAAAAAAAGAAAGCGAAATAACGTTTCATATGATGCGGCTTATCGTTGTAACTAAGTTCGAGCGTAGAAAGGATGTCATTTCGTCCTCCACTGATGATTCTCACAAATTGCTATTGTCTCTCATCGATGCTCGTCTTTGTTGATTGTGTTGTCGGCTAAATTTGTATACCAGAAATTGAAATAAAACGTCAGGAAAACTAACCTGAAAGTAGTACAAATAATAAACAGAATGTTGATCCGAGCTCAACAAAGTAACGTCATGTCCTTAAGACGAATTTGGCCCCTTCATCAGTACCCGAGGATATTGGACAATCGTCTCCTAGGATAGAACGGATCTTGTTCCTCCGAAGTGGTACGTATTCATAGGACTCCTTCGAACGCAACTTCGCATAATAATCGCATAAAATGATAATGATGAAGTGAAAAATGTCTAGAGTGCGTCGGGAAAATGTCTCGCGGGAATATAAATGCCACGAAGTGTCACTGTCTGAACTAAACTGTTCGGATATATGTATATGGCGAAAATGAAGAGTTGCGGTTCCCGTTTGGTTCGTGAATAGTAGCGAAGGTTCACTTGAACCGGTTCAGAAGCAGTTTTCGAGCGAACCAAACCTCATGAACAGACATGTTTGTTTATTAAAAAAAAATAATATATTAATTTCTAACAACGTGTCTGTTTGAAAAAAAATAAAAAACCGATAGAGAATGGACCTGGAACAAAACCAAACCGACGGATGGCGACGCGCACGCGTAGGAGGGGGGGACCGACCTAGGTTGGCATAGGTCCTCTTCCTTCCACAAAAATGGGGTATCCCTTAAGGCCCAAACCCATTTGAGAGGCTCCTCAAAATAAACCATCTCCCATCACCTCTTCTATCCTATGTGGGACACTTTTATCCACACACTTTTCATTCAATTTTATGGGATTTGGATGCCAAAATCCCAACAATCCCCCACATGAATGAGAAGTTCGGATATCATGACTCTTCGTGTATGCATGAGATGCAAAGTGCAATTATTCCATGAGAAAACGTTGCATCATGATAAGTAGCCTGAGAGTTTGAACTTTCCTTGGTGAAACCTATCGGACTTACTCGGTCAATCAGTAGACTTCATGTCTTTGAACTATCGACCTTTGGTGTAAGTCTAGAAAATAGAAATCACACAACTGTTTCTCGAACAAAATTGATTCTCGTTGTTGTGTTTGTTTTGGCCATGAACATCGTCTGGTCTCATGAGTATTTTAGAGAATTCGGCCTTTTCAATTTTCACAGAAGCGGTCCTCACTTCACATTTATATAGGTGATTTCTGAACATATAGTATATCACATACTCAATTTAGAATTATTAAAAACTTTTGTTTAACCTTCACATATTAGTACTGTCTTCATCCGGGAATGAGTAAAAAATTTGACAGTACTCTACACTATTTTCATAACTTAGTTGTCCCTTTGAATCTAGATCTTGGGATCTCCAGTCAACTAGGTAGGGTTTCCGCTATAATGACTTGTTTATAGGCCTTAAATCCATTCCCCTTGATGTTTTAGCAACCATCTCTCTAGTTAAGCCTTTTATCAATGGATCTACAATATTATCTTTTGACTTCACATAGTCAATAGTAATAATTCCACTAGAAAGAAGTTATCTTACTGTGTCATGTCTTCGACGTATGTGTCGAGACTTGCCGTTATACATGACATTCCTTGCCCTTTCTATTGCCGCTTGACTGTCACAATGTATACAAACAGCGGGCACTAGTTTAGGCCAATTAGGAATATCTTCCAAGAAATTTCGAAGCTACTCTACTTCTTTACCGGCTTTATTCAAAGCAATAAATTCTAATTCTATAGTGGATCTAGCAATACAAGTTTGTTTGGATGATTTCCAAGACACTGCCGCCCTACCAAGTGTGAATACAAATCCACTTGTCGATTTTGTGTCTTTAGTGCTGATTATCCAATTTGCATCATAGTATCTTTCAAGTAGCGCTAGATATTCTGTGTAATGCAAAGCATAATCTTGAGTATGCTTTAAGTAGCTCAATAAACGTTTCATAGCTTTTCAATGATTTTCATTTAGACTAACTGTAAATTGACTTAACTTGTTCACAACACAAGCTATGTTTAGCCTAATACAGTTCATGACTCATTTTGAACTTTGCTTTCACCAATATTCTTTGAAAGATGTAAATTAACATCTATCAGAGTTTTTACTTATACAATATCTAGATTCTTGCACTTTTCAAGAATCGTCTCAATATAATGGGACTGTAATAGAGCTAATCCTTCAGATTTCTTATGGATTTTAATTCCTAAAATAACATTTGCAACCCCCATTTTTTTCATATTAAATTTACTTGTGAGCATGCGTTTGGTCGCCTTAACAACCTCATTATCGCTGCCCATTATAAGCATATCGTCTATTTATGAGTGTTCTTAACATATACACATTTATCATACTCATTAATCATAAAACCATTCGACAACATGACTTGATCGAATTTAGCATGCCATTGTTTTGGTGCTTGTTTCAATTCATAGAATGACTTGATAAGCCAACATACTTTCTTCTCTTGTCTTGGAACAATGAACTCTTCAGGTTGTTCCAAATATATTTCTTCTTCCAAATCCCCGTTTAAGAAAGCTGTTTTCACATCCATTTGATGGATGTTAAGCTTATATACCGCAGTTATGGCAATTAGCATCCTTATAGATGTAATTCTAGTAACAGATGAATAAATATCAAAATAATCAAGACCTTCTCGTTGCTTATATCCTTTTACTACAAACCTTGACTTATATTTATCAATAGCACCATCCGCTTTCATTTTCCTCTTGAAAATCCACTTACATTATAGTGGTTTATTATCAGAAGGAAGGTCAACCAATTCCCATGTATGGTTTGACAAGATGAATTCAACTTCACTATTGATAGCTTCTTTCCAGAACGGGGCTTTTAGCGATGTCATAGCTTCTTTGAATGTCCGAGGCTCATTCTCTAACAGATACGTTAATAAATCAGGTCCAAAAGACGTGGAAGTCCTTTGTCTTTTATTACGTCTAGGTTCATCTTTCATTGGATCACTTCTAGGTATAGTATCTCGAGGCCTCTTATTATTATCAATTGGCTCATATACTATGTTGTACGGAAATATATTTTCAAAGAATGAAGCGTCTCTTGATTCAATGATCGTATTAATATGTATAAGGATCTCTGACTTGTGAATAAGAAAACGATATGCATTGCTATTCTGAGCATATCTGACAAAAACACAGTCAACAATCTTTGGTCCTATCTTAATCTTTTTAGGCTTAGGAACCGCACCCTTAGCCAAACACCCCTAAACTTTGAGATAATTCAAGTTAGGCATTCTGCCTTTCTATTTCTCATAGGGAGTTTGTTGTGTCTTGTGGGGTACTTTATTTAAAATAAAATTTGCTGTTAAGACAACTTCCCTCTACAAATTCTGCGGTAAACCAGAACTGTTGAACAATGCATTCATTATTTCCTTTAGGGATCGATTTTTCCTTTCCGCCACACCATTTAATTGTGGTGTATAAGGAGCAGTTATTTGGTGAATGATACCAAACTCAGTACAAATTTCCTCAAATGAAAATTCATATTCACCTCTTCTGTCACTTCTTATCATTTTAATTTTCTTATTTAACTGAGTTTCAACTTTAGATTTATAAGTTTTAAAAGCATTTACAGCATCATCTTTGCTTCTAAGCAAATAAACATAACAATACCTTGAACAGTCATCTATAAATGTGATAAAATACTTATTACCACCTTTTGATGGTATAGATTTCATATCGCATATATCTGTGTGTATTAAATCTAAAGGTTCTATAGCTCTATTATTTACAGAATGGAAAGAAGGCTTAGAAAATTTAGATTCAACGCATACTTGGTATTTCTCACTTGGAAAGTCAAACTTCGACAACAATATTCATTAATTTCTTTATCGACTTATAGTTAACGTGTCGTAGTCTAGCATGCCAAATATTAGAAGACTCAAGCACATAAGTAGAAGCAACTTTATTCAAATCATCCTTGATTACAACAGTCATTACATTCAGCTTGAACAAACCATCACTTAGATAACCCTTTCCTACATATATCTCATTTTTGGATAGTACAAACTTATTAGATACAAAAACCAACTTGAAGCCATTCTTGCTTAGGAGCGATCCAGACACTAAATTCTTACGAACATCTGGCACATGCAGAACATTATTTAGTGTCACAATCTTTTTAGATGTCATCTTCGGAGCAATCTTTCCGACACCTTCAACCTTAGAGGTTGATGAATTATCCATATAAAATTTTTCATCACCCCCCACAGTTTTGTAGGACGAGAACATCGATCTGTTTGCACATATATGACGAGTTGCTCCAGTATCAATCCATCACTCCTTGGGATTTCCCACCATATCACACTCGAATATCATAACAGTCAGATTGATATCATCAACACCATTGAAAATCTCTTCCACCACATTAGCCTGAGTTTTCTGTCTTTTCTTGGCTTTGCAGTCTTTGGCTCGATATCCAGACTTGCCACAGTTGAAGCACTTGCCAACGAACTTCTTCAGGTCTTGGGTGAATCCCTCTCCAGACTTGTTAGGCATTTTCCTCTTTTTGTTGGGTTTCGATCCTTCTTCAACAACATTGGTCTTTGAAACCTCTAGGTTCTTTTCAACTTTCTTCTCAAAGAGCCTATTGTCTTCCTCAATCCTCAACCGAGCAATCAAGTCTTCAAGTGACAACTCCTTTCTCTTGTGTTTGAGATAATTTTTGAAATCTCTCTAAGATGGTGATAGTTTTTCATTGAATGCAGTCACTTGAAATGTCTCACTTAGAGTCATTCCTTCAGCATGAATATCATGCATAATCACTTGAAACTCTTGAACCTAACTTAAGATGGTCTTTGAATCAACTATCTTGAAGTCCAGAAATTTACTGACAATGAATTTCTTCAATCCGGCATCTTCGGTTTTGTTTTTTTTTGTCCAAACTATCCCATAACTCTTTAACCGTTTTTAGCGGACTATAGACGTTATAAAGAGTATTGTCCAGACCGTTGAGGACATAGTTGCGACACAGGAAGTCAAAATGCTTCCATGCATCCACAGCAGCAACCTTTTTTTTATTTGTCTCTCCAATGTCCAATTTAGGACTATCCTCATTGAGGAATCTAGCCAAGTTCAATGTTGTGAGATAGAACAACATCTTTTATTGCCATCTCTTGAAGTCCGTACCATTGAACTTTTCTGGCTTTTCTCCGTGATTCGGAATAGGGTTGACCAGAGTTGATGTTGAAGCCATTTCTGAAATACAAAAATAGAACATATTCACGAACAGAATCGGTAATATATGACTACGAACAGAATTGAAAATTTTTAATATGAACAGAAACGAAAAATTTGTTCACGAACATGATTGAAAAATTGTAATAGGAGCAGAATGTATGTATGAACAAAATCGTATTCTGAATACGATACTGTAATATAATTGAATGATGCGATAGAAATTTGTCAAAAACTAAGCGAACTGCATAACAAAATAATCCCAACAAAAATACTATACGACTATGACAAGGAACAACAAAATACTTGTATTAACTCAGAAGTATACGAACAGAACCGAAGATAATTGAAAACAAAATAACATTTCAACGGAAATTCATCTTAAGACTGTTGTCGGCTAAGTTCGTATACCAGAAATTGAAATAAAACGTCAGGAAAACTAACCAGAAAGCAGTACAAATAATAAAAAGAATGTTGATCCGAGCTTAACGAAGTAACGTCGTGTCCTTAAGACAAATTTTGTCCCTCAATCAGTATCCGAGGATATTGGACAATCGTCTTCCAGGATAGAATGGATCTCGTTCCTTCGAAGCGGTACGTATTCAGAGGACTCCTTGGAACGCAACTTCGCAGAATAATTGCACAAAATGATAATGATGCAGTGAAAAATGTCTAGTGTGCGTCGGGAAAATGTCTTGCGGGAATATAAATGCCACGAAGTGTCACTGTCCGAACTAAACTGTTCGGATATATGTATATGGTGAAAATGAACGGTTCCCGTTCGGTTCGTGAACACTAGTGAAGGTTCACTTGAACCGGTTATTCTACAAAGGCGGTGCGCGCGCGCGAGGGTTGGGGGAGACCGACCTAGCTTGGCGTAGGTCCTTTTTCTTCCACAAAAGTGAGGTACCCCTTAGGGCCTAAACCCATTTGAGAGGCTTCTAAAAATAAACCATCTCCCATCACCTCTTCTATCCTATGTAGGAGACTTTCATCAACACACTTTTCATTCAATTCTATGGGATTTGGATGCCAAAATTCCAACAGATTGTGCATGAAGTAAGCCCCCCAAGAGATTTCAGAGCAAGAAAAACTCCCTTACATTTCTCGACGAAATGACAGGCATTCCAAACAATTATGAGCACGACCGTCGTCCTATAGATGGTCAAGCACTGAGGAAATTTTTTTTATTGTTTGCTAAGTATCGCAGATGGGTCTATTACTGCTCAATGTGTTGGATATTTACTAGCAACCGGAATTCTGATCAAGCCTCGACTGATAGAATCTGTCGAGACTTTTTCGAGAATTTTCTTTAGATCAAATCATATGACATGCAAACCCATATTCTGAAATCAAAGTGTTCTTGGACCTTTTCGCCGTTGTGCACAACTTGGCAAGCACGGTTTTGCCTAAATATTCCATCCAAATTATTGGAGGCTATGCCATCCGGGGGTTGGCTCAGACCACTCTTCGCGATGATGAAAAGGATCAATTTGGCCATTATCTTTCCTTGCCACATTGGAAAAAAACATTAAGTAGGGAGTCTCAAGAGAGCTTCACGAATTGCAGACAACGACCGCTAGCGTTGTCTCGTCTCTGGCAGGCGATTGTAACGGCTATACTAAAAACTGTCCTGACCAAAATAATTGTTCTGCTCTATAAGCAATGGAATGAACATTAAGATTTTAATATGGTCCGAGTAGATCGTTGGTTAACGGTTATCCTTTTGTTTTATCCCTTTGAAGCTAAAAACCAGGATACCGATTTCGCTAAATCTATGCACTGAGCCCCCCTCGACCTCATCTTCATCTTCAGGATGTCCAATCTGGGTAGTTCTGAGCGCTAGTGTTGTTATGAAATCGACCATGGCGGTGCTGCTGAACTTATGAGGAACTATATAGCATATACCATTATGAGTTCAACTAAAAGTGCTTGAGAGCAAAACTGACAAAGGCTTTCAGCAGAAATAATTTTTTTTATTTTCATGTAATTAGCCTTTGTGCATTTACATTCATGAGTCCACTCTTAGGAGCAAAATGAAAAGAAGAACATAATCATCCTATGTAGGAGTGAGTGTAAACAAATTAAAAACGAAAAAATATGCTTTTTAAATGCATTATTCCTAGGATACTCTTTCTGGAACAACTTATAAAAAGATTGAATAACTGACACTTATTTACTAAATATAGATTCGATGGTGTGTCTGTGAATGAAAGATATCGTTCTAAGGAAATTCAAATAGAGACAATGCTTTGGTTGGTCTCATACAATACGGATCAGGCATTTACTCAATACAGAAATTTGCAATACAAACACAAGCGAATAATATAAAACAGCACTCATTCAGGGAAAGAAAGTAAAAGCTACAATAGCCATTGTTTTCATCATTGGAAATGAGAGAGATTGACGAAGGATTAGCTGAGTGCATGTCCAGATCTTTGTGAAGATCCACATGGCACGGCAAATAGATCATGGGAGTTCATCTGCACTCAAAGGAAAAAAAAAAAAAAATGAGCTTAGAATATCTATAATATTGTATTATGACACAGATTGTGGTTTCATGTGAAATTGTCATTCTTAGATATTCTATTTACACAGATATTTTCCCTTAATTAGCAAAGTTAACTTTTATATGGATGTAAAATTTCTTTCAACAAAAAAAAACTATGTAGAGTTTTCTGGGTGGCAATTTTGCTTTTAAGGAGAGGGTCTCAATTTAAAAAAATAATAATATCATGATGAAAGGGAGATGTATCCGATCAACAGGTGGGACCACACTTTTTATACGTTGTGTACACACTATGGGAAAGTGCTTACATATTTGATGGTTCCCATAATTTTCTAAACAACGTGCTAGTGGTACTCAAGTAATGAATCTTGATTTATTAGGGATAGGTTACGTCAAAATGAGGGTTCTTATATATTCTCTAAACTAAATCTTAAGATGCATAAACTTTGACATTTTGTTAATTCAAAACATATGAAACTTTCACGATATGTAAATGTTAGCAAGGATATTCACATCTAAATTTTTTTTCATAATTTTCTGAAACTCGAATAAAATTTCATTGGCTATATTTGACACTCCTACAATAGGTATTAAGCCAAGTGTCTTGCCAACAAAGGTTATCCCAAAGCCTTCAGATAACGTTGTTCAGAGTAGCAATCATTTGCATACTATGCAGGAACAGGATTTGGGGTATATGATTTTCAATTTCATTTTATTATCTGAGTTACAAATCCTACTTAGTCTTACAAATATAATTGAGTGTGTAGTTTTAAGTATAACTACAATGTTGAAGGCAACGCTATGAATTCTAATCAAAATTAAATAGGATTATTTACTTTAATATAAATTGTTTCTATATAAATACTTGCCTTCTCTCATTGCAATGTTTTGATTAAATAGTAATTCGACTGAGGAATTAATGCTTATTTTCTTTGGGATTACGATTATTAATATCATGTATTTAATTCGAAATAATAGTTCTTTAATATTAAGATTCTTTTCAAATTTGATGTCCTCTTATTGGTTGTATTTTGGCAATTTCAAATTGGGTAAAAGTTGCTACATGTGGCAAGTTGGGATGAGAACCCAACCCGCAAAGCTTTCAATTTACTATATACTAATGATGTTGGGTCAATATGAGATGGTTTCTTTATCAGGAAAACAGAGATTGAAAAGTGCCCCAAAGTACTTGTAAAGCCTGGCTAAATGCATTTTGAATACTTAAGGCCTTATTTGGTTCCTCAAAGTTTCCTAAATTTTCATGTCCACTTCCATTTGATCAAGAATGAAAAGTTGTCGTGAAAATGCATTTGAGTTTTTTGAAAAAAATCGTCAACTTAAATTGAGGAAAACTGTTCTCGAATTCAACCTATAGACTCAAAATGACGATTCAATGTTGTCCATGCTTTCAATCCAAATGAAACATGGAGTTTTGGAAGACCACCTATTTTACAATCTTGGTGGAATATAAGTACGTACTCCATGTAGCACTCCAAAAGAAAACCGTTACTTTTGATTAAAAATTTTAAACTTGCTTCTACTTTTTCTTTTAATAAAAGGATACATGAAAATTCAAAAAATTTCTGCAATTAAAGGAGTTGTAAAGTTTCTTATATAGGTGGCTTTCTAGAAAGTGCATTTGCTTCAATAAACTTCCAAATATTTCACGATTTCTTTTTGATACGGCTCGTGAACGTAACTAGTGCTTTTGGGACATTCGCAACAGATTCATTTGATTAAAATATATTCAATGACCGATGACGATGTGGACATGGTTGAGTAATAAAATTTAACATAGCTTCTTCAACAATTATCATCAAATGATAAAAATTTAACATTCAAAAAGTTGCATCAGATTCGAATTTCTAAAGTAAAAGCGAAAAACGAGATTCCATCGTTAGGGAATCAAGTTTTACTTTCAACATGGCAGATGGCACAGAGAAATTGGGATTCGTCTAAAAATTTTCCCAAGCATAGAGTTAAAGATGTCAATATTATGTGCATAATGCATTGTCAACGAGGAAGTCAGGATTAAGAAAAGGTAAAAGTAGGGAATCTCAATAGACTGCTATATTATATCCAAGAGCGAAGAAGAAATGGAGCGAGAGGATGATAGATGCGTACCTAAACATCCGTCCATTGTATTTTAATCGAATCAAGTCTGATTCGAGGAATGTGAGCAATTTTGTGCCAATCCTCGCCAGTTAGTGGCTCACATCTTTTGCCTAGTTCACCACAATCCACTATGTATAACTCTTTGAGGGCAGTGAGGGACCGGATTCCTTGTGGGATGGACGATAAGTTGGGGCATCGGATTAAGCGAATTACCCGTAGATGTGTATGATTGGTTAGCCATTCAGGTATAGCCGTGAAGCTTGGGCAATCATAGATGCAAAACGATTCCAAAGTGCAGGCAGATTCATTGAGACACTGGAGCAGCTCCATCACTTGTTCGAAATTTGCCATTGACAGTACACGAAGATGCGAAGGAAAGCTGGACCTTTTCTCCGGGATCAACATGAGCGGGCAACTATCAATGGTCAACCGCTCTAGGGAGATTAATTCCCCAAAAGGCAAAGATCTTAGTCTCCCACAACGAATTATTAACGCTCAAGGGCGCGATCGGCAAGGACCTTCAAACAAACCTTGGAGATTTTCACATTCGCGGAGTCCCAATAGCCGTAGGTTTTCGAGATATTGTATTCCGCTTTCTTGGAGACTCTTCTGCTTTGTTGTTAAATATAGGTATCTAAGACTGATGAGCCTTTCCATATTTTTGGGTAGCTCGCCTAGCTTCAAGCAACCGCTGACGTTTAACTGTAATAAACTCTGCAGCTCACAAATGGTATCTGGAAGCTTCTTCAATCGCTTGTTCTCAACGAGAATTAACGATCTCAATTGCTTTAAGGTGCATATGGAACTTGGCAGCTCCTCAAAGTTACCAAATGGCAATTCAAGAATCCGTAAGTGCTTACACTTGGAGATGCATGTTCGAGCAAATTTTCTACTAGTAACTCCATCATCAACCTTGTATTGAAATATTATTGCATGTAGCCTCTTTGAAGTTTTCTTTCTCAGAAAAGGTGGAACTCCATCGTAGCTTGAGGTTTCCTTTAAAGAAATGGTTGGGGTCGAAATGTAACGAACTCTTTCTGGAATTTCTGGAGTATGTAAGTCAACAATAGAGCAATAATTTTGCCCCACACTAGTTGCAAGAGAATGGACCAAATCGTGCACTTTAAATACTAACGCTGCGTCCCACTCCTTAACATCTTGGATCAAAGATCTCCTCCACAGCTCTTTCACGTACGCAACACCAGTGTCTTCCGGTGCTAGTCTATCCCTTGTTGAACTAATGAGTCCTAAAGCCATCCACTGCCTAGTTAATCTCCAGGAGTCAATGTCTCCTCCTCTGGGAAAAAGTGATAAGATAGGAAAACATTGTTTTAAGTGGGATGGTAAATCATCATAGCTAAGCTTAAGTACCGGTAGAATGTCCTTTTCTACTTCCGCTAACTCCCACGTTTCGCTATCTCTTATATATGCCCAATACCTTTCTTCGTCCTTTGTGCGAAGCAGACTCCCCAAAATTGTCACAAGGAGAGGCAAACCTTGTGATTTTTTAACAATATCATTTCCAATCTCGAGGAGTTTAGGACGAGGCTCCTTTTCCTTTTCGTCGAATGCCCACTTTTTGAACAAGGTCATAGAATCTTCATGGGAAAGAGTTTCTAGCTTATGCATTGGATGGGTACCGATTATAGAAGCGACTTCCGAACTACGTGTTGTCACAATTATCTTGCTTTTACTAGCCCCGACGCTTAGCAGATCTTTCAATTCTTTCCATCTACGGGGGTCATTGTTCCATACGTCATCCAAGACAAGTAGATATTTTTTGTCTTTGATGGTGTCTTGCAAACGAGTTTGCAACTGCTGAATATCGAGGTTACTCAAACTTTGATCAGTTGCATCTTTAATAATTCCTTCAATGATCTTCTTTAGATCTAAGTCCTTCGGCACACTCACCCATAGTCGCAACTCAAATTGCTCTTTCACACTATCGTCGTTGTAAACTAATTTAGCTAGGGTCGTCTTGCCCAAACCTCCAATTCCAACAATTGGAATCACCGAGAGGTTTTTGTCACCTGGCCACATCAACATCTCAATTATCTTTTCTTTATCAATATCTCTTCCGACAACATCTGACTTGTTTATGAACGAGTAAGTCATCTCTCGTGATCGAGTATGTGCAACACCATTGTCAACACTTTGCACATTAAGACCCAATTGATCTTTCTGTGTGGAAATTCTGGATAGCCTCTCCTGAATCTCCTTGATTTCATGACTGATTTTCGCACGGAACATGAGCGGATTAGAGTGGGAAAAGAAGCGGCGTACCTTCCCTTTGATGCCGCCATAGCGACTTATAACCTGCTTCCGTAAGGCTTCACATTCTAGTTCATCGAGCACATCCTCCGCATCGTGAAATACATGTTGAAGCCGATCTAACCACACCTGCAGACGGTCGCTCTTCGCCTGCTGTGCCTCAGCATCTGACACCACTGACCTAATGGCAGTCAACGTCTCCCTAAGCTCGCGGATCTGATCTTCAACGCTGTAAATAGCGACGGCTTCTTGGAGCGCCGGCGACGCTATTTTCCCCAGCACGCTCTCTGCGATGCTGAAAAGGAACGACTCGGCCATGCCGAGTGATGAGGAAATCGATTCTGGTCGCCTGGTTTGAGGCGACAACGAACACAACAATGTCTTCCTCTCGAGAGTTAGCAGCTACTATGATAACTTCCGTACAAATGGATGAAGGGGTGGTATTCACCTGCCTTTCAATATGGACGAAAAAGACCGGTGCCTCCCGGTCAAAGGAAACACGCTTTCCACCTTTTCTTCATTTAACTTTCCTGGGACCAATATAGATCGAGATTAGTTCAAAGATCTAAACAGGGTGTCTTCCAAGCGTCTATTGTGTTCTTTACTTCTGTACATAAGTTACCTAAAAACATTTGTACACGTCGCTTAAAATAATTAGTCAATAAAAAATTCTTTCATAATTAATAATAATCTATCCGTAAACATTTTCATTGATGATGAAAATACATTTTAGTCAATTCAATTTTTTAAGCTATATAAGTGAATCATGTGACATTTTGAATTTTGATTTATTTTTGAGATTTGTAAAATGGATATTTCGTCAACGTGCTTTTAGTTAAATCTCGTCCTGAATTGATCACTCTCGGGTTTTTAAAATTTTAAGATTCACTAAAGTCGCGTTCGATCGATTTAGTCGTTATTTAGGGCCCGAACTTAGGTGTCGAATTTATCAGAGTTTCGTGACGAAATTAATTGGACGATATCGATATTATTGTGACCATCGTCGTCGATATTACCCGGAACTAGTGAAAAGTAAATTTTGGATCGGATACGAATTTAGCTCAGCATGCCTCCTTCTTTGTTTATTTCCTTTTAGTGCCACTTGCCTTTTTTTTTAATTAGAAGTAAGGATTATTTTGGGCCCTTGGATCCTTGACTTGCCCATCAAGTTGGATGTGAGCCATTGGATTAAAGCGAGTGGAGTGGTTGGTTTTCTTTTTTTTTAAATTGATTAACTCTCTCTCTCTCTGCCCCCTCGATTCACCTCTCTCCTACCCCCACGTGCGCGACCGACTCCCCCTTTTCTCTCTTCCTTCCAGTCGCGCGACCACCAACTGGAGCTGCCAGGCCAGCCGTCTGCCAGCAGCCGCCGAGTCGCCGCCGTCCGGCCTCCGCCGATCGCCGCTGCTGCCCTTGCCACTTCGTCACCTCGCCGAGCTCTCCCTCTCTCCTCCCCCTTTTCGCGTGTGTCCTGGCTTGGCCGCACGAGCTCTGCCCAGCCACCAGCCGCCGCCGTACTCACCGCCCAGACCATCCGGTGACCGCCCGTCGCTGCTGCCCCACCGCTTGTCCGACAGCCACGCGTTTCCCCCTTCCCCCTCTGTTCTGGCCGAGCTTCCCTCCTCCATCTCGCGCGCGCGCCTCCGCCCGTCGCCCAGCAGCCGCATGCCGCCCGTCCGGCCGCCGCGCGCCGTCCGCCCCAGCCGCTCGTGAGCCCAACCGCTGCCCTGCTGCCGCCGCCGCTGCCGCTGCTGCTGCTGCCCTGCTCCGGCCCAACTGCTTCCTTCCCCTGTTTCTCCCTTTCGCTGCCCCTGTTCTAGCGATTACCCGCTGCCTTTGCCCGGTCCTCTTGCCTTGGTTTGAGGTGAGCGACGCCCTAAACCTTGTCGAGGGCTTTGGGTATTATTAGACTTTTTTTAGGGGTTGTTTGGAGTTGGAATGTGGCTGACTATGGGTTGTTCAGGGTTGATTTGGTGGCCGTTTAATGCGGTTTGGTAACGGAATTGTTGGCTGGTTCGGGGCGAGTGAGTGGGTCGGAATGTGGGCTGAAACGAGGTGATTTATGATCAATTTTGTGGCTGGCTTTTGAGTTGATTAAGGCTGGAAGCTGTGATGTGGATAGTGATTGTTCGTGTGTGATTCAATGTTTGATTGGTGATTGTTCGTGTTTATTTGTGGCTGAATTGAGGGGAGGGGGGGTTTTCGATGGCTAGTTCGGCAATTTTCGAGTGGCGATCGTGATATGTTGTTTTATGAGTCGAGTGGAGTGATGTGTGGGCGGAATCTTGGTTGTTAAGTGGATGATTGCTATGAAATTTATGCATGATTCTTGCTTGATTAGTGGCTGGATCGATGGACTGGTGTTAAGTAACCTATGGAATGAAATGTGGGTTATGTTATGTCAGAATGGCGTAGTAAAGGTGGCTGATTTTGTGACGGTTCATGGCTGAATCATTGCTGCCCTTGCAATTGGATTTAGGGCTTGATTTCGAGTTGAACGGGCTGAGTTTTGGCTGAGTTTGGTTGCTTTGTGTGATCGCTTATGCTTAGTGAAATATGACTTAAATTGAGTGAGTAATGGTTGATTTGTAATGACCAATTTGAGTGCTAGAACAGTGGGCTAGTGTAGTGAGTTTTTGACTTGGAGTAAGGATTAAAATTGTGTTAGAATGGTGGCTGTGCAACGTGGCTGACTTGTACTACTCTGATGAATGAGTTTGATGCTTGAGTATGTGTTGGACGTGCTAAGTTTGGGCTGAGTTCGATGGCCTATTGGGACTCGTGTGCTCGATTTATTATGGCTCATTTTGTGGAAATTGTGGTGGATTTGATGCTTGCACAGACTAATTTGAATAATTGGCATTTGAGCATATTAGAGTGTTGCTTGAATACATTAATGACATTAAATTGATTGAATTAAGTGGTGTGTGTGTTTGCTTGACCAAGTCCGGATCAATCGGAGGGTTATCAACCTGTAGGGTGTTGACCCTGGGTTGTGAGAAAAGACCTGTGGTGCGTTTACCCAGGTCGTGAGAAAGGTCCTAGAGCGTGTTGACTCAGAACAAAACCCAGATTAATCGGAAGGCTGCCAGCCTGGAGTGTGTTGACGCAGGTGACGAGAAAGGATTTGTGAGGTGTTGACTCGGGTCGTGAGAAAGTTGGATGGATGCACATGTGTAATGTACTTGATTGAATTGGGTGAACGTATGTGTGCATGGTGCTCGGGTGATTGTGATATGTACATTAGATGTTATTGCATTAATGCGAATTGACTAATATGCAGAGTTAGCACTTGGTTTGGGGTGAGGTAAATATGTTTGTGTGAATTCTAATATGTCGATTGTTAAATTGCATGTGGAGATTTGTCTGGGTACGTATTGGCATAGGCGGGGTTTAGATTGTTTGCTTATGGAGATTTATTTTCATTGTTGTATTATAAACCATTTCAGATCTCCGACTTTGATCGTGTCGTCTCGACATTTCGGGCTCCCTATGCGTCAGATCATGTGGAGTCCAAGGAGGATGACTGCACGGTTGGATTGGTGTTGTTGCCAGGGTATGGCGAGGACTAGCTTGGATGTAGTAACCCTTTTAGGAGTCTCCTTTGTATAGTGAAGTTAGGCTGCTCATCCCCCCGCCCTTTTGATGATCGTGGGTATTATGTTAGTGGCTTAGCATGTTGGTTGTGTATTTGTAAATGCTGTAAGCTTATATCAACTGTATTAAATGCAATCGTTGTCATGTGCAAATGCTTTCCTTACTATCCCTATGGTATTGTTTATTGTCTGGGATGTTTGTATTCCGCTTCCGCTTGCGTATGTCATTGAATGTTTCGTTTGGGTCGGCGACGCATCATGAGACGTCGCGTTCAATACGACCTTCAAGAGGTGTCGCGAGTCCCGTTGAGGTTTTGGGTATGACAAATCACTTTTAATCAGGAAAATCTGTTCTAATTCATTGATTTTCCACCAAATAAACGTTCTCTCAGTGCACAAATTTCTTTTACCCACTTTATATGGTTCTCTCTGCATTTCATTTTTAGAGATGATCTTGAATAATAAGGGGGGATGGCTGTTATGAAATTCTTCCACATAAATATCTCAAATGTGGAGTAATTATTCATCTATCAGACACGTAATACATTGCTGCAGAGACGGTGCAAAAAACTAAGCCTCGGCTTGATCGTGCGTAAAGTTACTAAACGCTATGTGATTCGCTTCTAGACCTTAGAACTAGTCAGTTGGAAAACGATACCGAATGACAGAGGCCAAACGAGTTTTAAGAAAAGGGAGGGACACGTTTTCCATCAATATTCGTCCCTGATCTTAACCACCACAATCGTTCACCTAGGAGCTTCTTCTAGAAAATTGTAGTCTCAGAGTAAAATCTTAGGAAACTCTAGAAAATGGATAGATAATTTAACCCTAACATATATCATGAGCTGCTTCTTCTTTTTTTTGGCCTTTTGTTTTTTGATGAGGGGATTTTCAGAGTGATTGATTGATGAAACTATTACAATGCACGTTATCCTCCATTAAGGGCAAAGGCAATAATTAAAGTGGTTTTTGAGGGTGGTCATTTCAGCCTTTTCCCACGGCTTTATGTTGAATTCAGGCCCACTTTTGTCCATGATGCTTTTCCCAAAAGAGAGAGCGTTAAAAGATGCGAAAAGAGATTTCGGTGGAATTGCTTTAGCCGATTCCCTCCGAATTAGATAGCGACCCGATAGTTATTGACTGGCTTATAATAGTTCTGTCCCTATACTTATTGATGTAGTCCCAACAATGGAAATATCGACCTCCAAGGTCCAATGTATCTGATTGATTGACCGGAGATTATTTCAACAATTTTCTTTAGGTAAAAATTGTCAATAATGCATACCCATATTCAGATGTAGGGGTAACAAGGGAGCTTCATGAACCACACATGGATGCCAACGAGCAGGGGGGTGGCAATGACTATACTAAAAACCTTTTTAACTGAAAGCATCATTCTGTTATATAAGCAACGGATCAAACATTAAAGTTTTAATAGGGTGCGAGTCCATTAATAGTTCTTGTACGACATATGAGTCAATATTTATCTTTTTCTTAATTTCAAGCTAAAGATCCATTTTAGCTTCGAATGATACTGAGTTAGCTAAACCAATGAAGTGAGCCCTCTCGAATTTGTCATTCTTTAATATTACGTTTGCCATGATATTTTGCATTAGTTAGCTAATTTAAATTTTATATGGATATAATTTTTCTTTTCAATAAGAACTGATATAGAAGAGTTTGTTTTATATAAAAGTGTTCTTTTAAATAATAATATCATTCTGTTTTGTAGGGACTTAGGCCCATTTTTATATGGTTCTCTCGGCATTTCCTTTTTAGGGATGATTCAGAATTATAAGAAGGTTATGAAATGGATTGCTGATCAATCCGGATGGAAAGGTCAAGTTGGCATCCTAAAGAGATCAATAAAAAGAAAGACCGGAACGACAAAAGAAGAATCAAAGGCTAATTCTGCCTCAACCATTTGAACCAAAAGGATATCTCAGCTTCTGTAATTTAATTTAAAGCAAGCCATTGGGAACTCCTAGTCCAAGGCACGTGACTTTTCTTCCGTGCCAATCAAAACAAGCAAAGAATCACAGGACTTTTGTCCGGACCATGGAATGGTCTCTTTCGTGATGTTTTTGGTACATCAGTTTTTTAAATTATTAATTGATAGGATCCAATATAGCTTAGATGCAAAGTAAAATACCGATATTCCAATTTCGCCGACCCTTTTTTTTTGTATGTCTCCTCTCTTTTTACATCTATCATGGTGGTATTTCAATTTTCCCACTATTTTCTTTTTGTTTTTTGTTTTTTATTTTAAGATAATGTTTGATCGTCTATCCGAAACTTAATATTAATCTCTCTCTCACGGAGGACGTCCATAAATAAATATGGTTTATCTTGTTAAAGAAATTATTGGTAATCTTTCCAGCATTGGCATACGGAACTACTCTTTATATCTATTCCATGTCTTGTTCCTTCTCTAATTATTTGTCTATCTATGTTAAGAGATGATGGCTTAGAACTTATCTAAAGTGAAATATTGTGCCAAAAGAAAAACCAAAGATGGTGTAACAGTCTGGATTTTGGCCCATTTTTGGGAATTATAAAGCAGTATTTCATCAAATCTTGTTATAATAAAATTTATGGGAACCGATCACTCTCGGGTTCTTATTTTTTAAAAATTAGAAATTTTGCTAGAATCGCACTTCGATCGAATTTGGTCGTTATTTATACCCCGAACTTGGCGGTCGATTTCCGGAGTTTCGGAATGAAAATAAATTGGATGATGTCGATTATTATTGCGACCCGATTAATCGAGATTATCGGGAAAAGTGAAAAAGTGGATTTTTGGATCGGGTACAAATTTAGACCGGTAGACCTCCCTCGTAGTGTGGTTTGGGTTATTTTATTTTGACGGGGTGCCTAGAATATTGTTGGGTTTTGTGATCACACATTATTAACCTTTTTTTTATCTAAATCCCGACCCGATCGGTCAATTTTGGTGATCACCATGTCCGTTCACTCGCACACTTAAAATCAAATTTTTAAACTCTTTTGATCTCTTTCTCTCTCCATAAAATTCACACTTGGACCCCCACATCGACTCTCTCTCTAACACTCTCTCTTGTCCCCTCTCTCTCTCTCTTTTCCACATTCCCAAGTCGACCCTGCGGCCTCACCCCCTCCCGCCCCTCCTCAAGACACCATCCATGCACCCCCCACATAACTCTCTCTCTCCCATCTGTCCCCTCTCTCTTCTCTCTCTCTCCATTTCTAGTCCCTCTCACCTCTTCCTTCTTCTTCTTTCTACCCACAACCAAGGCTCAAATAGCCCGCAATTGCCGCCTCCGGTAAACCTTCCCAGAAAATTTTTACCACTAAACCTCAAATTTATCGCCCTTGCCCGAATCAAATCCAATCCAGTCCATTCGCGGCCAGTCACTAAACCACAAATTTTAGGCCGATAATTATTCTCAAATACTTCATTATAATCATCAAGTATCATTCCAATTGGCCCCCACAAAAATCAATTACGGCGTGCATTATAATCCTCATATTAAACTCGAACATTTCCGAACTTGGGCCGATTTAATCCAAATTGTCCAGTCCACTTATCGCGCCACTCGGGCCACTAATCCTCCATTAATTAATCATACTAATCCATCAAATTGGTCACAATTATAATTCCTAATCACATTCACAATTTAACCCCTAAAATACCCCAATTAACCCATAAACTTGTCTAAAAATGCAAATAATCCTAATTAGGGTTTAGGGTCAAACTCACTGGGTGTCCTACGCTCAAAAATGGGTTGGATGAACAGTACGGGCTCGGGTGAACAAAGATTACCGGAAAGTGAACAAGAATGCCGGCGATGAACAATGCTCACCGGGCGTGAAAAGGACCGCCACGGAAAATGGATTTGGTAGCGACTCTAAACCCTACTTAGTATTTTGGGTATCTAATTGACCGATTAATTTGCTAGAATGGCTAGGGCGTGTATTTAGTTTAATTATTTTATGATTAAATTAGAATATGTGGTGTTTTAATTCAGTTGGATTAGACTGATTAGAGTGGGGTGCTTAAGTGAACAATTGTGCGTGACCGACTTGAACGTCGGGTTTTGTGAATTGAGGTGGCGAAGTGTGAATTAAACTGAGTTGAATTGAGTGTGGTGGCCTATCAGTGTGACATTGATGGAATATAATGTGGTGAGCATGATCGAGTTTGATTTGTACGATGTGTTGATTGGCGGGAGTGTTGTGGTGCATGTGCATGAAAAGAAAGCCCGGATCGACCGGGAGGGTCGCCAACCCGAGGCGAGGTTAGAGAGGTGTGGCTAATGAGGCATGACTAGACCCGAGGCGAGGTTACGCGGGTCATTGGAATGGGAAAATGTCCCGAGAGAGGAGAGGTTACGGGGGACGGAGCCCGCTTGATCCGAGGGCCGTGAGATTGGGCACGAGGCGCAAACTAAAACCTGGCGAAGAGAATGGACCCGAGGGCGCAGCGGGGCTGGTCGTGAGAAAGATGTTCCCACGATGTGATTTGAGTGTGATTGAAATGGCTGGTTGAGTTTGACCGGATTGGTTGGTTGAGGTCTACCGATCGATTGGTTGAAATTGATTGAATTGGTTTGTCCAAAAGCATGGGTTGACGATCGAATTGATAATGGTGCGTGTGGATGATTGGTTCAATATGCGTGTGGGTACCGGGTTGAATCGATTGATATCGAACTCCCGGAAATGTGGGTGCTAGTGATCGTGATGTGGCGGTGATTTATTCTTGCATTATCATGCTTGAACTAATATGCGAAGGCTTGGCACGCGGGATCGAGGCCAGGTAAGCCTCTCATACGAAATTGATTGTATTATTGGTAGTTCCCATGTTAGACCAAAATCCGGCACGCATTAGCCTAGGTTAGGTTTAGGTTGTTGCTTATTGAGACTACGTCTCACGGTTATTATATAACCATTTTCAGATCTTTGCCGTGAGGGATCCGGGGATGTTTGCCTTTTACATCTACCATGGTGGTTTAAAGGATAGACCAGGTTTATCCTACTATTTTTTGAGTACCCTTTTTTAGAGAAGATAGGCTTGATAACCACCGCCCCTTTTGAAAACTGTGGTTGTTATTGGGCCGGGTTGCCCATAATATTGAAGGATTTAAAATGTTTGGTGTTTATTATACTTTGATGTCTATTCCTTAGTCTTGTTTAATTGTCCTACTTGTGTTATTTGTTTCCACAGCCTTATCAATCTCGATATTTGGGTTGGGTCGGCGACGATCCGATGACTTAGATTCAATGATCGACCGTCGCAGGGATGTCGCGGGCTCGGTGGGGTCCGGGGCGTGACAGATGGTGACTTAGACTCATATCTATGTTAGTTAACTTTTGGTTGGATTGAGGGATTGAGAGCCCTCAATTCGAGGGCCGACCTTCTTGAGTCACGTTGCAATTGTCCTATGCCAAGGGTATATTATTGTAAGAAGTGATTCCGTCGGGTTAAATTGTAGAAAAAACTAACAGGGGTTGGTATTCGTTAGATTTCTCTCTTATTTCCTAGTTTATAATAAAGATATCCAAGCTTTTGATTCAATTAAGGTCCACCAATCACGAACGTTGGCAAAGCAGTCTCTTCCACGTACATCATGTAAGACTTCGGTCACAGAGTCAAAGGTGTGACTCTCAAGGTCAATTTAGACAAAGTGGATTATGTCCGCGTTCCATTTGGACAAGCGGCTCCCTGCATTATGATGAGTCGTTGGACCACGTAATCAATGTTCTGAGGTTTTTTTTTTTGCTAAATATCAATGTTCTGAGGTTAAATATGCTATATGTGAAACACCAAGTGGATTTATATTTTATGGTTTCAACTAACTTGAGATTTGGGAAAAGAACAAAAAAAAGTCATAAACATTTTACATTTGTACCAATCAAGTTCATCCGGTCAATTTTGGTCGGAAATTACTGATGTAAACATCGATTGTTTTTAGTACGGCCGACGCTAATGTGGATAATTTTTAATAATTTTTATCAAAAATTGAATTTTAATTATTTCTTCTTTCCTTTTTTTTTTTCACTTTGGCCGGGGCCACCGTGATGGGCCTTGCTCGCGGGCTGAGGCTGCGATGGCCCCAGGCAAGGCCCATCACGGTAGCCTTCGCCGGCCAAAGTGAAAAGAAAAGAAAAGAAAGAAAGAAATAATTAAAAATTCAATTTTTTGATAAAAATTATTAAAAATTATCCACATTAGGGTCGGCCGTACTACTAAAACAATCGATGTTTACATCAGTAATTTCCGACCAAAATTGACCGGATGAACTCGATTGGTACAAATGTAAAATGTTTATGACTTTTTTTTGTTCTTTTCCCAAATCTCAAGGTAGTTGAAACCATAAAATATAAATCCACTTGGCCTTGCCTAGGGCCATCGCAGCCTCAGCCGCGAGCAAGGCCACGTAGACCCTTGCCCAGATCTAGCGAGGGCTTGGGCAATGATGGGGCCTGGAAGCGATGTTGCGATGCGGCAGATCTATGCGGCCTTGGTTCGGGGTGGGGAAGAAGAGGAAACAGAAAAACAGCACAACAGGAAAAATATAAAACACATCTCAACCTTTGAGGATGCTCAAGGGTTGAATTGGGTTTTCCTAGACATTTTCGTCAAAACAATAGGAAAAAAAAAATACTGCTTCATGGAATGTGAATGCTTGGAATGGAAATCCATTCATATATTCATTGTCCATTGAACTAGACAAGGCTTCAATGTTCGAATTTACCGTCAAATACTCACTCTGTGCCACTGATGAAGCAAAGATTGTGCGCTGGATCGTGCATACTGAATAGCAAAGCCTCATCAAACTCCTTTGCTTCTTTCCGACACGATCTCCAACTTCTTCCGGCGCTCGGTTTTCATTCGACGGACATATCAGTCCGCACACGCTCGACAGATTACTCAATAGATAGCCGGCGTGCCAGTAATCTTTCGGGAAACATGGGAAAAAAAAGACAGCGAAACAACGTTTCATATGGTGTGGCATATCGTTGTAACTAAGTTCGAGAGTAGGAAGGATGTCATTTCGTCCTCCACTGATGATTCTCGCACATTGCTATTGTCTCTCATCGATGCCCATTTTTTTGATTGTGCATGAAGTAAGCCCCCCAAGAGATTTCAGAGCAAGAAAAACTCCCTTACATTTCTCGACTAAATGACGGGCATTCCAAACAATTATGAGCACAACCGTCGTCCTATAGATCGTCAAGCACTGAGGAAAAATTTCTTATCGTTTGCTAAGTATCACAGATGGGTCTATAATTGCTCAATGTGTTGGATATTTAATAGCAACTGGAATTCTGGTCAAGCCTCGACTGATAGAATCTCTCGAGACTTTTTCGAGGGTTTTCTTAATTTAGATCGAAATCATATGAAATGCAAACCCATATTCTGAAATCAAATTGTTCTCGGACCTTTTCGCCGTTGTGCACGGCTAGGCAAGCACGGTTTTGCCTAAACATCCAGTCCAAATTATTGGAGGGCATGCCGTCTCAGGGTTGGCTCAGGCCACTCTTCGCGATTATGAAAAGCATCAATTTGGCCATTATCTTTCCTTGCCATTGGAAAAAAACATTAAGTAGGGAGTCTCAAGAGAGCTTCATGAATTGCAGACGACGAATGCCAATGTCGTCTCGTCTCTAGCAGGCGATCGTAATGGCTATACTAAAAACCGTCCTGACTAAAATAATTGCTTTGCTTTATAAGCAATGGACTGAACATTAAGGTTTTAATATGGTGCGAGTCAATCATTGGTTCACAGTTATCCCTTTATTTTATCGCTTTGAAGCTAAAAACCAGGATACCGATTTGGCTAAATCTATGGATTGCGCCCCTCGACCTCATCTTCATCTTCAGGATGTCCAATCTGGGCAGTTCTGAGCACTAGTGTTATTATGAAATCGACCATGTCGGTGCTAAACTTATAAGGAACTATATAGCATATACAATTATGAGTTCAACTGATAAAGGCTTTCAGCAGATATAATTTTTTTTTTTCATGTAATTATCCTTTGTGCATTTACATTCATGAGTCCACTCTTAGGAGCAAGACGAAAAGAAGAACATAATCATCCTATGTAGGAGTGAGTTTAGACAAAATAAAAGCGAAAAAAATATGGTTTTTAAATGCATTATTCTTAGGAAACTCTTTAACTGGAACAACTTATAAAAAGATTGAATAACTGACACTTATTTACCAAATATAGCTTCGATGGTGTGTCCATGAATGAAAGAAATTGTTCTAAGGAAATTCAAATAGAGACGATGCTTAAGTTGGTCTCACACAATACAGATCGTGCATTTACTCAATAGAGAAATTTGCAATACAAACACAAGCGAATAATATAAAACAACACTCATTCAGGGAAAGAAAGTAAAAGCTACAATAGCCATTGTTTTCATCATTGGAAATGAGAGAGATTGACGAAGGATTAGCTGAGTGCACGTCCAGATCTTTGTGAAGATCCACATAGCACGGCAAATAGATCATGGGAGTTCATCTGCACTCAAAGGAAAAAAAAAAGGAAATGAGCTTAGAATATCTATAATATTGTATTATGGCACAGATTGTGGTTTCATGTGAAATTGTCATTCTTAGATATTCTATTTACACAGATATTTTCCCTTAATTAGCAAAGTTAACTTTTATATGGATGTAAAATTTCTTTCAACAAAAAAAAAACTACGTAGAGTTTTCTGTGTGGCAATTTTGCTTTTAAGGAGAGTGTCTCAATTTAAAAAAAATAATAATGTCATGATGAAAGGGAGATGTATCCGATCAACAGGTGCGACCACACTTTTTATACGTTGTGTACACAGTATGGGAAAGTGCTTACATATTTGATGGTTCCCATTATTTTCTAAACAACGTGCTAATGGTACTCACGTAATGAATCTTGATTTATTAGTGATAGGTTACGTCAAAATGAAGAGTTCTTATATAATCTCTAATCTAAATCTTAAGATGCATAAAACATATGAAACTTTCACAATATGTACATGTTAGCAAGGATATTCGCATCTATTTCTTTTTTTTCATAATTTTCTGAAACTTGAATAAAATTTCATTGGCTATATTGGACACTCCTACAAAAGGTATTAAGCCAAGTGTCTTGCCAACAAAGATTATCCCAAAGCCTTCAAATAACGTTGTTCAGACTAGCAATCATTTGCATACTATGCAGGAACTGGATTTGGGGTATATGATTTTTAATTTCATTTTGTTATCTGAGTTACAAATCCTACTTAGTCTTACAAATATAATTGAGTGTGTAGTTTTAAGTATAACTACAATGTTGAAGGCAACGTTATGATTAAATAATAATTCGACTGAGGAATTAATGCTTATTTTCTTTGGGATTAAGAATATTAATATCATGTATATAACTCGAAATAATAATTCTTTAATATTAAGATTCTTTTCAAATTTGATGTCCTCTTATCGGTTGTATTTTGGCCATTTCAAATTGGGTAAAAGTTGCTACATGTGGCAAGTTGGGATGAGAACCTGCAAAGCTTTCAATTTACTATATACTAATGATATTGGGTCAATATGAGATGGTTTATTTATCAGGAAAAAGAGATTGAAAAGTGCCCCAAAGTACTTGTAAAGCCTGGCTAAATGCATTTTGAATACTTGAGGCCTTATTTGGTTCCTCAAAGTTTCCTAAATTTTCATATCCACTTCCATTTGATCGAGAATGAAAAGTCGTCGTGAAAATGCATTTGATTTTTATGAAAACAATTGTCATCTTAAATTGAGGAAAACTGTTCTCGAATTGAACCTATAGACTCAAAATAACGATTCAATGTTGTCCGTGCTTTCAATCCAAATGAAACATGGAGTTTTGGAAGACCACCTATTTTACAATCTTGGTGGAATGTAAGTACGTACTCCATGTAGCACTCCAAAGAAAACCGTCACTTTTGATTCAAAATTTTAAACTTGCTTCTACTTTTTCTTTTAATAAAAGGATACATGAAAATTAAAAAAAAATTCTGCAATTAAAGGAGTTGTAAATTTTCTTATATAGGTGGCTTTCTAGTAAGTGCATTTGCTTCAATAAACTTCCAAATATTTCACGATTTCTTTTTGATACGGCTAGTGAACGTAACTAGTCCTTTTAGGACATTCGCAACAGATTCATTTGATTAAAATATATTCAATGACCAATGACGATGTGAACATGGTTGAGTAATAAAATTTAACATAGCTTCTTCAACAATTATCATCAAAAGATAAAAATTTAACATTCGAAAAGTTGCATCAAATTCGAATTTCTAAAGTAAAAGCGAAAAACAAGATTCCATCATTAGGGAATCAAGTTTTACTTTCCACACGGCAGATGGAACAGAGAAATTGGGATTTGTCTAAAACATTTCCCAAGCATAGAGTTAAAGATGTGAATATTATGTGCATAATGCATTGTCAACGAGGAAGTCAGGATAAAAAAGAGTAAGAAAGGAATCTCAATATACGGCTATATTATATCTAAGAGCGAAGAAGAAATGAAGGGAGATGATTATAGATGCATACCTAAACATCCGTCCATTGTATTTTAATCAAATCAAGTTGGATTCGAGGAATGTAAGCGATTTTGTGCCAATCCTCGCCGGTTTGTGGCTCACATCTTTTGCTTAGTTCACCACAATGTTCTATGCGTAACTCTTTGAGGGCAGTGAGGGACCGGATTCCTTGCGGCATGGACGATAAGTTGGGACATCGGATTAAGCGAATTTCCCTAAGACGTGTATGATTCGGCAGCCATTCGGGTATAGCCGTGAAGCTCGGGCAATCATAGACGCAAAAGGATTCCAAAGTGCAGGCAGATTCATTGAGACACTGGAGGAGCTCCATCACTTGTTCGAAATATGCTATTGCTAGTGCACGAAGATGTGAAGGAAAGCTGGACTTTATCTCCGGGATCAACATGAGCGGGCAACTAACAATGATCAACCACTCTAGGGAGATTAATTCCTCAAAAGGCAGAGATTTTAGTCTCCCACAATGTAGAATTGCTAACTTCCGAAGGCAAGTCAGTCGGCAAGTACCTTCAAACAAAACTTGGAGATTTTCGCATGTGTCGAGTCCCAATTGCTGCAGGTTTCCTAGATATTGTATTCCGCTTTCTTGTAGACTCTTCTGCTTTGTTGTTAAATATAGGTATCTAAGATTGACGAGCCTTTCCATATTTTTAGGTAACTCACCCAGCTTTGGGCAACCATTGAGGTCCAAATATAGTAAACTTTGTAGCTCGCAAATGGTATCTGGAAGCTTCTTCAACCGCTTGTTCCCCCGGAGATCTAACGATCTCAATTGCTTCAAGTTGCCTATGGAACTTGGCAGCTCCTCAAAGTTACCATATGGCAAATTGAGAAACCGTAAGTGCTTACACTTGGATATGCACGTTCTAACAAATTTTCTACTAATAGCTCCATCACCGACCTAGATTGTGTTGTGGATAGTGATTGTTCGTGTGTGATTCAATGTTTGATTGGTGATTGTTGGTGTTGTTTATTTGTGGCTGAATTGAGGGGAGGGGGGGTTTCGATGGCTAGTTCGGCAATTTTCCAGTGACGATCGTGATATGTTGTTTTATGAGTCGAGTGGAGTGATGTGTGGGCAGAATCTTAATTGTTAAGTGGATGATTGCTATGAAATTTATGCATGATTCTTGCTTGATTAGTGGCCGGATCGATGGAACGGTGTTAAGTAACCAATGGAATGAAATGTGGGTTATGTTATGTCGGAATGGGATAGTAAGGGTGGCTGATTTTGTGACGGTTCATGGCTGAATCGTTGCTGCCCTTGCAATTGGATTTAGGGCTTGATTTCGAGTTGAATGGGCTGAGTTTTGGCTGAGTTTGGTTGCTTTGTGCGATCGCTTATGCTTAGTGAAATATGACTTAAATTGAGCGAGTAATGGTTGATTTGTAATGACCAATTTGAGCGCTAGAACGGTGGGCTAGTGTAGTGAGTTTTTGACTTGGAGTAACGATTAAAATTGTGTTAGAATGGTGGCTGTGCAACGTGGCTGACTTGTTCTACTCTGATGAATGAGTTTGATGCTTGAGTATGTGTTGGACGTGCTAAGTTTGGGCTGAGTTCGATGGCCTATTGCGATTCGTGTGCTCGATTTATTATGGCTCATTTTGTGGAAATTGTGGTGGATTTGATGCTTGCACAGACTAATTTGAATGATTGGCATTTGAGCATATTAGAGTGTTGCTCGAATACATTAATGACATTAAATTGATTGAATTAAGTGGCGTGTGTATTTGCTTGACCAAGTCCGGATCGATCGGAGGGTTACCAACCTGTAGGGTGTTGACCTGGGTTGTGAGAAAGGACCTGTGGCGTGTTGACCCGGATCGTGAAAAAGGTCCTAGAGCGTGTTGACGTGGGGCAAAACCCAGATTAATTGGAAGGCTGCTAGCCTGGAGCGTGTTGACGCAGGTGACGAGAAAGGACCTGTGGGGTGTTGACTCGGGTCGTGAGAAAGTTGGATGGATGCACATGTGTAATGCACTTGATTGAATTGGGTGAACGTAAGTGTGCATGGTGCTCGGGTGATTGTGATATGCACATGAGATGTTATTGCATTAATGCGAATTGACTAATATGCAGAGTGAGCACTTGGTTTGAGGCGAGGTAAATATGTTTGTGTGAATTCTAATATGTCGATTGTTAAATTACATGTGGAGATTTGTCTGGCTACGCATTGGCATAGGCGGGGTTTAAATTGTTTGCTTATTGAGATTTATTTTCATTGTTGTATTATAAACCATTTCAGATCCCCGACTTTGATCTTGTCGTCTCGACGTTTCAGGGTCCCTATGCATCGGATCATGTTGAGTCCGAGGAGGACGACTGCACGGTTGGATTGGTGTTGTTGTCAGGGTATGGCGAGGACTAGCTTGGATGTAGTAACCCTTTTTAGGAGTCTCCTTTGTATAGTGAAGTTAGGCTGCTTATACCCCGCCCTTTTGATGATCGTGGGTATTATGTTAGTGGCTTAGCATGTTGGTTGTGTATTTGTAAATGTTGTAAGCTTATATCAACTGTATTAAATGCAATCATTGTCATGTGCAAATGCTTTCCTTACTATCCCTATGGTATTGTTTATTGTCTGGGATGTTCGTCTTCCGCTTCCGCTTCTGCTTGCGTATGTCATTGAGTGTTTCGTTTTCGTTTGGGTCGGCGACGCAAGTTGGGACGTCGCGTTCAATACGACCTTCAAGAGGCGTCGCAAGTTCTGTTGAGGTTCAGGGCATGACAAATTACTTTTAATCAGGAAAATCTGTTCTAATTCGTTGATTTTCCACAAAATAAACATTCTCTCAATGCACAAATATCTTTTACCCACTTTATATGGTTCTCTCTGCATTTCATTTTTTGAGATGATCTTGAATAATAAGGGGGGATGGCTGATATGAAACTCTTCCACATAAATATCTCAAATGTGGAGTAATTACTCATCTATCAGACCCGTAATACATTGCTGCAGAGACGGTGCAAAAAACTAAGCCTTGGCTTGATCGTGCTTAAAGTTACTGAACGCTATGTGATTCGCTTCCAGACCTTAGAACTAGTCAGTTGGAAAATGCTAACGAATGAAAGAGGCCAAACGAGTTTTAAGAAAAGGGAGGGACACGTTTTCCATCAATATTCGTCCCTGATCTTAACCACAACAATAGTTCACCGAGGAGCTTCTTCTAGAAAATTGTAGTCTCAGAGAAAAATCTTAGGAAACTCTAGAAAATGGATAGATAATTTAACCCTAACATATATCATGAGCTGCTTCTTCTTTTTTTTTTGGCCTTTTGTTTTTTGATGAGGGGATTTTCAGAGTGATTGATTGATGAAACTATTACAATGCACGTTATCCGCTTTAAAGGCAAAGGCAATAATTAAAGTGGTTTTTGAGGGTGGTCATTTCAGCCTTTTCCCACGGCTTTATGTTGAATTCAGGCCCACTTTTGTCCATGATGCTTTTCCCAAAAGAGAGAGCGTTAAAAGATGCGAAAAGAGATTTCGGTGGAATTGCTTTAGCCGATTCCCTCCGAATTAGATAGCGACCCGATAGTTATTGACTGGCTTATAATAGTTCTGTCCCTATACTTATTGATGTAGTCCAACAATGGAAATATCGACCTCCAAGGTCCAATGTATCTGATTGATTGACCGGAGATTATTTCAACCATTTTCTTTAGGTAAAAATTGTCAATAATGCATACCCATATTCAGATGTAGGGGTAACAAGGGAGCTTCGTCAACCACACATGGATGCCAACGAGCAGGGGGTGGCAATGACTATACTACAAACCTTTCCGACTGAAAGCATCATTCTGTTATATAAGCAACGGATCAAACATTAACATTTTAATAGGGTGCGAGTCCATTAATAGTTCTTGTACGACATATGAGTCAATATTTATCTTTTTGTTTTCCTACTTTCAAGCTAAAGATCCATTTTAGCATCGAATGATACTGAGTTAGCTAAACCAACGAAGTGAGCCCTCTCGAATTTGTCATTCTTTGATATTACGCTTGCCATGATATTTTGCATTAGTTAGCTAAATTAAATTTTATATGGATATAATTTTTCTTTTCAATAAGAACTGATATAGAAGAGTTTGTTTTATATAAAAGTGTTCTTTTAAATAATAATATCATTCTGTTTTGTAGGGACTTAGGCCCATTTTTATATGGTTCTCTCGGCATTTCCTTTTTAGGGATGATTCAGAATTATAAGAAGGTTATGAAATGGATTGCTGATCAATCCGGATGGAAAGGTCAAGTTGGCATCCTAAAGAGATCAATAAAAAGAAAGACTGGAACAACAAAAGAAGAATCAAAGGCTAATTCTGCCTCGACCATTTGAACCAAAAGGCCGTCTCAGCTTCTGTAATTTAATTTAAAGCAAGCCAGTGGGAACTCCAAGTCCAAGGCACGTGACTTTTCTTCCATGCCAATCAAAACACGCAAAGAATCACAGGACTTTTGTCCGGACCATGGAATGGTCTCTTTCGTGATGTTTTTGGTACATCAGTTTTAAAATTATTAATTGATAGAATCCAATATAGCTTAGATGCAAAGTAAAATACCGATATTCCAATTTCGCCGACCCTTTTTTTTTTTGTATGTCTCCTCTCTTTTTACATCTATCATGGTGGCATTTCAATTTTCCCACTATTTTTTTTTGTTTTTTGTTTTAAGATAATGTTTGATCGTCTATCCGAAACTTAATATTAATCTCTCTCTCTCTCACGGGAGGACGTCTGTAAATAAATATGGTTTATCTTGTTAAAGAAATTATTGGTAATCTTTCCAGCATTGGCATACGGAACTACTCTTTATATCTATTCCATGTCTTGTTCCTTCTCTAATTATATGTCTGTCTATGTTAAGAGATGATGACTTAGAACTTATCTAAAGTGAAATATTGTGCCAAAAGAAAAACCAAAGATGGCGACTTAGACTCATATCTATGTTAGTTAACTTTTCGTTGGATTGATGGATTGAGAGCCCTCAATTTGAGGGCTGACCTTCTTGAGTCACGTTGCAATTGTCCTATGCCAAGGGTATATTATTGTAAGAAGTGATTCCATCGGTTTAAATTGTAGAAAAAACTAACAGGGGTTGGTATTCGTTAGATTTCTCTCTTATTTCCTAGTTTATAATAAAGATATCCAAGCTTTTGATTCAATTAAGGTCCACCAATCACGAACGTTGGCAAAACAGTCTCTTCCACGTACATCATGTAAGACTTCGGTCACAGAGTCAAAGGTGTGACTCTCAAGGTCGATTTAGACAAAGTGGATTATGTCCGCATTGGCGCATTCCATTTGGACAAGCGGCTCCCTGCATTATGATGAGTCGTTGGACCACGTAACGAATGTTCTGAGGTTAAATATGCAATATCTGAAACACCAAGTGGATTTATATTTTATGGTTTCAACTGCCTTGAGAATTGAGATTTGGGAAAAGTACAAAAAAAAATGGTAAACATTTTACATTTGAACCAATCGAGTCCATTCAGCCAATTTTGGCTGGAAATTACTGATGTAAACATCAGTTGTCTTAGTGGTATGACCAGTGCTAACGTGGATAATTTTTAGTAATTTTTATTAAAAAATTGAATTTTTAATTATTTCTTTCTTTCTTTTCTTTTCTTTTCGCTTTGCCCGGCGAGGGCTACCGTGATGAGCCTTGCCCAAGGCCATCGTAGCCTCACCAGCCGCGAGCAAGGCCATGTAGACCCTCGCCCAGATCTGGCAAGGGCTTGGGCGATGATGGGGCCTGGGAGCGATGTTGCGGGCGGCGATGCGGCGGATCTATGTGACCTTGGTTCGGGGTGGGGAAGAAGAGGAAACAGAAAAACAGCACAACAGGAAAAATATAAAACACATCTCGACCTTTGAGGATGCTCAAGGGTTGAATTGGGTTTTCCTAGACATTTTCATCCAAACAACAGGAAAAAAAAAAAATACTGCTTCATGGAATGTGAATGCTTGGAATGGAAATCCATTCATATATTCATTGTCCATTGAACTAGACGAGGCTTCAATGTTCGAATTTATCGTCAGATACTCACTCTGTGCCACTGATGAAGCAAAGATTGTGCTCTGGATCGTGCATACTGAATAGCAAAGCCTCATCAAACTCCTCTGCTTCTTTCCAACACGATCTCCAACTTCTTTCGGAGCTCGGTTTTCATTCGACGGACATATCAGTCCGCACACGCTCGACAGATTACTCAATAGATAGCCGGCGTGCTGGTAATCTTTCGGCAAACATGGGAAAAAAAAAAGAAAGCGAAACAACGTTTCATATGGTGTGGCATATCGTTGTAACTAAGTTCGAGAGTAGGAAGGATGTCATTTTGTCCTCCACTGATGATTCTCGCACATTGCTATTGTCTCTCATCGATGCCCATCTTTTTTGATTGTGCATGAAGTAAGCCCCCCAAGAGATTTCAGAGCAAGAAAAACTCCCTTACATTTCTCGACGAAATGACGGGCATTCCAAACAATTACGAGCACGACCGTCGTCCTATAGATCGTCAAGCACTGAGGAAAAATTTCTTATCGTTTGCTAAGTATCACAGATGGGTCTATAATTGCTCAATGTGTTGGATATTTAATAGCAACTGGAATTCTGGTCAAGCCTCGACTGATAGAATCTCTGGAGACTTTTTCGAGGGTTTTCTTTAGATCGAAATCATATGAAATGCAAACCCATAGTCTGAAATCAAATTGTTCTCAGACCTTTTCGTTGTTGTGCACAGCTTGGCAAGCACGGTTTTGCCTAAACATCCAGTCCAAATTATTGGAGGGTATGCCGTTTGAGGGTTGGCTGAGGCCACTCTTCGCGATTATGAAAAGCATCAATTTGGCCATTATCTTTCCTTGCCATTGGAAAAAAAACATTAAGTAGGGAGTCTCAAGAGAGCTTTATGAATTGCGCACGACGAGTGCCAATGTCGTCTCGTCTCTCAATGGCGATCGTAATGGCTATACTAAAAACCGTCCTGACTAAAATAATTGCTTTGCTTTATAAGCAATGGACTGCACATTAAGGTTTTAATATGGTGCGAGTCAATCATTGGTTCACGGTTATCCTTTTATTTTATCTCTTTGAAGCTAAAAACCAGGATACCGATTTGGCTAAATCTATGGATTGCGCCCCCTCGACCTCATCTTCATCTTCAGGATGTCCAATCTGGGCAGCTCTGAGCACTAGTGTTATTATGAAATCGACCATGGCGGTGCTGAACTTATGAGGAACTATATAGCATATACAATTATGAGTTCAACTGACAAAGGCTTTCAGCAGATATAATTTTTTTTTTCATGTAATTAGCCTTTGTGCATTTACATTCATGAGTCCACTCTTAGGAGCAAGACGAAAAGAAGAACATAATCATCCTATGTAGGAGTGAGTTTAGACAAATTAAAAGCGAAAAAAATATCGTTTTTAAAGGCATTATTCCTAGGAAACTCTTCAACTGGAACAACTTATAAAAAGATTGAATAACTGACACTTATTTACCAAATATAGATTCAATGGTGGGTCCATGAATGAAAGATATTGTTCTAAGGAAATTCAAATAGAGACAATACTTCAGTTGGTCTCATACAATACGGATCAGACATTTACTCAATAGAGAAATTTGCAATACAAACACAAGAGAATAATATAAAACAACACTCATTTAGGGAAAGAAAGCAAAAGCTACAATAGCCATTGTTTTCATCATTGAAAATGAAAGAGATTGATTTAAGGATTAGCCGAATGCACATCCATATCTTTTGTGAAGATCCACATGGCACGGCAAATAGATCATGGGAGTTCATCTGCACTCAAAGGAAAAAAAAGGGAAATGAGCTTAGAATATCTATAATATTGTATTATGGCACAAATTGTGGTTTCATGTGAAATTGTCATTCTTAGATGTTCTATTTACAGAGATATTTTCCCTTGATTACTTTTATATGGATGTAAAATTTCTTTCAACAAAAAAAAAACTATGTAGAGTTTTCTGTGAGGCAATTTTGCTTTTAAGGAGAGTGTCTCAATTTAAAAAAATAATAATATCATGATGAAAGGGAGATGTATCCGATCAACAGGTGGGACCACACTTTTTATACGTTGTGTATACAGTATGGGAAAGTGCTTACATATTTGATGGTTCCCATTATTTTCTAAACAACGTGCCAATGGTACTCACGTAATGAATCTTGATTTATTAGTGATAGGTTACATCAAAATGAAGAGTTCTTATATAATCTCTAATCTAAATCTTAAGATGCATAAACATTGGCATTTTGTTAATTCAAAACATATGAAACTTTCACAATATGTAATTGTTGGCAAGGATATTCGCATCTATTTATTTTTTCATAATTTTCTGAAACTTGAATAAAATTTCATTGGCGATACTTGACACTCCTACAATTGGTATTAAGCCAAGTGTCTTGCCAACAAAGATTATCCCAAAGCCTTCAAATAACGTTGTTCAGACTAGCAATCATTTGCATACTATGCAGGAACAGGATTTGGGGTATATGATTTTTAATTTCATTTTATTATCTGAGTTACAAATCCTACTTAGTCTTAAAAATATAATTGAGTGTGTAATTTTAAGTATAACTACAATGTTGAAGGCAACGTTACGATTTCTAATCAAACTTAAATAGGATTATTTACTTTAATATAAATTGTTTCTATATAAATACTTGCCTTTTCTCATTGCAATGTTTTGATTAGATAGTAATTCGACTGAGTAATTAATGCTTATTTTCTTTGGGATTAAGAATATTAATATCATGTATATAATTCGAAATAATAGTTCTTTAATATTAAGATTCTTTTCAAATTTGATGTCCTCTTATTGGTTGTATTTTGGCAATTTTAAATTGGGTAAAAGTTGCTACATGTGGCAAGTTGGGATGAGAACCTGCAAAGTTTTCAATATACTATATACTAATGATATCGGGTCAATATGAGATGGTTTATTTATCAGGAAAAATAGATTGAAAAGTGCCCCAAAGTACTTGTAAAGCCTGGCTAAATGCATTTTGAATACTTGAGGCCTTATTTGGTTCCTCAAAGTTTCCTAAATTTTCATATCCACTTCCATTTGATCGAGAATGAAAAGTCGTCGTGAAAATGCATTTGATTTTTTTGAAAACAATCGTCATCTTAAATTGAGGAAAACTACTCTCGAATTAAACCTATAGACTCAAAATAACGATTCAATGTTGTCCGTGCTTTCAATCCAAATGAAACATGGAGTTTTGGAAGACCACCTATTTTACAATCTTGGTGGAATGTAAGTACGTACTCCATGTAGCACTCCAAAAGAAAACCGTAACTTTTGGCTAAAAATTTTAAACTTGCTTCTACTTTTTCTTTTAATAAAAGGATACATGAAAATTAAAAAACTTTCTGCAATTAAAGGAGTTGTAAAGTTTCTTATATCGGTGGCTTTCTAGTAAGTGCATTTGCTTCAATAAACTTCCAAATATTTCACGATTTCCTTTTGATACGGCCAGTGAACGTAACTAGTGCTTTTAGGACATTCGCAACAGATTCATTTGATTAAAATATATTCAACGACCAATGACGATGTGAACATGGTTGAGTAATAAAATTTAACATAGCTTCTTCAACAATTATCATCAAAAGATAAAAATTTAACATTCAAAAAGTTGCATCAGATTCGAATTTCTAAAGTAAAAGCGAAAAACGAGATTCCATCGTTAGGGAATCAAGTTTTACTTTCAACATGGCAGATGGTACAGAGAAATTGGGATTCGTCTAAAAATTTTCCCAAGCATAGAGTTAAAGATGTCAATATTATGTGCATAATGCATTGTCAACGAGGAAGTCAGGATTAAAAAAATGTAAAAGGAGGGAATCTCAATAGACGGCTATATTATATCTAAGAACGAAGACGAAATGGAGGGAGATGATTATAGATGCGTACCTAAACATCCGTCCATTGTATTTTAATCGAATCAAGTTTGATTCGAGGAATGTGAGCAATTTTGTGCCAATCCTCGCCGGTTGGTGGCTCACATCTTTTGCCCAGTTTCACCACAATCTACTATGCTTAACTCTTTGAGGGCAGTGAGGGACCGGATTCCTTGTGGCATGGACGATAAGTTGGGACATCGAATCAAGCGAATTTCCCTGAGACGGGTATGATTGGGCAGCCATTTGGGTATAGCCGTGAAGTTCGAGCAATCATAGATGCAAAACGATTCCAAAGTGCAGGCAGATTCATTGAGACGCTGGAGGAGTTCCATTACTCGTTCGAAATATGCTATTGCCAATACACGAAGACGTGGAGAAAAGTTGGATTTTTTCTCCGGGATCAACATGCTCGGGCAACTATTAATGGACAACCACTCTAGGGAGATTAATTCCCCAAAAGGCAGAGATGTTAGCCTCTCACAACGTGCAATTGCTAACGTCCGAAGGGAAGTCAGTCGGCAAGTATCTTCAAACAAAACTTGGAGATTTTCACATATGTGGAGTTCCAATTGCCGTAGGTTTTCCAGATATTGTATTCCGCTTTCTTGCAGACTCTTTTCCTTTGTTGTTAAATATAGGAATCTAAGACTGACGAGTCTTTCCATATTTTTGGGTAACTCGTCTAGCTCCAGGCAACCGCCAATGTCTAACTCTAACAAACTCTGCAGCTCACAAATGGTATCTGGAAGCTTCTTCAACCGCTTGTTCCCCCAAAGATATAACGATCTCAATTGTTTCAAGTTGCATATGGAACTTGGCAGCTCCTCAAAGCTACCACATGGCAAATCGAGAATCCGTAAGTGCTTACACTTGGATATGCACGTTCTAACAAATTTTCTACTAATAGCTCCATCACCAACTTTGTATCGGAACATAATTGTACGTAGCCTCTTTGAAGTTTTCTTTCTCAAAAAGGTGGAACTCCATCGTAGTTTGAGATTTCCTCTGAAGAAATGGTTGGGATCGAAATGTACCGAACTCTTTCTGAAATCTCTGGAGTATGTAAGTCAACAATAGAGCAATAATTTTGCCCCACACTAGCTGCAAGAGAATGGACCAAATCGTGCACTTCAATTACTAACGCTGAGTCCCACTCCTCAATATCTTGGATCAAAGATCTCCTCCACAGCTCTTTCACGTACTCAACACCAACGTCTTCCGGTGCTAGTCTTCCCCTTGTTGAACTAATGAGTCCTAAAGCCATCCATCGCTTAATTAATGTCCCAGACTTAATTTTTCCTCCTCTGGGAAAAAGTGATAAGATGGGAAAACATTGTTTTAAGTGGGATGGTAAATCATCATAGCTAAGCTTAAGTACCGGCAGAATGTCCTTTTCTACTTGCACTAACCCCCACGTTTCGCTATCTCTTATATATGCCCAATACCTTTCTTCATCCTTTGTGCGAAGCAGACTCCCCAAAATTATCACAAGGAGAGGCACTCCTTGTGATTTTTTAACAATATCATTTCCAATCTCAAGGAGTTCAGGACGAGGCTCCTTTTCCTTTTCGTCGAATGCCCATTTTTTGAACAAGGCCAAAGAGTCTTCATAGGAAAGACTTTCTAGCTTATGCGCGGGATGGGTTCCCATTATAGAAGCGACTTTCAAACTGCGTGTTGTCACAATTATCTTGCTTTCACTAGCCCCTACGCTTAGTAGATCTTTCAATTCTTTCCATCTACGAGGGTCATTGTTCCATACGTCATCCAAGACAAGTAGATATTTTTTGTCTTGGATGGTGTCTTGCAAATGAGTTTGCAACTGCTGAATATCAAGGTTACTCAAACTTTGACTAGTTGCATCTTTAATAATTCCGTCAATGATTTTCTTTAAATCGAAGTCCTTCGGCACACTCACCCATAGTCGCAAGTCAAATTGCTCTTTCACACTATCGTCGCTGTAAACTAATTTAGCTAGGGCCGTCTTGCCCAGACCTCCTACTCCAACAATTGGAATCACCGAGAGGTTTTTGTCACCTGGCGACATCAACATCTCAATGATCTTTTTTTTATCAGTATCCCTTCCGACGACCTCTGACTTGTTTATGAACGAGTAAGTCATCTCTCTTGATCGTGTACGTGCCACACCATTGTCAGCACTCTGCATATTAAGATCAAATTGATCTTTCTCGGTGGAAATTCTGGATAATCTCTCCCGAATCTCCTTGATTTCATGACTGATTTTTGCACGGAACACAAGTGGATTGGAGCGGGAAAAGAAGCGGCGTACCTTCCCTTTGACGCCTCCATAGCGACTCATCACTTGTTTCCGTAAGGCTTCACATTCGAGTTCATCGAGAATATCCTCCACATCGTAAAATACATGATGAAGCCGATCTAACCACACTTGCATACGATCGTTCTTCGCCTTCTGCGCCCCGGCATCTGACAGCACTGCCTTAATGGCAGTAAACGTCTCTCTAAGCTTGTGGATCTCATTTTCAACGTTGTAAGTTGTGACGGCTTCTTGAAGCGCCGGTGATGCTATCTTCCCTAGCACACCCTCTGCAATGCCAAAAAGGAGTGATTCGGCCATGCCGGAAACTGGTTCCGGCTATTTGGTTTGAGAAGAAAACGAACACACAATATCTTCCTTCCGCCGGGCAGATGCTCTGATGAGAACTTACTTACAATTGGATGAAAGAGAAGTTCTTTCCTTACAAGTAACCTGCAGGTTAACACAAAAATGCTTTATACGTTCTTTTATCTTACTCTCCTGTAAACAATAAAGAATCTAGATTACTTCAAAGATCCAGCAGGGTCTCCTCAAAGTGCCTATTCTTTACTTGTGTAAGTCATTTACCTATATCGTTGTTCTTCCTTAAAACAATCGGACCCTCAATATATATACAAATATTTTCCACCCATTTTATATGCTTCTCTCAGCATTTCTTTTTAAAGGGATGATTCAGAATAGTAAGAAGTTTACGAAAAAGAATTACTGATCAAATCGGAAGAAAAGGTCAAGTTGGCATCCTAAGAGATCAATAAAAAGAAAGACGGAACGGCAAAAGAAGAATCAACGGCTAATTCTGCCTCAACCATTTGAACCAAAAGGCTATCTCGGTTTCTGTAATTTAATTTAAAGCAAGCTATTGGGAACCCCAAGCCGCGTAACTTTTCTTCCATGCCAATCAAAACAAGCAAAGAATCACAAGACTTTGTCCGGACCATGGAATGGTCTCTTTCGTGATGTTTTGGTTCATCAGTTTTAAAATTATTAATTGATAGAATCCAATATAACTTAGATGCAAAGTAAAATACTGATATTCCAATCTTGCCTTTTTTGGGTATGTCTCCAATATTTCAATTTGCCTTGTCTTCTTGTTCTATTTTTTGTTTCAACATATTGTTTGGTTGTCTATCCGAAAATTCTATATTAATCTTTGTCTTCTCTCATGGACAACGTCTACACATAAATATGGTTTATCTTGCTAAAGGAAAAAAGAGGAATGTTGGACCAAAAGAAAAACCAAAGGTGGCGACTTAGACTCATAGGTAATGTGTTGAACAAGTCAAAGTCATCTCTACCAGAATCAGTTTAGCGAGAAACTTCCGGCTCCTCTCCATATCTCTAAATCTTTATCTATAACTCATTCAATTTTATTCAAACTTCAATTGAATTTTGTTATACAGATTCTCTACAAGTGTATATAAACCCATCATCTCTTTGTAAATCATTAATGGGAGAAATCAATATGGAGCATTAATTTAAAATATCTGTTCCTGTTCTCTGCTTTATCAATCTCTCTTTTACTGTTCCTAGTTTTAAGTTCTTCTTTATTCCTCTATACTTCGGTTCTTCCTTTCTCTAAAGGTCCTAATCTTATTTACTTAATGGTTAGCTAACTTTTCGTTGGATTGAGGGATTGAGAGCCCTCAATTCGAGGGCCGACCTTCTTGAGTCACATTACAATTGTTGTATGCCAAGGGTACACTATGGTAAGAAGTGATTCCATCAAGTTATATCGTAGAGCAAAGTAATTGGGTTTGGTATACGTTATGTTTCTCTCTTTTTTTCCTAGTGGGTAATAAAGACGTACATCCAAACTCGACAATAATTTAACATAAACATGGTGTATTTTCACAAAGTGAAATTCATGTGAAAGTATTATGGACAACCGCCAAATATGGGTGTCAAACGGGTGGATCGGGTCGCAAATGGTCCAACCCATGTTGGCTCATTTCATCCGTTTTGATCCATATTAATGTAATGTAAATCTAATAACCAATACCCGATAAGTGAACAATTTCTATAATTTTAAAAAATAATTTTTTATATCTTTATTTTCTTTTTCTTTTTTTTAAAAAATGAAAATTTTAATTATTTTAATTATTTATTTATTTTCTTTTTCTTTTTCCTTCTTCTTCAGTCGGCCGCCGGCGACCGGCTGTAGGTGAGCTCGTCCAGCCGCAGGTGAGCTTGGAGCTTGCCGATTTAGACAAGCCTCAAGCTCTCCGACCTCTGGCGAAGCTCGCCAGATACCGCCGATCTTGAAGCTCGCCTATGGCGACCGGCCGAAGAAGAAGGAAACAGAAGAAGGAAAAAAAAAAGAAAAATAATTTAAAATTCGATTTTTTCAAAAAAATAAAATAAAAAATATATTTTTTTAATGATACTTACACTATTTAGCCTAAAAGGTTACAAGTTAACAACTTAAATAGGTCAAAAATGGGTTGAATATGGCAAACCCATATTCAACCCATATTTGACCCATATAAACTTAGCTTTAATGTTACAAAGTAATTTTAAAATGTTTTCAAAGTTTCAAGTAACCTATATTCAACCTGGGCCCACTAATCCATATTGCCACCTCTAAGGCCAAAGTAGATTTATATATTTATCACTCGATTGAGTGTATCCTATAATATTAACCAGTGCAACAATTGCTTCTACCATTGGAACCGCCACATTAAATCGGTATCCACAAAGACAAGCTGTCAATCTTACTTTGAGACCCAACTTTTTTTTTTTTGTCTTATGAGACCCAACCTTGAATCATATCCAAGACATGATTACATAATGAATCGTGCATTCCTTAAAAGTTCAAAATTCACATTATATAGTTCACAACAATACTATCAAATAATATGGTTCACATTATTATATTGTTAAAACAACCCATAAATAAAAATAACTCGCACCCCATAGCATAGATCTTTGACTAGTCCACTTTCAAATTTGCACTTAGTGGCAAAGGTCGATGCCAAACTGGCATGTTGTTCCTTAAAGTACAAATGTGTAAAAGATTGGGAAATATCATAATCTATATACTTTTATTTAATTTCCCTCCACGGATGCAAGAACTTGGATTAATAGGGAGAAAAAAACAAAGATTTTGTGATAGTCTAAGCCAATAGGTCATGATATAAAAAATTTTATATGAATTTCATAAGCCTTGCCGCATATATGTCGCCTATATTTTGCAGAAAATGGTAGGGATAGTAAGATATACGTGTGAGTTTGTTAGATGAAAGTAATCAAATTGACTCGTTATTCATTGGTTCAAATTTTAAGTGAAAGCAGGTTCAAATTGAATAGATTGATGGCACAGACCTGCCTACTTTAAAGCTTAAATGCCTTTTGGGAATCCAAAGTTTGTTTAGTTCAGTTAGTGACCAATTTCTCTTCATTTTGGGCCTTCCATTTTTGCCCATACATTATTTGGACAGGACTCACAATCGGACTTTTCTTTTTGGGTTGTACATTTCTTGTTTCTTTTCCAAATTGAATTAAATGGACATTGTTATTTAAGTACGAAAATTACAAAGTATATCCAAGACGCAATTACATTTTCAATCACGCATCCCAACAAGGTTGAAATATTCACACTAAATAATTGACACCAATACTTTGCAGCTTTCACCAAGCAACGTTACCCAGTACACTGTAAAATGCCACGCGAATGCTAACGCTTTTCTTACCATTGGAAACCCTTCCCCTATGAAATCCAAGATTAATTTAGTAAGGGTCCTTTTTGAAGTAAACTAATAAAAATGACCTTAAGTAACCGTGAATATCTAGCCGAAAATGGAAAGGCAGTCCTGGAAGACGGGTAGTCGTATGGTCGCCAGAAGTCATAATTGGAAAAAATGGTAGTCAGCTCATGAAATTGAAAAACTTATATTACTATAAGCTAATTGGTCTAAAGATATAAGGAATTTGGAAATTTCAATTTTTGATGACGAGGACAATGTATGAAAATCGAAAAAGGGAACGGGAAGAGGATCGAGATTGATGGTAAATTATTTTTCCTCAGCAAGCCATTTGATGGTACTTGTACCGATACGACTTTAAATAATTAACTAAAGAGATCGCATGAACGGAATACGATGCCAATAGAGATGACTCGAAAATTAACATAAATTAGCATGTTTTAACTTTTGTTTTTCAGAAAGCAACATTGACTTGCTCGTCGAATTAGTTGACTTTGAGCTAGAAATCAAATGAAACGACACAAATTCACAGACTGCAGGTGCAGGTTATGCAACTCAACTATTTTGGCAGAGTTAGGACCAATAAATTTCTTGTTTTTTTTTTTTTGTTTATAATTCTCTCACGTCAAATGGAACTTTTATTTACTTCCGTATTTTGTTAATTTATTTTTTTACAAAAGCCTTTTATTCTCTATTCAATAAAAACAGTGTTTGGAGAGAAATTAAGAATTATTTAACTCTGTAATTCTAGCATCAACTATTTTAATATGTAAAATCCATATTTTGTAAAATGTTTCTTGTTTAGATGATCAGCAAGTTGAATCAAATAATGCATCTTTCTTCTGCTTAGCAAAAATATTATTTTATTTTAAAAAAAAACCATGGAGATGATATGAAGCAAAAAAGAAAAAATGCTCAAAATCGAAACTATTAGGCCCCCTTTGCCGTGTGGTGGAGCATTGGTGGCCACCCCCTTCTCCCTTTTATCACTTTCTATTTTATCATTTTTTGATGGAGGACGCTAAGAACATATCATAGAAAATCTAAATACAAATAACTGGCAGTAGATAGCAGACAGAAATTAATTGCTCAAATCAAATAAGTTAAGGACTTGGTTGCATAAAAAAGTCTAAGAACCCAATGACACATTTGATATGGTAAGGGAACCTAAAGTGTACTTATATTGCTATATATAAAAATAGAGACCACATGCGAGATAAAAATGAGGGTCGGGATTGAACCATAATCAAGAGGTTCGTGCTTTTTTTCGCGGCTTAGAGAAGGACCTCCGTGAGTGGGTTCCCAATATGAACGTCACCTATATGGAAATTTAACTAAAGAAAAATTGGGTAATATTCGTGTTCCCAACTAAATAATGAGGTGGACCGTCTCTAGCCAAGATTTTGATCGCTCATGCATCTGAACGAAGTTAGATTGTCCCCTTCAAGGCATCCAGAAGCAAAGGATAAGCAGTGAGCATTGGAAAGTGGCCTTGGGTCCTTAGTATCTTCACCTTGGAGGTGCCATTCCCAATCTTCCTCTTCATGTAACGCGAGACGGACGCTGGCACGATGATGTCCTTTCGGGATTGAATGATGGAGCACGGAACCGGCACTTCCGGCAGAGCCCATCTCAGATCACTCAGGAACACGGTTTTAGCTACGCTTACTGCGATTTCAGGCTCTATTCGTCCCAAGCTGTGCTCGAACTCCATCAGTGCACTCGTGTTGTTCAGTGCTATTGCTGTTGGAGCGAAATCATGGACCCAACCTGAGTAATTTGCACGCATTGATTGTAGTATTGAGTTGATTGCCGGTTCATCGAAGCCTCCGGTGTATCCTTTGGCGTTGAGGTACCTGTAATTCACAGACATATGTTAATAGAATGACGTTAAAAGATCAAGAATCATATCAGCTTTTTTGTAGCGCTCAAGCTAGTCGCCAAGAAACACATTCGGTTAGAGAACATTTTGAATTCGAGATGACCCATGTCGTGCATTTAACACATTCTACATAGACGTTTATCGTTCTGTTTTAAACAGAGGCTGTGAGGCAAAAAGGATATTCTGTTAATACTCAAAAGATATTTGAGATACAGTGTTTGTTTATGTGTGCATGTGGATCTACAGACAATATATCTGGCTCCAGCTCCCTCAGTAAAACAACTTAGAACATATGTGTCCACAGAGAGAGAGAGAGAGAGAGAGAGAGAGAGAGAGAGAGGACCTACCTTGGAGATCCACTGAGCAGCACAAGGTGTTCAAAGAGGTCGGGCCTGCGTATTGCGGCCAAGCACCCGATCATGGCTGACATGGAGTGACCGACGTAAATGCTCCTCTTCACCTTCAGCCCATCGAGAAGGCGCACCAAGTCTTCAGCGTAACCCCCCAAGTCCGAGTACTTTCCTGCGGCAGCGCCATACACTCCCGGGTGGACGAAGGCCAAGTCGTAGACCACCACTTTGAAGAAGCACGCTAAGAACGGCACGACGTGGTGCCAAACGGTCTGGTCAGTCCCGAAGCCGTGGGACAGGACCAGAGTCCGCGTCCCGTTGCCGTAGACATTGCCGTTTAGGGCTTGGAAGATGCCTCCGCTGCTGCATAGTGATTCACTCATTCTTTTTCGGTCTCTCTGCCTCTTCGCCAATGTAACAGTCGTTATGTATCGAAAGTTTTCAAGAAAGGCAAGATGGTGAATGTTGTGTGTTGTAGGTATGCCCTTGAGGCTTGGAGTGTTCAAGCAACGTCATACGTGCCTCTTGCTTTCTTTGAAAATGATGTTTCAGCTACTCCACTTTGTTTTGCGTTCGTGGCTGGCATATACGTGCATGGTTATCAATCAAGAGTTACCGTTCCTCGTTTACTTTCTATGGTAATTTCGCATTGGAGTTAAATTGCAAGATTTGAATTAGCTTCGGTGTTTGTTAATATTACAACAGTTATCAATCAAGAATTAGGTATGTTAGATGTACTGCGGTAGATTTAAAGGTTAATCCATCCTTTTTGGAGAAAAGTCAATTTTTAAAGTCATGTGGGTAATTTTATTACGTATTGAAATTTATAACTTATTGGAATGTCCTTTCTTACGTCACTTTTTTATATATTCGTTCCGAAAAGTACTTCGTTGTCATCGTGTTGGCTAGGTCATTGATCAAAATTGACTTGACTTGAGGTCTTATCTCAATATACAACCAAAAGATAAGAGCTACAGTTTTATAAGGACCACATCAAAAAGTTCATGGGACATGAAGAGGGTTAAGGGGCTGTGAGGACCAAACTGTTTCGTGGCTAGGAATCCTCTTGCCGTACCAGTCCTAAACTTATTTGCTTGAGGAATCCTATCTATGTTTAAGACATCCTTCAACCACCGCAAGAAGGACTTGATTGTGAAAAGGCGGAGAGACAGTACGTCGCCGGATGCTTATTATTATTTCAAGTAACGTGTTAACGCGATATCACGAAATTTTTACTTACTAATTGTGTGTGACATTACTGACATAACGTGTGATGGACAATTTATCCTAAAAAGTATTTGCCATGAACTAAAATAGTTTAATCATTTGATGATGTTGCAATCACTTAATAAAGCATTTTTGATAGGGTAAGTTAACAACATGGACCCGACCCTGAGAGGGGTGTAGTTTGTAAGGGAAATTCGGGTTTTCATCTAGACGTCCGGATTTATCCCAATCGATGTGCATCCACCAAATGCCGGATAGGGTAACTTTTATCCTATCTGGCTACCAAATGTAACCTAAAGGATTTTGTGAGGGAAGCTACTCCAAGTCGAACAGCACACGTGCATATTGGAACTAGTTAGATCTCTTCACTCGTGCTCCTTAGTTATATAAGAGAAAAAGTTTGAAGTTCTAGAAACACTCTAGAATGATAATAAAGAGAGTTTCAAAGTTATCGTCTCCCCCGTCTCACACACACGTCATATAATGAGTGTTTCTAGAAGGGCATTCATGAAATATGCCTCACAAGTGAGGCGTGTATCCTCGATCCGGCATGGTGCTCCTTTTGGTTTCTCAACAAATCTGAACTATTAATTTGTATAAAGAGTTAATATTACGAAAAACTCCAAACTTGTACACTTACGATAAATTTACCATAAACTAATTTTTTTGTCACCAAAAACTTCAAACTGGTACACCTGTGGTAAATTTACTTTTCGTCAGTTTCCGTTAAATTTTACTGTAAAATTGCTTTGTTAAATAACACACGGTAATTGACAAATGTATCAGTTTTGGGTTTTACCATCTGTTTATCATATGTGTACTAGTTTGTAATTTTTTTGTAGTAATCCAATTTAACATAAACTGATGGAGGGTAAATTTGTCACAAATGTATCAATTTGAGATTTTTTGTGGTCAAAAAATTAGTTTTACATAAATTTGTCACATGTGTACCAGTTTGGGATTTTTGGTGGTCAAAAAATTAGTATGGGATAAATTTGTCACAGCTGTACTAGTTTGGGGTTTTTTATAATATTAACCCTCGTATAAAATGAGGTCCTATACTCAATTTGATTTTAAAGGGATAAAGATAACATCGATGCCACAACCATTATATAACGCGCATTGTTTTGTCAAAACTTTTCAAAACAAACGATTAGAAGTGTCAAAATGGGTCTTAAACCCATATATGACCCATTTAAAAATAAATGGGTCATAGATGGGTCACTTTAATTCTAAAGAGTCAACCTTTAATGGGTTTTAAATTTTAAAGTTTAAAGATAAATGAGTCTAAATGTGTTGAGTTTGGAACCCATATCCAAGCCATTTACTAGACCCATCCATACACTCTCTCCCTCTTTACAAAAATGTTTTGAAAAAATCGAAATTTAATTATTTTTTCTCTTTTTTCTTTTATTTTTATTTTTCTTTTTCTTCTTTCTTTTTCTTTTTTTTTTTTTTTATTCTGGTGGGTGGTCACCATGGCGACCGCCCACCGGGGCGAACGACCTCATGGGAGGCCAGTGAAGCTTCGGTCATCGGCCTTAGGTGAGGCTCGAGCCTTGGCGATATGGTGAGACTCGAGCTCGACCTCGCCGGATCTAATCGAGCTTGCCTAAGGCCGGCGAGTTCGAGTCTCGCCAAATCAGCAAGGCTGGAGCCTCACCTATGGTCGGTCGCCAGCCACATCGGCCGGCGATCCGGCAAAAATAAAGGAAAAAGAAAAAAAAATAATTAAAAATTCGAATTAAAAATAAAAATTATTAATTTTTTTTATTTTCTTGGATAATGACTTTATGGAAAATGTTTTCTAGAAATGTCGCATTTTTCGTAAAACAAACAGAACCTCAATTTTAAAAAAAAATTATAAAAAATTTTCACTAACTTTTCACCAACTTTGTATTGCATAAAATGTTTTAGCAATATAATTTTTAAAAAAAATCATAAGAAACAAGTATTCCTAGATTAGGTTAAATATAAAAGTGTTTTAGCAATATGGGTCGGGTTAGGTATGGGTCGAGATATTTACACTATAAATAAATGGGTTATAAACGGGTTAATGGGTCAATTTGGGTCGGACCATTTATGACCCGACCCAAACCCGATCCGACCCGACCCACCCGTTTAATAGGTCTATGTGTCACAACTTTTAAAAAAGCAACCACTTTAGTGATTTTGGTAAAAAAAAAATATGACATGACGTGGCTCGTCAGAGACACTTAGATGGATGCTCTTAAGAAATTTGGCACTAAATTGATTGTTCATGAAACTTGGCACTAAAGTGCTCTTAAATTTTTGGCACAAAGCATTTTAAATTGTGTGGTGCACAATCTATGTACTGAACAATCTCGTTAAATGCATTAATTTTTCACATATTGAAAAATAGTGGCCAAATTGGTCCCCAAACGGACAGTAGTATTGATCTCTCGTTTGATCAAAGCAAATAAATCTCCGTAATTTTAAATGCAATAGTTTGAAGAGAACCTTTGCTCAACTATTTTGCCTTTAAGCCTGACAAAATTAAGAAAAATAGTGGCCAAACTAGAATATTGTCTTGTGATTTCTGCTTTTGGCTCAGGATGTTGTTTGGTCAAATTTTAAAAAAAGTTTAGAACCAAAAATTTACAAATGATGGATGAACGATCAATTTAGTGCCGAAACATCTTAAAAGCATCTATTTAATTGACTCTAGCAAGTCACATCAAATATTTTGACGGACTAAGTCAGAGGAGTTACTTAAGTAATTGCTTTTTAAAAGTCTTGGTACCAAAGTAGGCGCCGCACAAAAATTAAGGCATTAATGCTGTCATTTTCCCAATTCTTAAAGCATCAATCACCCCGCATCACATAAATAGAATAGTTTTAAGAATTTACATTACCTAGCAAGTGTCCCGAAATATTCATTGATAAGATCCCACACAATTCCAAATGGTCAGTGGATGGGCCACAGTCATAATGTTTGTACTTAGAGATATAGCCGGGGGCTATCGAGGATCGATATTAATGTGGACCAACAAGACTTGCCGCCCGGAAGTTAATGATCGTTTCGTGTTAGCTTTCTGAATTAAACGACCTTGTGTACGAAAAAGCCTCATGCAATGATAGAATTTTCAATTTCAATTCGAGGTCATTGCTCGATCACAAATCTATCCCTTACATCTCTTCCATAATGTCGTGTGATGGCGACAAGACCATACCATAATAATTACTTGCTTAAAAACATCGATCCAACACTAATTAACATTTTGTCAATGATCTGTACTTTTGTAATACATGAAAATTGAACTTTGAGCTTTTAATAAATTCACTAATGCTAAAATAAATGGGCCCAAAATAATTTGGACTAATAATTAGAGCCGAATCAGTAATTTAATGGAATAATTGCATGTGTTACAAATTTGATGTTCTAGATTTTTCATTTTCAAGTCGAAATTTTACGAGGAAAGAGTTTTTTCAATTGCCACTGGGTACGTGCTCCTTTAACGGCAGAACCCGTCATTTGAGCTCAGCGGTGTAATTACTATCTAAAGACTAAACGCACATTGGTCTTTAAGCACGGTTTGACCGCCACGTGTTAAGACGTGTTACACTTGTCATGATAAGCTGACATTCGTCACAACTAGGCCGCCACTTGTCGACCGACACTCACCCATTAGGCAAATGAAATCAAATCAAAACCATCTGATAATCAAGATAAAGTCTCGAGACTGGATTTCATACTATAAAAGTCATTATTGCTTCCACTATCAATTGGAAATAGAACTCTCAACTCGTTATTTTTTCCTGCGTGAGTTTATCAGGTGAGGGTATATGAACACAATGGTTGCAAAGTCACGATCAAGCGCCGTAATTTTTGTTCTTTCTTTTTTTCGTTTTTGGCAATTTGCTAAGTTGTGTGATGTAGAAATTCATGTGTCTTTTCTGCTGTGAACAGGACAAAACTATTGTTTCACATTTGACAAAGTGTTTATGCCCGAATCTTCACAAGAGGATGTTTTTGTTCAAATTTCACTTGCACAAAGTGCTAAAAGCTATGGAAAATGTTCCAATGCTCAAATGAGAGTGGACGATAACAATGAGTAGGAGGGCTTTTCTATTTATACAAAAGCCTCTATGATTACAATCATTGATTTTCTACACGATCTAAGTATAGAGGATTACAATTATGATTTAATTGATCCGACAGTAGAAATCCACTTGATCTAATGGTAGAGGACATTCCTCGTCACATTAATCCAACGATAGATGTGGCTTCCATCCAACAGTCGAGGATATATATCATTTCTCTCACCAGTACGCATAACTTGTGTATAACCATTTCTCTCTCTCCCCCTCTCTCTTGCATGCACATCATCAATTTTCGAGTTCTTCGAGAAATTCTTTTTAGAAAATTTACCATTTTATTCATGAATTTTTGGAGTTTATATAAGCTTTTAGGAAATATATATAAAGTACTTACCATTACCATTACTTTTGATTTGCTTTTGGAATCTAAGATAATCTTTTTCCCATTTCCAATATTTGATTGTAAAAGAAAGTGTCGTCGTGTCTTTAAAAAAAAAAAAGAAAATCGAAAAAATTGCTCCTGTACTTTCCTCTTTTTCCCTCCATTTTCCGTCGCTATAAAAGGGGGAGGGAGCTTCTCTCTCCTCACGCTCTGGACCCAAACATTTCAAATTTTCTCTTCCTCAGTATCAAGAATCTCCTCCTTCTCGCTCGCTTTTCTTGCCTTCGATCTTTTGGGATTTCCTCCGCGTTTTCGTAGGCGTTGCGTCGAATTTCTCGGCTCAATCCGGCCTTCTCCACGGTGGCGCTCGTGGTCAGCATCACCGTCTGCGCGCGGTTCAGGCCTCTGAGCTCGAGAGAGCGGCGCGATCATGGCGACGATTCCGTCTGCATTGAGCGGATCGACGAAGAGGCCTTCAATCTCAAGGTGCTTCGACGAAGCTCTCTTTCCTACTTCTGCAGTGTGCGTACCGGAAGAGATGGGAGTTGCGATGATTAGGCTAATTCTCGTTGATTGCATCTGAGTTGTGGTGACGCAGCGTTCCGCGAATAATTCAAGCAAAACCTTACTTAGAGAAAAATCTCGAAATTCAATATTGATGATAATAATGTTCTATCTTCAAAACAAACCATAAACACCCTTTTAAAGGGTTAAACCTAATTACAATAGGAAACCTAATCAAATAGGAAAGTTACTTAATCTGAATTGGAAACCTAATCAAATAAAAAAGTTACCTAATCTGAATTGGAAACCTAATCAAATAGAAAAATTACCTAATCTAAATTGGAAAGTATAAAACATCAAAATTAGGAAATTGCCTTTTTAAATTAACTCATGAAAAATATCCGATGTCGTCGATCGAGTCCACCGGGTCTAGTCACATCATTATTTCGCCCTCCGTTTGGACTTCTGCCTATCTAATCGGTCCAAAAATGCACCACTAATAAATTCCGCATCATTCTCCTCCACTTGAAAAGAACTCGTCCTCGAGTTAAAATTAGGATTTGAATATAACGGCTCAGTGGACTCATGAAACGGTGACAAATCAACAACATTAAAAGTGTTGGATATGCCCATGCTATGTGGAAGGTCTATAACATAAGCATTATCGTTGATATTCTTGCTAACAGGGTAAGATCCATACTTCTTTGGCTGTAATTTACTGTAAAATCCAGCTGAAAATCACTCTTTACGAAGAAAAACCATGACTTGATCACCTACCGCATACACCTGCTTTCGCCTGTGTTTATCTGCTGCAGTTTTATACTTCTGATTAGCTTCCTCTAGCTTCTGTTTGACTTCATGATGTACTTCCACAATTTGTTTAGCCATATGATCCGCTGCTACACTTTTATCCGTTTGCTTAGGCAATTGTACCAAATCTAGAGTATGCTGATACGCCTTTGTATAAACAATAGAAAAAGGCGACTTGCCAATAGAACTATGAACTGCATTATTATAAGCAAACTCTGTTTGTGATAAAGCAACATCCCATTGTTTCGGCTAATCTCCACAAATACTTCGAATCAAGTTTCTCAGAGTTCTATTAACCACCTCTGTTTGTCCATTAGTCTGCGGGTGAGCAGTACTACTGAAATTCAAAGATGAATCAAACAACTTCCTCAAAGTTCGCCAAAAATGCCCCAAAAATTTATTATCCCTATCGGAGGTAATAGATTTGGGCACACCATGCAAACGAATCACTTCCTTAAAGAATAATCTGGCCACACTTACTGCATCAGAGGTCTTCCTACAAGGAATGAAGTGCGTCATCTTAGAAAATCTGTCAACCACAACGAAAATAGAATCCACGCCTCTTTGTGTTCGTGGTAAACCAAGCACAAAATCCATGGACAGATCTTCCCATATATTGTTAGGAATAGGTAATGGCATATATAAACCTGTATTATTAGATTTCCCCTTAGCAGTAGGGCAAACATAACACTTTTGTACGTACCTACTGACATCCCTACGCAACTGGGGCCAGTAAAATCGTTCTCGGACTGCAGCAATAGTTTTATCACGACCCAGATGTGCAACTAATCCACCATCATGTAAATCGCGAATTACCTTCTCTCGTAATGATGTCCGAGGAAGGTAAAGCTGATTGCCATGCATCAGATAACCATTCTTGCACATAAAATTCTTGTACAGGTTGACCAGCAGCACATGACTCCCAAATTTTTCCAAAGTCATCATCATCTGCATAACAGTCTTTCAACTGCTCAAACCCCAAAATGTCTTGGCTTAATGTAATCAACAAGCCAGCTCTCCTATTCAATGCATATACTACGACATTGTGCACATCTAACTTGTGCTGTAACCTGAAAGGAAATTTTTGCAAAAATTGACACCATCGCGCATGCATATCCTTGCTAATCCTTTTCTGACTATTCAGATACTTCAAAGTTTCATGCTCAGAATAAAGGACGAATTATTTCCCAATCAGATAATGCTCCCAAGTCTTTAAAGCTCTTACGACATAATAGAATTTTTTTTTATCATAAATGCTTCATTTTTGCCTTGTGTCACTGAGCTTCTCACTAAAATAGCAAACTGGTCTACGCTCTTGAGATGAAACAGCTCCTATACCTATTCCACTAGCATCACAGTCCACTTCAAACAGTTTATCAAAATTAGGTAAAGTAAGAACAGGTGCAGTACATAACTTCTTCTTCAAAACAGCGAAACTATTCTCAACTTTCTTTCCCCATAGAAACTTGCCTTTCTTCATACATTGTAATTGGGGCTGCGATAGTACTAAAATTCTTAATAAATCGCCGATAAAAAGTAGCCAACCCATGAAAACTCCTAACGTCAGAAACTGTTTTAGGAGTCGGCCACTCGCTGATTGCTCTTACCTTCGCCTCATCTACCTCTATTCCTTGAGCAGTAATAATAAATTCCAATAATAATAGTTTATTAGTTAAAAAACTGCACTTCTTAAGATTAATATACAGCTTATTAATCTGTAAGGCCGTCAATACCTCCCTTAAGTGCAATAGATGATCATCTTTGGTCTTACTATAAATTAGGATATCATCAAAATAAACTACAATAAATTTGCCAATAAAAGTACTTGGAGCATTGGAAAGTCTGAAAGGCATCACCAACCATTCGTACAACCCCTCATTTGTTTTAAAAGCTGTCTTTCACTCATCTTCGGGTCGAATTCAAATATGATGGTACCCATTCTTCAAATCCAGCTTCGAGAACCATTTAGCACTGTGCAACATATCCAACATGTCATCCAATCTCGGAATTGGAAACTTGTAACCCACGGTTATCTTATTAATGGCCCTGCTATCTATACACATTCGCCAACTCCCATATTTCTTAGGAGTCAACAAGGCCAGAACAGCGCATGGGCTCATGCTATTCTAAATGTGTTCCTTTTGCAACAACTCCTCCACTTTCTCTTTTAGAATCTTGCTCTCTTTTGGACTCACTTGTAATGCGGTAAATTCGACAAACTAGCACCAGGAATTAAGTCTATATGGTGTTGAATATCACGAATAGGCGGCAACCCATCTGGAATCTCTTCAGGCATCAATTCGCTAAATTCCTTCGATAAAGGCTTGACCATTTCAGGCTGCTCCTCCACTTGTAATTCAACCTTAGTCTCAATTGTTTGTTTCACGACCAACACGTGAATCTGTTGGGTCTCCTTAACCTCAGCTTCAAATTTTCTTGTAAGGGTAAGGAAATTATTTTCAGAAGATTGTTTTCCTTTGTTCTTTAGTAGCAGCAACGTATACTTCACTCCATTCTTCACGAGGTTATACTGATTGCTTCTTTCCGAATGCTGAGCATCTACATCAAATTGCCACGGCATTCCAAATAACACATGACATACATCCATGTCCACTACATCACAATACAGCTCATCATGATACTTACCGATGGAGAATGGAATTTTACATCGCTCGGTTACTTGAATGTTTTCCGCTCCAGATTTAATCCATCATAACGTATAGGGATTAGGATGCTTCTCTACGGGTATTCCTAGGTTCTTCACTGCCTCCTTCCCAATGATATTCTCCATACTTCCACTATCAATAACCACAGTAAAGATCTTTCCCAGAATGGTGCACCTGGTTCGGAATAATTGATGACGCTGCGAATCATCTTCCTATTTTAGGGCCAACATCATCCTGCGCATCACACAGTTTACTTGCTCCTCTTCTTCATCTTCAAAATCATCGTCCTCACCATCTAGCGCACAGCAATCCATCTTCCTCCTCTTCTCTCGCTGCTACGTTTACAAACTTTCTTTGAGGGCATTAATTAGAACGATGCCTAGGTTGGTTACACCTGTAACACTTTATTGCGGCTGGTTTAGTATAAGGATTAGGGTTCATAGTTTTCTGTGCTTGCGTTCCCTTTTCCCTCGGTTCATTCATAGGGCGCTTTTCTACTGCATTATCTTCCTGATTTCGCCCTGCGTTAAAGCGATTATTGAAACTGTTCTTCTCTACCGAACTGCTCGAATTGCTATCTCGATAATTTTCGTAGCCTCTTCTTCCCCTATCTTACTACATCAATTCTGCCTCCATCGCCATATTCTTGGCTTCAGTTAAATTTCGCAGAAACTGCACTCCAATTTTATCTCGAATGAAGGATTTCAAGCCATCGAGATATCTAACCACTTGCTGTCCCTCCATCTCTGATAAATTATTCCGCTCTACCAATCTCATAAATTCGGCCATATATTCATGCACAGTCCGATTGTTTTGCTGGCAATGTTGATACTGTTGGAACATAATCTATTCATAATCGGGTGGAAGGAATTCTTGCTTCAATAGTCTTCTAATTCTAATCCAAGTTAGAACTCTCTCTTTCCCTTATCGTTCTCTCTTATTTTGCAATCTCTTCCACCATGCAGACACACCCCCCTTTAATCTACAAGCTACTAATCGCACCCTTTTCTCACCATGGGTCTCCATATAATCGAAAAATCTATTTATATCAACAAACCAATCCAGAAAGTCTTTTATGCCTAGACTTCCATTAAAATAAGGAATATCGACTTTCAATTTAAAGTCATTACCTTCACGATCGTCGTAACGTCGTCTTCCATCTCTTCGATCATACCCTCTTTGAAATCCTCCATGACGACGTCTGCCGCCATAATCAGCACGTTCCTCATAAAAAATTTCAGTTTCTTCTTCTTCCGAACTCTCTGAAAACAGAGGGTTATTTTGCCTGTGGACAAGAACAAGCCTATCAACAGGATCACCGCGAGCAAGATCTGCACCCGGCCTTCTGTCGTTCCGCCGATTCCGGTTCACATCAACGCCGAGACCTTCAAATCATTCTGTTAACTCGTCAAATCGTTCTTCAAAACGACGAAGACTTTGATCGAATCGTTGATCCAAGCGTTCCATTAAACGCTGCTCCAAACGTTGCAGTGTGTCGTCTCCAAGGGTTGGGGCTCTAGTCTCCTAAGCATCGTCACGAAGACCACCGCCAGTCGCCATAGGCTCTGATACCACCTGACGCAGCGTTCCGCGAATAATTCAAGCAAAACCTTGCTTAGAGAAAAATCTCGAAATTTAATATTGATAATAATAATGTTTTATCTTCAAAACAAACCATAAACACCCTTTTATAGGGGTTAAACCTACTTACAATAGGAAACCTAATCAAATAGGAAAGTTACGTAATCTGAATTGGAAATCTAATCAAATAAGAAAATTACCTAATCTAAATTGGAAAGCATAAAACATCAAAATTAGGAAACTGCCTTTTTTAAATTAACTCATGAAAAATATCTGATGTTGTTGACCGAGTCCACCGGGTCTAGTCACATCACTATTTCGCCCTCCGTTTGGACTTCTGCCTATCCAATTGGTCCAAAAATGCACCACTAATAAATTCCGCATTATGTGGAATCTGTACTTTGGAGTGAGATCTTGTGAATTCTTTCGTCTCGTATTGGCTGAGATCGCGCCTGTTTTCATCGATCAGGCTGTGGTGATCTCGACGTCGATAGTTGTTAGGATGAAAAGGAAGGAGAGCTGCAGTTCGGCTTCGATAAGGTGTTCTACGAAGACTCTAGGCAAGATGATGTCTATTCGTTTCTGGCTCATCCTGTTGTTCGAGGTATATCTAGCTTCACCGCTGCATTGTGATGTCTAACATGATCTCTACAGAGCGAGAATCATTGATCACAGCATCAGGTGCTTGTGTCGACATGCGCATTTTCCTAATCCTTTTTCAGTACATGAGATTAATCAACTATTTTCATGCGAATCCTGCTACTTTCTCGTCCTTTAAATGATGATCGAGATAAATCGGTTATTTTCATCCAAATCCACTCCTTTCTTCTGTTAGTAGGTGTACACGGCATGCACTATCGAGTTTACTTCCAGGTGTATTGATATTTTAGTTTTTATTCGTTGCTCTTAAATGTAACAGATGTGGTAAAAGCAATAAATCGGACGATCATTACGTATGGACAGGTGAGACACTATGCTGCGACAAACAATGCGTGGTTTCTGTTGTCTAATTGATTCCTTAACTCTTTACCTTGATGTTTCGCTCGAACAAAGTAGATCTGTTATGAGGTAGAGTGGCGTGATTAGATGCATGCATGTTTAAATGTGGAGGAGAGAATGCTAATAGGTGCTTTACAAATGGATGGAGTAGATGTGATCCTATGATAAGTGCCATAGTAGGTCTCAAACAACCTCTTTTACTTGATCAAGTTGAAAAGGGTGTGCGGATATGAAGTTGTTGCTCTATTCCCAGATATTCGGTTCGGAATTCTTTCAAAGTTTTTGCCAGTTTCACATTTTGCATCGGATCTCCGTGTAGAGGAATTCCCTCTCCTTGTTCTAACTAGATGTTACGATCATAGTTCAAGTCGTTGCAGAACTAGAACTGCATATATGATACTTTACATAACTTAATCTTCTTGATATGTTAAATAAACTATAGTGATCTTTTTCTATTTTCTAACAAGAAGCTCTATTTTTTCTTGAGCAGACTGGAGCTGGAAAGACATATAGTATGGAGGTGACCAGTCCACCCCCAGAATAGCGTTAGTAGATGGCCATTGATATAGACCAGTTCAGTAACAATTATTATGATCAGGGACCAAGCATCCTCGAATGCGATGATGCCAAGAAAGGTCTCCTTGCAAGAGTGGTTGATGGAAGTTTCAGAGAAATCACTTCTGCTGATTCAATGAAGTATACAATCAAATTGTCCATGGTGCGCCTACGCAAGCTGCTACCTGGTGCTTCACTTAATTATCGATATAATGCTCTATTTTTAACGTTTTCCAACTTTTTCAGGTAGAGATCTACATGGAGAAAGTAAGGTATAGATTACCATGTCTGCATTTGAAGACGTTCATGTTGAGATAATGGCTCTCATCCAATAATCCCGGGAAGTTTTATAAATAAAACCTCACGGATATCATTTATTTTCTTTCTTCCAGGGACCTTTTGGATCTTTCAAAGTACCACATACAAATTAAAGAGACCAAATCACACGGGATATTGTTACCTGAAGTTACAGAGGTGATATTTATGTGCAGTGGGCCTGAAGAAGCATGCATCTTAAGATGCTTATGCCCCTCACACACATTCACAAAATGTTTCCGAGAAAAAGATGTTATTTTGCTCTTTAGAGTCAAATGGCCTTCTGACAATACCTCAAGTGGAACAACTGGAAACTGATCTGCTGCTCGACTGACATAAATTAACCTATCCTTTGTTGTATACGCAAAACTGGACAGCATATTGAGTTTAAACCCCCTATACTTACATATCATCTTATGCTTTCTTTCTGTGAGACCCTCTTGTTGTTTTCTCCCTCCTTCCCTCCAGATATCTCTATCAGACATTGCTGAAGCATTACAAAGCTTATCTGCAAGATACAAGCTCCTTTTTATTTGACTGTATTTCAATCTTCCCTGGGTTGATCTTTTAGTTTCATCTCTGAACTCCAGAGTGGTATATGCAACAGAGCAGTTGGAGACACCCGTATCCTTTCTCCTTTCCGTTTTGGCTTGTACTTGTTCTTCTGCTAGCATAGCCATATCAGTATTTTCTTTTAAAATATCTGCCACCTTCCCTAATTATGCATACAGTTTCAAACTTAAGTTGAAACAGAAATGAATGTGGGCAGCACCAGTAGCCATTGTATTTACATATTCTCAGTGCACCAAGAATCAACCAAACAGACGAGGTACGGTTGGTCTCTTATGCGATTACAGTTTCTTGGTAATTTTTTCCTCTCTCATGTAGAATTTCATGTCCTGAGCGTGGCCAGAACATTTGGAAACTAATTTTCGTGGACCTGGCTGGCTCTGAGAAAGTTGAGAAAACAGGAGCAGAGGGCAGGGTTCTTGAAGAAGCTAAAACCATCAATAAGTCCCTGTCAGCACTTGGAAATGTGGTACATGCCTTGACATGTGGTCCAAACGTGAAGGGAAATCATATTCCGTATCGCAACTCCAAACTTACTCGGATTTTGCAAGATTCTCTGGTGAGACTGCCCCACATTAGTCCTTCTATTATCCTGCTAGCATGTATTCAAAACACAAACAGTAAGTTCGTCTCACGGGGAGGGAACTCTCACATGGCATTACTATGTTGTTGTTCACCCAGCCCTTCAAATGCGTCAGAAACTCTGTCAACCCTCAGGTTTGGTGCCAGGTATGAAAATTTGAAGTGAAACTCATATAGGGCAGGGTATGTTCTTATTCTGATGGACATGTTCTTTAGGAATACAAAGAGAAAAAGAAAAGGTCTTAAAATCAGGAAGTTCTAGCTTTCTCTATCTGTGTAAAAGGCATGCAGAGGAGATAAGTAAAATAAGAATAGTCATTTATCAGTTCCGAGGTACATCTACCAGAAGCAATCTTTCCATGAGTAGATGATATTCTTTTTCATTCTACTAGTTGAAACAGACGCATGAATGCAATATCTACAAGTTATAAAATTTGCACCGTGAGTGTTAAGTTCTGATTCTTCAACCACGTATCCTGTCTCAGATGATCAGTGCCGTGCGGGTGTGTAGATGCTGCGTGTGCTTTTTTATTCCCATTTCTCTATCATTTGTCCAGGGCAAAGCATATAAAAGCATTGCCGCGTGTCCACTGTACCAGAGATAAACATGCGAAGACACTCGGAACGTCCTTCCCATCTGAAGATGAATCACGTGACAAAGTTATGGAAAAGGTTTAAGGTATACACTACTTTCTCATAAAAATCAATTGATCAATCTATTTCACCCTCTCACATTCAACATTTGTAGCCAAGGGAGAGCATGGATGCTGAAGATGTCAAGTTGCTTCAGGATTTATTCACATGGGAGGGAAGAGCACTTGATCCTAATTTTCTTGAGGACTTGGAATTTGATCGGGGGGGAGGTTGCTGCACCGACTAATTTTCCATTCCAATAAGCCGTGGAGGAGCTTGCCTCCTCCGTTGAGCTGGTTAGTCAAGACTATATTGGTTGCACTCGTCAGCTTATGTTACACTTTTTCTGTGACCACGAGATGATTCTACGTCATTTTACAGCGAGAGAAAGTCTGATATGGTGACTGAGAATCGAGTTGCTGACTCATTTTAAAATTGAAGTCTTGGCGGGAGTTTTTTGTACTTTCATGGAAATGAACAACTGCCTAAATGTCATCTACTTTCCGCATCGCATGACAAACTTAACCCTCTTTAATGGTTGCTTAGAGCGACATTTTCTGGCTCTTTCGAAAGCTTAAAGATCAGACCAAAGTTCTCGAGGTGATGCTGGTAGTTGCGACAAGGATGCTATCATCTCAAGGTGAGGCAAGTGGAAATCTCGGCTTTATGCACTTAGTGTTGGAGTCTCTAAAACCGTCCAGCGCTTGGGTCTCGTCATCGCCCCTGGTCAAGCTGTTGATAGACAGCTATGTCCTTATTCCATGTTGCTGGTTTACAAAGTGAGAAAAGTTTCCATATAAGAACCACATTAGAACCTCAGCTTTTGAAAGTGATCCCTATTAATTCTCTCCACCACTTGTTTTGATGCGATTGTGTCAATGTATATTGGAACCGAATTGTTCGCTCGTCACATCCATTATAAATAATAATGTCCTAGCCACAACATGACAGCCACATTGACATATCGGAAACTTAAAATGATCAAGCTGAATAAACTTACATTCAAAACCGTAAAAATCTTTTGATCAGGATCTTGTTCGGTTGGATGGATCGATGAGGAATCCCGTTTCATCCACTTGCACTGCATTATTCGGACCCAATTCAAAATCAGATATTTCTTATTTGTCGAGCTTTCTTTCGTTTTCGAATAACGGTAAATTGACGGTTTTTTGTTCGATACAAAAACCATAAAGTATATCGGGGGCATTATTACATTTTGAATCATGTATTCCTTTTAAGTAAAAAATTCAAATTATATAGTTTACAAAAAAGCTATTAAACAACATAACTCACAGTTTAATATCATTAAAAAACCAACCCATAAATAACATTAACTCACATACTGACTAGCCCACTTTCAAGTTTGCACTTAAGGCAAAGGTCGATGCCAAACTAGCATGTTCTTCCTTAAAGTCCGAATAATAAAAATTCTGGGAAAATTTTGTAAATCTATATACTTTTATGTAATTGCACCTGGTGGGTCGAGGTATACAATTTTAATGAATTTCATGAATTTTGACATATGTAAATGGCCTAAGATTTGCAGCAGTGCGGTGTCATCAGGAAATTTAGGGGAGATGGAGCAATTAGTATATCCAATTGACTAGTAACTCCTTGGTTGAGCTTAGTTGGATTTATTAATTGCATGGAGTCGAGCTACCAAACCGCAAAGTGAGCAATTAGTATATCCATGGTCATTGCTTTTCCTCTTCACCCGTCCGAGCACTGCTACAAACGTCTCTCTCTGTCACTCCGAAACTCAAGCGCAGCCATGGAGATCACGCAGGTCATGGAGTCATTGAGCCACACCACCGTGGTCATGGAGGTCGCCGGGCTTGCGCTATCCAGATCTGTGGTCGCGCGAGGCTGGGCGACCTCCATTGAAGCAAATTGATGGAGGAGGTGGTGACATCTGTGGCCGGGGCTCGCGAACTTCACGCGTAGTTTTCCCGGGGGGGTGGGAGGGGGGGAAGGGGTGGGTTGGGGAACACAGTGATGACTCCAACGGACGAGAGGCTGATGTCTGAAGGCGGATGGAGGGGCGATGGCAAGGGATCATGGCGGCGATGGTCGGGCGGACACGCTGTGCGGGTGAGTGGCAGATCTCTGTGGCCTGGGTCGGGGTGGGGGAAGAATAGGAAACAGAACAAAAGCAAAAATGGAAAAAAAAAAAAAAAAGACGGAAAATTGTAGAGCAAACCTCAACCCTCGAGTTGTTCAACGGTTGAGACGTGTCTTCCTAAAAAGTTCTAAATTTAGAAAAATCTCACTCAAACCATAGGGTGAGAGAAACTAATACATGGAATGTAATTACTGTCGGATACCTGCTTTGTGCCACTAATAAATTTAGAAAATTCTAAATTAGTGTCGGATTCCCTTGAGGTGTGTTTTCCTAAAAAGTTCTAACTTTAAAAAATTCTCATTCAGATCATGCATTTTGAATAGGAGAGGAAAGCCATACCGAACTCCTCAGCTTCTTTTAGACATCATCTCTGCAAAACTCTTTCGGTGCTTGATTTCCATTTGATGGACTTATTAGTCCCCACGTGCTTTAAACTTTAAAGATTACTTGATAGATAGCCCGTGTGCCAGTAATCTTTAGAAAATATGGAACAGAAATGCAAAACAACACATTTCATTTGGCGCAGCAAATCATTGCAACTAAGTTTGAGCGCAGGAAGGATGTCGTTTCGTCCTTGTACCGATTCCCACACACTTCTATCGTCTCTTATCGGTGTCCAGTATATATATATTGGTAAGAATAAAACTTTCCATTACTTTAGGGACATGCCCAATTACAACTTAAAGAAGCGTCCAACAAACAAGGCTCCAGAGGGTTTGAGGAGGCCTAGAAGCCCAATTACGAGGCAGAGCATTATATCTTTGGGCCTTTACCAAGCAATCAGCAACTTTGTTCACCTCTCTACAACAATGGGCTAAATGTGCTTCTCGGAATTGGGGCCAAGAGAGTCGTGCATTCGGTGATAAGAGGAGCAACTTCCCACGAAGGCTCAGCTGAACCTGACAAAAAGAAAAGTTTATCAAGTTAAAACTGTCAGACTCAAAGATGTACTTTACTTTCTTAGCTTCAGATCGTGAGATGATGTACGTGAGGGTTTCCAAACATCCTAAGGTTTCCGCCTGCAAAGCCGAGCTTGCTCGAACAAATTTAGCCAGACCATCCACGATCTTGGCCGAAGAATCTCGACGGATGCTAGCAATCGCTCCCTCCGTTGACCCGTCCACGAATGAGCCATCGAAGTTCCATTTGAGATATCCCCGTTCTGGAGGTTGCCAAATTGCAGGTGAGGTTTTTGGGTTTTGAATGGGAATTTCAGCTTTTGAGTTCCATTTCTTGAAGCTTTCATGCATGGCCTCTGGTTTTTTTTCTTGAAGACTGCTTGATTTCTTGATATCCAAATATTCCAAAGAGTGATGGCCATAAGCTCAAAAGATAGAGAATTTGAGGTGAGACTTTTAAATTTGAGAAGCCATTCCTCAATTCTGTTTAGTCCAAGATGAGAAATTTGAATGCCTATTGTAGGGTCCGACCAAACATTGCTCGTCCATGGACATAGGATGAGAAGGTGTTCTATGGTTTCTGGTGCACTACGAGACAGTGGACAAAGTGGCTCTGGTAAGATTCTTCGCTTGAATAGATTCTCGCTGGTAAGGAGTGCATTTTGACATACACTCCACATGAAAATTCTGATCTTGGGGTAGGTTTTCAGAGACCATATCATCTTCCAGAGTGCTTTGGGAACTTGGTAAGATGATGAGGCTTGGTTTACATCCAATTTGGACTCGGTAGCTCTGAGACAGTTATAGCCACTTTTCACCGAATAATTTCCAATTCGAGTGCCTGTCCAAACCAGTTTGTCTGCTATATCACCCCCTCTCAAGGGGGTAGTAAGAATCTCAGCCACTGTTTGATCATCAAATAATTGATGTAGAGTTTGATCTTTCCATTGCGAATTCTCTGATTTGATTAACTCTGCAACTATCTGTGGTTCATTCCAATTTGCTGGTCCCCTAATTATGCCTTTTTTCATCCATATGTCCTCTATAATTCTGATTTATTTTCCGTTTCCCACTGACCACATCACTTCATTAGATATAGCCTCTCTCCCCATTATTAGGCTCTTCCATCCCCAAGATGGTCTTGATCGCTTTCCTGCATGCCAAAAATCTGTATGTGGGAAATAAATTCCTTTTAGTATCTTGCACCAGAGGGCCGTTGAAGATTGTGCAATTCTCCAAGCTTGCTTGCCTAGCATAGCTTTGTTGAATGTGAGTAAATACCTGAATCCAAGCCCTCCATTGTCCTTCCTTTTCTTCAATAGATCCCATTTCCTCTGATGCAACCCCGATTTGGACTCGTTATTTTTTCACCAGAAAGCAGCAATTTCTCTCTATAGCTCTGCATATGGAAACTGGAATTTTAAATATAGACATAGCATATTGTGGAGTAGCCTGCACCACTGCTTTGATTAAGATTTCCTTCCCTGCTTTTGACATTAGGTTCTCTTTCCATCCTTCCATCTTCATATTTACTCTAGCCAATCTCCATGCAAACATCTGCTTTTTAGTTTGACCTCAATCCGAAGGGATACCCGGATATTTCCCTATTTTATCTATTTTAGGAACCCTTAATTCCTGTGCCATATTAGTTCTCAAATTCTGCGGGCAGCCAGCGCTAAAATGAATCCCTGATTTATTCAAATTTATGGCTTGACTCGTTGCAAAGCAATACTGATGAAGAACGGCAGCTAAATTTTGGCATTCTGTTATCTTTCCATCCACAAAGAAAATAGAATCATCAGCAAACAGTAGATGGGTTAAAGTTGGACAGTGCCTATTCAGTTTAATTCCTCTAAAGCTCTCATCTTCAACTGTTGTCCTAATTAGAAAGGATAAAACATTCGCCATCAAAATAAACAAATATGGGGAAAGAGGGTCACCTTGCCTTAATCCTCTTGATGGTCTAAAATAGGGAAGGGGTTCCCCGTTAAATTTTATACTGAAAGATAACTGATTTGACATGTTGCATGACCCAGGATACCCATTTATTACTGAAACCCATCTTTAACATGCAAGCTTCCAGGAAATCCTATTCCACCCTGTCATACGCCTTCTGCATATCCAGCTTCAGTATGGCATGAAACTTCTTCTTCCTCTTTCTAATTCTTAGCTGATGAATAACCTTTTGAACAACCAGAATATTGTCTTGGATCTGTCTACCACTCACAAAGGCACTTGTTCTATGACAATTAACTCTGGTAATGAAGGTTTTAGGCGATTTGTCATTACCTTAGAAATCATCTTATACGCAAAATTGCACAAACTAATAGGTCGAAATTGGTCTAACCTCTCTGGATTCTGGACTTTAGGAATGAGAGAAATATGCGTCTTGTTGAGGGTTGGGTCAAGGTTGCTTGTTTCGAAGAAATTCTTTACCATGTTGAACACATCCTGTTGGAGATCTTCCCAATGATGCTGATAAAACTGGCCATTCATTCCATCTGGTCCTGGAGCTTTCATAGCCCCCAATTGGAAAACCACTTCTTTAACTTCATCGTCACAGCTTCTGTCAGTTTTTGGTTCATTTCTTCCATTACCAAGCTGGGGCATTGCTCTAAGATTGGCTGAAAATTTCTAGACCCCACTGTGGTATATAGAGACTGAAAAAATTCCACTGTTGATTCTTTAAGTTGAGAGGGATCTCGAGTCCATACGTTATCAGCAATCTGCAACATAGTAATTTTATTTCTTTGCCTCCTTTGAACTGTCGTTGCACGAAAGTACTGGGTATTTTTATCTCCCCATTTTAGCCAATTGATTCAAGATCTCATCCCCCAATACATCTCTTTTTGTGTCCAAAGCTCGTCAATCTGCTTATTCAGGTGTTGCACTCTTGCTTTGTCTTGTGAGACATCCTGGCTATTCATGATTTCCTGGAGTTCCTTTTTCAATGTGTTGATCTGTCGCTGAACATTGGAGAACTTTTTTCTACTCCATTCTGTCAGAGCAACTGAGACTTTGTGTATTTTTTCCTGCAAATCGGTATTTTCCAATTCAGGGATCTTCCACGCATCTTTAACAATTTTTCCACATTCAGCATCCTCAAGCCAGAAAACTTTGAACTTAAATTCTCTCTTCCTTTTCACTGGTTCAGCAAAGAGTGACAATAAGAGTGGACTGTGATCTGAGCCAATAGCTGGCAATACATAAGCTTCAGCATTAGGAAATAAAACTCTCCATTCAAAGAGATTAGGTAGAGTTTTGTGTCCAGTATAGTTGATTGGTCACCTTTAGGCATAAAAGTAAGCCCCCAAGAGATTCCAGAGCCAAAGCAACTCCCTTGCATTTGTTGACAATATTGATTGCGATTGCGATGAAAATTGCGAAATGCGCTTTTTCTTACATGCGATAAGGTTCCCATGGAGGAGAAGCAAGAGTGTCCTGAGAAGAAAGGCCTTGAACTCGAATGCTAATACAGATCCCATTAGGGAATTGACTTCGTGACTGCGGGTTGTGGCAACCAGGCAATTTCCTGAACAAATCTCTCATTTCATTCCACATGCTATGAGTCCAACCGTTGTCATTTTTCAGGAGAGGGAAGGGCAATTTTGAAAAGTATTTTCACCTTTTTAAATTTGGAAATTCACTTTTTTAATTTTAAACGGGAAAATTTTCGTTAACCAAAAATTATTTTTGGTTGGCTAGTTATTTTCGGCGAACCAAACGGGTAAAAGTTAAGAGAATTAATTTCAGAAAGACACTTTTATTAAAACAAACACACCCTAAGTGAAATACTGATTTTTCTTCGATAAAATTTCCCATTAATTTTAGGTTACCAACTCTTATTTGTTATACTCACCTATGTTAATTTGGTCAAACTCTAAATTACCAACTTTTATAATAATTGACCAATTTCTTACTAGCTTTGAAATTACAAATTAATTTTAGGTGACCAACTCTTATTTGAACCACTTATCGACATTGATAAGAAGGCTTAAATAACGAATGATTCCGAAGAACTTACCAACTTTCATTGAATTATATGAAATCACCAATTTTGTCCTACTCATCTACCAACTTTATATATGACATGTTGGTAGTAGCTACTTCTCATTGTCGATAGTAACTTCACACATACAAAAGTAAGTTTAAACAATTCAGGAGCTCGTAATTTCTCCAATGAGTCAAAAGAATTTAATGTGGGGAAAGTACAGTAATTATTCATGAGAATCAGTAGTTCTCTCACAAGAAACTAACTATAGATATATCTAAATTCAACATCCAAACGTGACTAACAATATTTCTATAATCCACAGTAGCTTTCAAATATCTTTCTATTAGTATAATATTCAATTGAAGTAACTTTTTTCAGAGTAGATACCATGTATAGCCAGTAATTCCAATATCCATACTACAGGATGAATCGACCCATTCAACACATGAAAATATGCAAATATCAAATTATTTATTGATATAACACAACGCCTGTCATTCCATCCAGTCCCCTTCCTGATTCAAAAAGTAGAGCATAACTTAAGATACATAGTTGACTCGTGGGAAGTTTCATACACATAAAGAAAATGAATTTAACACAATGGAACAGAAGCAGCACCCATGTTTAGGCTCCAATCTGTGATCATCGAGGATATAACTCGGTGATGGAAGTCTCGTTCATTGATCCTTGGGTTTGTCTGTTTCTGGATTGATCCGAATGAATTATCGTCCCCCACAACGCTGTGTCAGATTAAGGGATACTGTGCATAATGAACGCAGGTCGTGATGGTGCTGGCATGGTGGTCGAGGAACTATTGAGCATCAAAACCACCGCACCCATGGTTGGTCTATTGGCCACAATTTCTTGAACACACAGCAATCCAACACGAATGCACCTCACCATTTTGATCCTCGAACCATCAGCCAAATTAGGATCTATGAGATTTGAGGGGGTCTCTTCCCTCCAACTCCTCCATGCCTGCAATGAATTACAAACGCAAATTCAGATGGTAAAAACAGTTGCTCGACCCATTCAAGTTCGAGTCCACCACTCTTTTCCGGTGATTCTTTAGGGGAAGGAGAGTGATTTGAAGATATTTTCTTACACAGCTAAGAAGGCCCTTTGTGGTATCCCCATTGCAGAAGCGGCTACTTTTTTTACCACTAATAATCTCTAGTAGCAACACCCCAAAACTAAAGACATCTGACTTGACTGAGAACAATCCATGCATTGCATACTCTGGAGCCATGTACCCACTGCATCACAAAAATAATAAGAACTTTCAACACAATTCCATTTAATATGTTGTACCTTTAAATCTGCTAGCTATTCAGATTATATGGAGAAGAGCACGGGAAATATAATCGGATTTATCTTAAGATACTCTGCTATCTTTTGCTTACTAAGTGCCAACAACCCTGCTTGTGTCCCCTTGAGTTTGATCCACCGCAAATAGCCTTGCTGTGCCAAAATCTGAAATTTTAGGGTTCATCTCCGCATCAAGCAAAATATTGCTTGCTTTAAGATCCCGATGAATGATTCGAAGTTGAGAATCCTCATGAAGATAAAGAAGCCCACAAGCAATGCCTCCTATTATCTTTCGACGCCTTTCCCAATCCAGCTGCCTACACCTAACAGGATCTGCATAGCATATTGATGAAAGGTTATAGCGGATGTGACTAATGCGAGGTGACTTTGTAAATGCAGATTGGTAAGAACATGCACTTCAATTACTCTTAAATCGGATGCTGCCGGTAACAAAATGGCATGATCATACCATATATTATGTGATCTAGGCTTGAGTTTGGTAAAAATTCATATATAAGAAGCCTTTCTCTCCCCTCCAGGCAAAAACCTAAGAGCCTAACCAAATTCCGGTGTTGAAGCCTTGCAACCAAGAGGACCTCGTTCTTGAATTCTTGATCAACTTGTGCCAAATCTACAAACAGCCTTTTTACTGCTATAACTTGTCCATCGGCCAATGTTCCCTGAAAAAGAATGGGAAAAGCAGCCATATACATGGGAATGTCTCAAATTCTCTATTTTAGGAATAAACAATTTGCAGTGATTACCTTGTAAACTGTGCCAAATCCACCTTGTCCCAACTTATTTGTGTCAGAGAAGTCATTTGTTGCCGCTTTGATAGTATTCAAGTCGTACTGCAGGGATTCTGCATTTCTGATTTCATCTACAGGTACAGCTACAAAGTGGAAAATCCGAAGTTGCTTATTTTCTAATTCAACATTATCAGTACACTGATTTAGCAGTTAATAGTAATTCATTCTTATTTAACAGTTAATCCATTCGAAGAAAAATTTGTCCTCTGGGTGATGGTAGCAAACAAAAGGTTTTCCAGAGCAACCAGGGAACTTTTATATCTATAGCCCGCACTGAATCTGACCTCGCTTAGTCAGAAATCACCAACCTCTGAATTTCTAAAAATTTACTAGCTTTTGCACATCAAGGCTGAATCTATTAGCCGCTAATCTGTTTCAAATAGGTTGTATGCAGCCAGTATTTTATGAAAATTAGTCACGCGAAAGTAATCAGAACTTACTTTCAAAATTTTTCTTCAATCTTCTTGACCTCAAACAGATGCATAATATTCCAGCAATAAAAAGAGATGATCCAACAGCTAGGATTGTGATAATGAGGGCAATACAACCTGAGAGGAAGAGCTCTTATGTTAGACAAGAAACTCACAGAGGACAGTGTGCAGACCCAATTACCAAAAACAGTTTATACGTGGGGTTGCGCATTTGAAGCAGTCCTTGATGTTATTCTATCAAATTCCTGATGAAATTACTTTAGACGTTGATACTTAAATCGAAAGAAAGAAAGACCCATGATGCATAAGAAATCTCATTAATTTCTCGTATGAAGTTCATGCTTATATCTCATTCAAGAGGAAACATAAGTGTCTCAGGAACTTATTACACTCCCAATCAAAAGTTGAATTACATCTTGCTTTAAAATCCACTTAATGCGACCATACTCAGGGAGGAGAAGCAGGGGAATGAGGGGAAGCAAACTTACAACCCCTAGTCTCTTGTTTCTAAGAGGAGCTCAATGAAGTTAAACTTGCTCACAATTATTATCATGTTTGTCCTACAGACAATTGAAAACACAAATAGAATGCTCTGGCATATGTAACCGTACATTAGAAGGAAGTACCTTTAGAGGATGTGTTATTCGTTGGAGTAGGTGTAGGAGAAACTGGCGACTGTGGTGCTAGTGGTGGTGATGGTGGCGACTCATAAGCTGAAGGATAAAAAAAGCGGTACACTTGAAACTTGATATTGCAACTGGGAGTAACATACCTCCCTCCTTGTTTCTGATTACAACACTCTCTGGAATTTCTGCAATAGCATCCAGCAAACAATCATTGCATTGTTGCTGCGACAAGTCTGGAGTGCACTGCACAAGTCCATATAGAGTTCGGAAGTCTGGAGCCATCGCGTTTCCAGCGGCAAAATACTGGGTGAATACAATCTATTTGAAACAGATTAGCGGCCAATAGGTTCAGCCTTGATGTGCAAAAGCTAGTAAATTTTTAGAAATTCAGAGGTTGGTGATTTCTGACTAAGCGAGGTCAGATTCAGTGCGGGCTATAGATATAAAAGTTCCCTGGTTGCTCTGGAAAACCTTTTGTTTGCTACCATCACCCAGAGGACAAATTTTTCTTCGAATGGATTAACTGTTAAATAAGAATGAATTACTATTAACTGCTAAATCAGTGTACTGATAATGTTGAATTAGAAAATAAGCAACTTCGGATTTTCCACTTTGTAGCTGTACCTGTAGATGAAATCAGAAATGCAGAATCCCTGCAGTACGACTTGAATACTATCAAAGCGGCAACAAATGACTTCTCTGACACAAATAAGTTGGGACAAGGTGGATTTGGCACAGTTTACAAGGTAATCACTGCAAATTGTTTATTCCTAAAATAGAGAATTTGAGACATTCCCATGTATATGGCTGCTTTTCCCATTCTTTTTCAGGGAACATTGGCCGATGGACAAGTTATAGCAGTAAAAAGGCTGTTTGTAGATTTGGCACAAGCTGATCAAGAATTCAAGAACGAGGTCCTCTTGGTTGCAAGGCTTCAACACCGGAATTTGGTTAGGCTCTTAGGTTTTTGCCTGGAGGGGAGAGAAAGGCTTCTTATATATGAATTTTTACCAAACTCAAGCCTAGATCACATAATATATGGTATGATCATGCCATTTTGTTACCGCAGCATCCGATTTAAGAGTAATTGAAGTGCATGTTCTTACCAATCTGCATTTACAAAGTCACCTCGCATTAGTCACATCTCGCTATAACCTTTCATCAATATGCTATGCGATCCCACATTAGGTGTAGGCAAATGGATTGGGAAAGGCGTCGAAAAGATAATAGGAGGCATTGCTTGTGGGCTTTTTATCTTCATGAGGATTCTCAACTTCAATCATTCATCGGGATCTTAAAGCAAGCAATATTTTGCTTGATGCGGAGATGAACCCTAAAATTTCAGATTTTGGCACAAAGAAGGCTATTTATGGTGGATCAAACTCAAGGGGACACAAGGTGGTTGTTGGCACTTAGTAAGCAAAAGATAGCGTAGTATCTTAAGATAAATCCGATTATATTTCCCGTGCTCTTCTCCATATAATCTCAATAGCTAGCAAATTTAAAGGTACAAAAGATATTAAATGGAATTGTGTTGAAAGTTCTTATTATTTTTGTGATGCAAAGGGTACATGGCTCCGTAGTATGCAATGCATGGATTGTTCTCAGATCAAGTCGATGTCTTTAGTTTTGGGGTGTTGCTATTAGAGATTATTAGTGGTAAAAAGTAGCCGCTCGCAATGGGGATACCACAAAGGGCCTTCTTAGCTGTGTAAGAAAATATCTTCAAATCACTCTCCTTCCCTAAAGAATCACCGAAAAGAGTGGTGGACTCGAACTTGAATGGGTCGAAAGCAACTGCTTTTACCATATGAATTTGCGTTTGTAATTCATTGCAGGCATGGAGGAGTTGGAGGGAAGAGACCCCCTCAAATCTCATAGATCCTAATTTGGCTGATGGTTCGAGGATCAAAATGGTGAGGTGCATTCGTGTTGGATTGCTGTGTGTTCAAGAAATTGTGGCCAATAGACCAACCATAGGTGCGGTGGTTTTGATGCTCAATAGTTCCTCGACCACCATGCCAAAGACCATCACGACTGCGTTCATTATGCACGGTATCCCTTAATCGACACGCAGCGTTGGGGGGACGATAATTCATTCGGATCAATCCAAAAACAGACAAACCCAAAGATCAATGAACGAGACTTCCATCACCGAAAGTTATATCCTCGATGATCACGCATTGAGCCTAAACATGGGTGCTGCTTACTCCATTGTGTTAAATTCATTTTCTTTATGTGTATGAAACTTCCCACGAGTCAACTATGTATCTTAAGTTATGCTCTACTTTTTGAATCGTGAAGGGGACTAGATGGAATGACAGGCGTGTTATATCAATAAATAATTTGATATTTGCATATTTTCATGTGTTGAATGGGTCGATTCATCCCTGTAGTATGGATATTGGAATTACTGGCTATACATGGTATCTACTCTGAAAAAAGTTACTTCAATTGAATATTATACTAATAGAAAGATATTTGAAAGCTACTATGGATTATAGAAATGTTGTTAGTTACGTTTGGATGTTGAATTTAGATATATCTATAGTTAGTTTCTTGTGAGAGAACTACTGATTCTCATGAATAATTACTGTACTTTCCCCACATTAAATTCTTTTGACTCATTGGAGAAATTACGAGCTCCTGAATTGTTTAAACTTACTTTTGTATGTGTGAAGTTACTATCGACAATGAGAAGTAGCTACTACCAACATGTCATATATAAAGTTAGTAGATGAGTAGGACAAAGTTGGTGATTTCATATAATTTAATGAAAGTTGGTAAGTTCTTCGGAATCATTCGTTATTTAAGCCTTCTTATCAATGTCGATAAGTGGTTCAAATAAGAGTTGGTCACCTAAAATTAATTTGTAATTTCAAAGCTAATAAGAAATTGGTCAATTATTAGAAAAGTTGGTAATTTAGAGTTTGACCAAATTAACATAGGTGAGTATAACAAATAAGAGTTGGTAACCTAAAATTAATGGGAAATTTTATCGAAGAAAAATCAGTATTTCACTTAGGGTGTGTTTGTTTTAATAAAAGTGTCTTTTGGAAATTAATTCTCTTAACTTTTACCCGTTTGGTTTGCCGAAAATAACTAGTCAACCAAAAATATTTTTTGGTTAACGAAAATTTTCCCGTTTAAAATTAAAAAAGTGAATTTCCAAATTTAAAAAGGTGAAAATACTTTTCAAAATTGCCCTTCCCTCTCCTGAATCGACTGGTCCCTCTCTCTCTTGTCTCTCTGTGCTCGCGCAATGGCCGTAGATCTCTTTCTTCTCTCTATGCTCGCACCATGGTGGTTGCGCATTTTTCGAGTGCAGCAAGCATCAAAGCCATGGACGTGGCACCTCCAATATCATCCTTCGAAGCTGCGCCCGAAGCCTTGCCATCATCGCCTCCTGCCTCCGGCGCTCAGCCTTGCCTCAGCAGCCGCGCGCAACCTAGTCCCCGAGCCGCGACCATAGTTGACACCCTCCAAATTTCGTTCTTAGAACCCTAATGTTTTGGCCAAGTGTGATGGCTTCTGTGGATTCCCTCGTGTTAGGTAGCTAGTTTTCGATGGTACCTTGAAAACGTGGGTTATTGTACTAGCAATAGTGATTTTTCTTTGCAAAATCGAGAGCATGGTTCGTTTCCATCTTGTTCTATGGATGCAGATGAGGTTCGACGTCTAGTAGTTACTTTAGATGAAATCACATATACCAGTTGTTGGGTTTTTCTTTCCTTTTTCAATTCTCTATTGAGCTCAATTCTGATATATCTGTCGAATTCAAGAACCATGGAATTGAAGAAAGGGTTCTTTTGGCCTGAGGAGGGAGGAAGAAAACACAGACGAAGAAGAAGAGAGGAGGGCGAGAGATGATGTGATGGGAATAAGGTCTCTATTTTCTACTGGGCCAAGACAAAGTCATGAGATTCAAATCATTTTTCGAATGGGATTCAAATATCATAAATATATTTGGTCACATATCATAAAACAAAAATAAAATAACAATTTTCCTGAAAAATGATTTTTCAAAAAGCATTTTCCTTCGTCGTGGACTTTTTTCCCAACAAACGTACCCTTAGATTAAGATTGGTAAATTTGTAAATAAGTTGTGCTAGTACCCGTTGATAATTTACTGGCATTTTCAGCGATTTGTAAACAATAGATGATCAAATGAATATGGGTAATCTAATATAAGTGTTAGTAACTTAACCCGAACAAACAACTTATCTGTCATTTTTCATTTGTTGAGCAATATTTGAGATTTACTTTATTCTTTTCAATTTTTGGAGAAACATTTTCCTTATTTTCTGACATTTGGATCGCTTAGAAAAATGAGTCGACAAAAAATATTTTCCTCGTCAGCAGGAAATGTTTTCCTACCAAAATTTTAATTCATAAAAATTATTTCTTCTCCGAAAAATCGAAAATCATTTTTCAAATAATGGCAGGTGGGTTTTTTCTCTACAAATTCGACTTATATGTATTTCTTTGTATGTCCAATTTTGTCCTGTCTAATCTACTATTTTCTCAAGTCAAGATAGAATTTTGTGACATACCAAATAAATTATTAAACTTTTTTTTCTACTTTTGAAACAAATTTTAAGAATAAAGCTATGTATTTTTTTGTATAAACTTTTCCCATGTGTGCAATCCATCCCATACAAACATTCTAGCTGATTATATGTTTATGAAATTGATTTTTTATTTCAGTTTTTTTAATATGAATAATTCCATGTCCCTCCAAACTTCCATACGTCAGTCACCCGTTGACTTTCGTCCTCCTTGTCCCTCGCACGACAAGCCTGCGGTTTCCTTGAACTTTCTCCTCCTTGTTCCGGCCTTTTCATATCCAAATGCAAGACAGTTCCGTAGTTTAGCATCTGGGTCGTCGCCTGCCGCAACTCCGAGCCTGCTCACGTCCCGCCGTACAAAACAAGATCTTGCTCGCTACTTGGGCGACACCCATCTACGCCCTCTTGCTCTGTTCGTAGTGTGGATGGCGATTCATCTGAGAAGGCTCGCTGCTTTGGGTGCTCCCCACCTTCTTTTGAAGACGAGGCGCCTGGAAAAATTGAATCTTTTGGCTGCGTTCGCTATGGGAAGCGCTCAGAGCGTGTGCACATGTGCAGCTGATGCAAGTGCCCCCAGGTTGGTCTCAGTCGAGTGTCATGCGGCTCACCTGTTCGACGAAATGCGGCTTTGAGTAGAGATACACTTGAAAAGAAGATCAAGTCCTGGCAATTTGTTTTAGTGATATTGGGCTTTGAGCTCTAATGCCATGTTAGCTAATGTTTGGCTTATTTATTCTAAGAAGTTTAGAAGTTTTAGCTGGTGTATAATGACCCGAGGACGTTTGACGATATGTCATCTAATGTCTTGGCAAAGCGGATGCATGGCGTGCGCCAACGATGCATGAAATAGTGGTCATCGCCCATTGTATATGAGGAAGGGATGCGGAAGGAGAATGGGAAAATTGAAACTTTCTACGTAGGATCTTATTGTTTATGTTACTTTCAAGTTTAAGCTAAAAATGTTGGAGCATGTGTTTTATATATTAACACTTCTTAAAAGCCATTAAGCTTGATTTTGATTCATGTACTGTGTCTGATACTAAGTGCACCTTAGCATTTGCTGTGGAATATGAAGTATGTTGGCAGATGTAGGACTAGCACAGTCTCTTAGCATTTGATCAGGCGGCGTTTGGCGATCGGCGGTGGCGATCGGCAACCGGCAGCGGTTGGCGGCGACCGATGACTGACGGTCGGCGGCGGTCGACGACTGACGGTGACTGGCGACCGGTGGCCGGCAGCGGCGACGGGCAGCTGCTGGCGACGTGCGGCGGCCGACGATCGATGGGTACTGGCAACTGACCAGCCGGCGGCGAGGATCGGCGGCGGCGGCAACCAGCAGAGGGTGGACGGGGGCGGCGGCGACTGGGGGCGAGGGTGGCGACTGGCGGCCGACGCTGGTGACCAGCGATCAACTTCCTCTCCTACGGAAAACATTTTACCTTTCATTGGTAATTTTGCCTTCACTTTGGGGGAAAGTGATTTCCTCTTTGTGAAAAGAGAAAATCATTTTCCTTAAAACAATGAAGGATTTTGGGGTGGGGAAGGAAAATGTTTTTCCACGGAAAACATTTTCCACCCCCGAACACCAGAAAACTTGGAAAATGTTTTTCCGGAAACGAACACAGCCTAAGTACAGCAGGGGTCAACCATTGCTCAACGTCCATGGTATCTAATAGCGGCTGAAACTTTGATCAAGTCTTGACCAATAGAGTCTCTCAAGACATTTTCAAGAGTTTTCTTTAGATCAAAATCATCGAAAATGCATACCCATATTCTGAAACCAAACGTCTTTTCTAATTTTCACGACTTTAGCAACCATGGTTTTGCCTAAACATCTTATCCAAATAATAGCAGGACATGCTATCCGAGCTGGCTCGACCACTCTCTGCAATGCCAAAAAGGATTAATTTGGCCATTTTCTTTTCTTGCCATTGGAAAAACAGGAATGGGGGGCGCAAGAGAGCTTAATGAACCGCAAACAACGAATGCCAATGTTGTCTTGTCTTTAACAGACGATCATATAATGGCTATACAAAATCTGTTCCAACTAAAAGGATCATCTTGTTTTATAAGCAAGGGACCAAACATTAAGGTTTTAATATGGTGTAACTCGGCCATTGGTTCTTCTAGGACATATTGGTAAAAAAAAATTTTCTTCATGTGTTTCTCACTTTTCAGGCTGAGAATCCATTTCACCTTCGAATGATACCGATTTGGCTAAATCCAATGGCCAAGCCTTCTCGACCTCATTCTCATCTTCAGGACGTCCAATCTGGGCGGTTTTATCTGTTCTAGTGTAGTCATAAAAATCGACCGAGGATATGTTGAACTTATGAGGAACAATAGCATACACAATCATGAGTTCAAACTAAAGTACTTGGGAGATTAGAACTGACAAAGCTCTGAGCTGATGACAAAAACTGTATTGTTCATGCAATTAGCCTTTTGCTTTCATGTTTATTAGATCCAGTCTTAGTAGCAAAAGAAAAGAAAAAACATAATCTTCGTATGTTGTAGTAAAGTAAAGCAAACTATAAATGGAAAAATATGGTCTTTTATATTTGGACACTCTTTAAATATTCTAGTGGAATAATTATAAAAAGATCGAGCAATTTATGCTAATTTACCAAATATAAGATTTGATAGCGCTGTGTGATCTCATTCCCTATATGTAAATGAAAGATAAATATCATTCCATGAAAATTCAAGCAAAGATAATACTACAATTGTTCTCGTACAATACGAATAAGTATTTTCCCACTAGAGAAATTTGCAATACAAACACAAACAAATAATACAGCTCCACTCATTCAAGGAAAGAAAGTAACAAGTACAATATCAACGGCCATTGTTTTCATCTCCAAAAGAAAGATAGTGATGAAGGATTAGCTGAGGACACATTCAAATCTTTGCAGCGATCCACATGGCACGGCAAATAGATCATGGGAGCTCATCTGTGCTCAAAAGGAAAAAAAAAGAAGGAAACGAGCTTAGACTATCTTTAACATAATATTATGACATTTGAGGTGGTGTCATGTTTTGACCAGAGAAAAAGAAAAGAAAAAAGAAAGCATGGATATTCTAATTATTAAGATATTTTTCATTGGTTAGCAAAGTAAACTTATATATGGATGTAGGATTTTTTTCAATAAAGACTAACGTGAAAGTTTTTGAACATTGTGCTAATGGTACTCGAGCACTGGGTTTTGATTTACTATTCCTAAGTTCGATCAAAATGGAGAGTCCATATACACAGCCTCTAATCTTAATCTTATGACATACACATTTGACTTTTTGTTAATCTAAAACATCTTAAATTTTCGCAACATGTAAATGTTGGCAAGCAGATATATATATTTCATATTCTTTGAAATTTTAATAACATTTTTAACGAGAAAGTGAAAAAAAAAGCTTTTTACTTTTGTTTAAACTTTAATCAGAAACAAACCGGCCCTAAAACTTTTGAGTTGAAGACCTATATGTTTCGATCCTAAGTCACTATTTTTCGTGACAAATTAATATACAAATATCCAATCTAGAGAGAAAACGACATCCTATTTTGTGGACGTATTGTTAGCCACTTAAATTTCTTCTTTCGCCATTATATTTTATGTCTTGAGGAAATAACACGTGAGGTAAATTGATACATAAAAGAGTTCCAAAAGAGGCCTTGCTTTTTTGGGGATATTAGCTTTACGCTTTTTGTAATTTAAATTACTATAAAAATGAAATGAAAGCAGTCATGTTGCTCTCATGACCCTCGATCTTAGACATCTCTCTCTGTATATTAAAATACGATATGCTAATCTCGTTTTCTTTTAAAAAATTTGATGCAAAGAAATTACTATTCTAAAAGTAAATTCTGCTTTGCAGTTGGAAATAATTTTTTTGGCCATGGCTTCGTTCACATGCATCGTTAGTGGGACTATGCTAGTAGCTTTTTAAAAGAATATTGCGGGGGCTTTTTCACTATCACATGTTATACTGTAAGAGTTATGAATTATATCTGATCGCGGAAGTAAAAAACTCTTGGTGAAATAAACAAAACTTAATATTGCAAGACATAATTAGAAATAATTATAAGAAGTTGAACCACATCACCTTAAAGAACGGTGAACATAGATATGTGCAACTATTTTGATTAAAGACATTTCACCATTTTGATAATTAATCGAGAAAATTAGTTTTTCTCAGGTAGGAAAGTGAAATTAAAAGTGAATAGATTTCTCTATGTGTTAACTTTCCATGCATGTTGAGTTAAAATAAGTGATTTTTTATTTGGTAAATTCATGTTAATTGATGTTGATTGTAGGCATTTTTCATTGGCTGCATTTGACACTCCTACAATGGTATTAAGCCAAGTGTCTTGCCAACAATGAATATCCCAAAGCCTTCAAATTACATTATTTAGACTAGCAATCACTCCCGTGCTGTGCACGGAACTGGATTTACGGTATATATTATTTATTTCATTATTTAAGTTAAAAATTCTAGATAGTCTCACAAATATAATTTAGTGTGAATTTTTAAGTAGGGTTAATACTACAAAAAGCTCGAAATGGTGCACCCGGGCCAAATTTACCACAAACTAATCTTTATATCACAAAAAATCCCAAATTGATACATTCATGCCATGTTTATCCCCAAAAGATCTCAGATTTACCAAATTTAAGGTAAATGTGACAAAAGTACATCAATTTGGATTAAATGTGGCACACATGTACTAATTTGGGTTTTTTCTGACACAAAAATTAGTTCGGGGTAAATGTGGATTCGATGTGCTAGTTTGGGAGTTTTTATGACATGAAAATTAGTTTAAAATAAATGTAGCACTAATATACCAGTTTAGGATTTTTTGTGCTATTAGCCCTACTTTTAAACTTGTTCCTGCTTTCTCTTTTTAATTAAAAGAAAAATGGAAACGGAAAATGCTTTCTGAAATCAAAGGAGTCGTAAAGTTTTTTTATATAGGTGGTTTTCTAATAAGTGCATTTTCTTCAATAAATTTCCAATTATTTCACAATTGCTATTTGATGCGGCAAGTGAACTTAACTAGTCCTTCTAGGACACTCGCAACGGATTCATTTGATAAATTGTATTCGAAATATCAACTTAAGCTAGAGCGGCTATCTTATGTATAAATTAGTATACGTTATTATTAAGTGAGTTTAAGTATAGTTTGCCATGAACACTTTTGTTCGAAATCATTCTGTATTAAGGATTATGCCAAAAAATAACCTCCAATGATATTATCATGATTGAGTATGAATGCATACTTTTCAACTTCATATACAGCAGAATGAAATTTCCGATTGTTTCATAGCTTTCAACCTTCTGCAATAATAATCATCAAAAGAAAAAGCATACCTTCAAAATGGTCTGTCAAATTCCAATTCCTAATTAAAATGAGAACGAGATTCCATTATAAGAAATCAAATTTTACTTTCATGTGCCACATGGAACTGGAAATTGGGATTTGTCAAAAGTTGTCCGAGTAAGTATATAGTTAAAGTCGCCAATATTATGAACGTGCATAATGCATTGTTCTCTTCTCCTAATTTTCATGAAGGGAGGAAGTCAGGAGAAAAATATATGCAAGAACGGAATCTCGATTTATATGGATATATTACATCTAAGAACGAAGAAATGAAGGGAGAGGCAGATTGATGCGTACCTAATCCTCCGTCCTTTGTATATGTTTTGAATCAACTTTGATTCGAGGAACATGAGTAATTTTGTACCAATCCTTGCCAGATTGAGGGTCACATCTTTTGCTCAGCTCACCACAATGTAGAATTTGTAATTGTTTAAGGGCAGTGAGAGATTGGATTCCTTCTGGCATGGACGATAAATTGGGACATCGGATCAAGCGAATTTCCCTGAGATGTATATGATTGGGAAGCCATTCGGGTATAGCCGTGAAGTTTGGGCAGTCATAGATGCAAAGCGATTTCAAAGTGCAGGCAGATTCAATGAGACATTGGAGCAGCTCCATCACTTGTTCGAAACTTGTAATTGATAGTACACGAAGACGCGAAGGAAAGCTGGACTTTTTTTGGATCAACATGAGCGGGCAACTTTCAATGGACAAACACTCTAGGGAGATTAATTCCCCAAAAGGTAGAGATATTAGTCTCCCACAATTTTCAATTAGTAACTCCCGAAGTCGAATCAGTCGGCACATACCTTCAAACAAAAGTTGGAGATTTTCACATGCCTTGACTCCCAAAAACTGCAAGTTTTCCAGATATTGTACTCCGCTTTCTTGTAGGTTCTTCTGCTTTGTTGTTATATATAGATAACTAAGATTGACAAGCCTTTTCATATTTTTGGGTAACTCGCCTAGCTCCGAGCAACCACTAACATCTAAATGTAGCAAACTCTGCAGCTCACAAATGGTGTCTGGAAGCTTCTTCAATCGCTTGTTCTCAGAGAGAATTAATGATCTCAATTGCTTCAAGTCGCATATGGAACTTGGCAGCTCCTCAAAGCTACCATATGACAAGTCGAGATACCGTAAGTGGTTACACTTGGAGATGCATGTTCTAGCAAATTTTCTAGTAATAACTCCATCATCAACTTGGCATTGAAACATAATTGCACCTAGCCTCTTTGAAGTTTCTTTTCTCAGAAAAGGTGGGACTCCATCGTAGTTTGAAATTTCCTCTAATGAAGCAGTACAGATCGAAACGTACCGAACTCTTTCTAAAATCTCTGGAGTATCCAAGTTAACAGTAGAACAATTTTGTCCAACAATCGTTGCAAGAGAATGGACCAAATCATGCACTTTGAAACATAATTCTGATCCGCACTCCTCAACATCTTGGATCAAAGATCTCCTCCACAAGTCTTTCACGTACTCAACACCAATGTCGTCTTCCGGTGCTTGTTTTTGCCTTGTTGGACTAATTAGTCCCAAAGCTATCCATAGCCTTGTTAATTTCCCGGTCTTGATTTCATCTCCTTTGGGGAAAAGTGATAAGATAGAAAAACATCGTTTTAAGTGGAAGGGTAAGTTATCATAGCTAAGCTTAAGTACTGGCAGAATGACTTTTTTGACTTCCATTAACTCACTTGGTTCGCTGTCTCTTATATATGCCCAATACCATTCTTCGTCCTTTCTTTGAAGTAGACTCCCCAAAATTATCGCAAGGAGAGGCACTCCTTGTGATTTTTCAACAATATTATTTCCAATCTCAAGGAGTTCAGGACGAGGCTCCTTTTCCTTTTCGCCAAATGCCCATCTTTTGAACAAGGCCATAGAGTTTTCATGAGAAAGACCTTCTAAATTATGTGCCGGATGAGTGCCTATTATGGAAGCAAATTCTAAATCGCGTGTTGTCACGATTATCTTGCTTTCATTAGCTCCTACACTAAGCAAATCTCTCAATTCTTTCCATCTATGGCGGTCATCACTCCATACATCATCCAAGACAAGTAGAAATTTTTTGTCTTTGATGGTGTCTCGCAAACGAGTTTGCAACTGCTGAATATCAAGGTTACTCAAACTTTGACCAGTTGCATCTTCAATAATTCTTTCAATGATTTTCTTTAAATCAAAGTCCTCTGGCACACACACCCATAGTTGCAACTCAAATTTCTCTTTCACAGCATCGTCATTGTAAACTAATTTTGCTAGGGTTGTCTTGCCCACACCTCCTATTCCAATAATAGGAATCACTGTGAGGTTTTTGTCATATGTTGGCTGCATCAACGTCTCAATTATCTTTTCTTTATCAGTATCTCTTCCGATGACATCCGACTTGTTTACATACGAGTAAGTCACCTCGCGTGAATGCATATGTGCCACGCTATCGTCAGCACTCTCCACATTAAGATCGAATCGATCTTTCTCAGTAGAAATTCTAGATATTCTCTTCTTTATCTCCTTGACTCTGTGACTGATTTTGTCACGGAGTATCAGTGGATTAGAGAGGGAAAAGAAGAGTACCTTCTCCTTGACGCCCCCATAGCGACCTATCACCTGCTTCCTTAAGGCTTCACACTCGAGTTCATCGAGCACATCCTCCACATCGTAGGATATGTCTTCAAGCTGATCTAACCACACTTGCAGGTTGCGCTTCTTTGCCTGTTGATCCTCCGCACCTAACAACACTGCCTTGATGGTAGTCAATGTCTCTCTAAGCTCGCTGATCTCGTTCTCAACACCATAAATTCCGATGGCTTCTTCGAGGGCAGTGAAGGCTATCTTCCCAAGCACCAACTCTGCGATGCTAAAGAGGTCTGCCGTGTTTTTCCGATGAGGGAATGGGCTAAAAAAGGTGGAGGAAATTGGCCCTTAGCTATTTGGCTTGAGAATTGGATGGTCTAAACAAGAGTGTCTCAATGTCTGCATTCCAGATTAACACCAGTCCCTTTTATAATGGACGATCACGTCAATGTTGGCGCCCCGCCAATAGTAGCGCAAGCTTTGCTCAAAGTTGGTTTAGGTAATAATAGCTGCGTGATTCCCACCCCAAACTATAATCACTGGACTTTACAATGTGAAGTCGGCGATTGATTATTCAAATCATAATCATCAACATAAAACCAAAGGAAACAAAATACAAAACATTAAACACATTCCCAAGCAAGAAGAAGAATCATTATCATTAACGCAATACTAAATTAGGAAACTATGGTCGAAAACTTTGGACTTTAAGACACAGGTCCAATAATTATTTGTGGAATTCGAATGGGTCCACATGAAAATGGTTACACTGCATATGCGCTCATCATGAGCAAAAGTCAGTAGGGCATCTATTAGTATTAGAGTGAGCACAAGTTCAGGGTAAAAATCGGGAACCGGACCGAACCAGTCATAGAAATCGATCTTGTTTCAGATTTCTGTAACTATCGGTCCAGTTTTCCATTCCAAAAAATGTGAAACCGGTACTATGTGGTTTGGTTTTTGGTTTATGGTTAAGAACCAAATAGGGAATCGAGAACCGAGAATCGAAAAACTGGATTGAGGACCGAGAACCTAGAAACTACACACAACGTAGTTTAATTGCATGACAATTTCGAAACAAAGAAATTACCAAAATACAGGTTAATAAGGCTCCAAATTTGACTAGTTGTGGTACGAGTTTCAGCCTGCACGGTTTCCTTCTCTTTTGTCCCTGTCTCCCCATTCATCTTTTCTTCTTCCTCTCTCCCCTATGCTCTGTTTGCCTTTTCTTGCTCTTTTTTTATACTTCCTTTTGGCCTCTGTTGCTCATGCTCCTAATTATTCTACATGTTCATCTTTTGCTATTGATAAATAGAGACTTTTGTTGTTGCATTTAGGGGTGTACAAAACAGACCGCCCAAATCAGGAACCACCCAAATCAGACCGAGCTGGCCGATTGGTCCGATTCCCGTGAGTGTCGATTTGGTTTCTGATTCCTAAAAGTGGAACTCATGTCTAGACCAACCGGTTCTCGATTCCAAGAGAGAACGGACTGGCTGGACCGAACCCACTATATATACTTTTTTTTAGTTTTTCATTTTTAAAAAAAATTAGTAAAATGTGAACTAAATCCTAAGTGAACTTCATTGACATATATTCATTGGCAAAAATTAATAAAATGTTAACTAAATTCTAAGTGACCGGTTCCACTGGACTGAACCGCCCCAATTCCCAATTTTGGGAACCCATCCTCCCAGTCCGGTTCCCCGTTCCACCTTGGAACCAAATTAAACCGGGAACCGATTACCCCTAGTTGCATTCACTTTCATTTTGCTTAATGAAACCAAAAAAAAAAAAAAATTGGCCAGTTTCCTAGTAGACCCTAGAATCAATTGACAAAACAGGTTATAGGTTTCAGGGTATGCGAAATAGGTTTTTGGCTCTAAAAAAATGGGGAATCGGTCTTGATAGGGTACATTCCAAGTTTCAAGTGGAACTTGAACCGATCTTGAAATTGCTCACCCTTAATTAGCACAATTTTATGGTCCTTTTGTTTTCTTGCATTAAATTTTTACGTACAGTAAAAAAAAGAATATTTTTTCAATACGATTTTTTTTTACTTTTACCTTCTGCCTTTATTGTTTGTGTTTCAATTAGAGAGAGAGAGAGAGAGAGCGACGTTTTTTTCATGTTCCCCCAACATTCCACCATCAGACGTTGGGTCAGCCATTTCATCTTGATTGTTCATTTGATCAGAAAAAAGCATTAAAAAAAAACAATTTGATCTTGTTCAAGAAGAAAATTGCTATTTGCTAATCCAGTTTTTTACTTAGGAGCATGAAATTTAGATTTGGGAAAATGACGCAAATGGTCCCTGAACTTTCAAAAGGTTCAATGTGATCTCTAAACTGTAGACCAATGTGCAATGTGGTCCCTAAACTTTCAATTTGTTCAATGTAGTCCCTAGACTTTTGATACGTGTTCAATTTAGTTCTTAAACTATATGAAAATGTTCAAATATTGTCCATGAATTTGAATAAATTAAAGGACAATATTGAACATTTTCATATAGTTCAGAGATTAAGTTGAACATTTACCAAAAAAAAATTCATGACCCACATTGAACAAATTGAATAATCAAGGACCATATTGTATATTAGGCTAAAACTCATGGACTATATTGCACATTGGATCAAAGTCTTAGGACTATTTGTGTCATTGTCCTTTTAGATTTCGAGAACCTCTGGATTAATTAATCAAGTTGAAGTTTCTTGTACTTTGGTTTTTCTATTACATCAATTGACACTTTGTAATCATTCGAATTTGGTTACTATTAGCGTGAGGAATCAAATTCCATGAGGAATCAAATTCCCTCTCTTTTGTTCGTTATTCTTTTAAGCTCTTTCTCTGGTCCATGTCCTTTGATACCATGCATTGATTCTACACTTATTTTCAAAAGAAATTGTATAAGCCTGTTTATTGAAATATGGGTTGAATCCTAGCAAGTGCACTTGCATTTTTTCCTTATTAGGGACTACGTTAGAGTAAATACGTGACACCAGGCTGCATATTTTCCAGTGTAATCGTTTAATATTTGGTACGTAAGTCCTAATTGGCATGTTACGTGAGATATGATTGGGAGAATAAATATAGATAAACTACGAAAGCAATCTGAGTACAATATCGTTTTTTTATTATAATCGTACAATACATTTTCTGATTAAGGCATTTTCCCTTTTTCTTTCATTTGTGCCTATTATTATTTTAACTATCTTATATAGTTCTATTCAAGTGGCTAAATGTATCAAATTTCATCAAAATTTTTATTGTTTAAAATATAATTATTGATATTTATTTTTCTGTTACTAGTATATTAGTTAATTTAATTAGTTTTCTCCTATTTTCCATATTTACAAGTTTTTTACAGCAATTAAGAGTAAAAGATAAATTTCAAATTTTATAAAAAAAAATTTATATTTTCTCCCCATGGCTCTGATATCGAACGATGAGCAGGCGCCAAGCCCACCACCGCAGCTATGGAGGCTGCTAGCCTCAAGTGACCATGGATTTGGGAAGGTTGTGACCTCTGTAGCGGTGAGTCACAACCTCAGCGCAAAGAGATAGATGGAGAGGCACTAGAAACGTTGAGCGAGCGAGGGAGCCGGTGTCCCTGACTGGCGGAGGCACGGCAATGAGGGCTCTTGGCGGCAATGGTCAACCGCTTCATGGCGACTACTTCGAAAGATCATCGTTGTCCGCATTTACGTTCATTCTCTCATTTCCTTCGCTTGTGGCCGGCGTGGCTCGCCAGGTCTCCGGCCTTTGGCCTCTGGCTGGTTGCCGGTTCGGTGACCAGCTAGAGGAAGAGGGAGAGGAGAAAAAAAAATGAAAAAGAAAAGAAAAATGAAAGAAAAATAAATATTCAAAAAATATTAAAATATTATTAAAAATTGTCCGCGAGGGTCCACGTCAGCGAAATATGGCCAAAATTACCCAGAAGGATTGAATTGGCATAAAAACAAAAGGTTTATGACTTAATTGATATCAAAAAAAGGATTTAGAACTAAATTGGCATCAATGCAAAAGGTTTAGGACTTTTCTGACACTTTTCCCCGTCGTTGGAAGTCCCTTAAGGCAATAGACAACAAATATCAGTCACTAACCACAAGTAAAATGGGAGTAAACATTTATCTGAAATTAGTTTCATACAGATAAGATAATTGTGTGGTTATTTCTTTAAATAAGGGACAGGGTTTGCCATTGGAAGCGCTACATTCAAATGGTAAACACAAAGATAAGCTATACAGGCCACTTCCGGCTTTTTGAGGAGCGTCATATTTAAGCACTAGGGGAGATACCAGAAGTAGTCGATCTCATTATGAGACCCGACCTTAAATAATACATCATGTGAGCATCGTATGCTAGGGTTTGACATAAAGTTAGAGAGAATGAGAAGTCATATCTTAGGATTTGACATAAAACAAGATATCAAGTTAGAGCGAATGAGAATCATACCCTAGGATTTGACAACAACATATCCTCGGATTTTACATAAAGTTAGAGCGAATGAGAATTCACATCACATGAGCATCATATCCTAAAATTGACATAAAGTTAGAGCGAATGAGAATTCTTATCCTAGCATTTTACGTAAAGTTAGACCGATGAGAATTCATATTCTAGGATCATACAGAAAGTATGAGCAAATGAGAATTCATATCTTAAGATTTTACATAAAGTTAGATATAAAGTTAGAACGAATGAGAATCATATCCTAGGATTTGACACCATGTATTCCTTCAAAGTTCAAATTTCCCATTATATAATCCAATAATACTTTTACTTAATATAGTTCACATCATTATATTGTGAAAACAACCCCAAAATAAAATACCTCGCGCCACATAGCAGACATATTTGATTAGTCCACTTTCAAGTTTACACTTAAGAGCAAAGGTCGATGCCAAACTAGCATGTTATTCCTCAAAGTACGAATGTGTAAAAAATGGGGATATTTTGTAATCTATAAAATTAATATAATTACTCCTCAATGGATGCAAGAACTAACATTAAGAGGGAGAAAAAAAAACAAAGATTTCGCAATAGTGTAAGCTTATGGGTCATGATATAAAATTTTATATGATTAGTCTTAACACATATATTGCCTAAAAATCGCAAAAAATGGGAGGTATAATGAGATACATGTGTGAGGGTGTTAAATGAAAGCAATCCATGTAATATGGAACCATTATATTTTGTTGACTAACAACTCATTGGTTTAAGCTTTGGACTTAATTGAATTTGTTAATGGGCACTAACTCATTCTTCTGGTTGGCGACCCCTTAGGATGAGGCATCTGCTGAAAGGAAGACTAAGATACCCTACGCATTAATATATCGAGTTAGACACATTTTCATTCAAAATCTTAAATCTTCTTTAAATTAGGATTTTGTTTAGTTGGATGGATTAATGATGAATCTTTTTATATTGTTCGCACCCATTCACACTAATATATTTCTTATTTTCTGGTTCTCTTTTGTTTCCAAATTGAACTAAATTGAAGTAATTTATAGAAAAGTAACAATAAGATATAACCAAGACATCATCACATATTGAATAACGTATTCCTGAAAAGTTTAGAAATTCACATTATGTAGTTACTACTTGGAAAAATGTACACGTGAATCGGAAAGAACAATAAAATCAGACTTTGAGGTGTGATAACATTTAAGAAATTATTTGCCCTACAACATTGCTAATAATTACTGGTAAAAATCCTCAAGAATACAACAAAGTCTCGAATGAGAAAACCATATAGCAATTCTGGTATATCTCTAGGGTATCTCAAGGGAAACAATTGGAAAAGATGGCTATATAGTTTTAAGAAAGAAGCATCAAAAGCAAGTGAAAAGAGTTTGAAAAAATATGAATATATATTTTAGTCTTTTTTTTCCGAATGCAACCTTTTGGAAGAAGTTACATCGTGAAAAGATGCCTTCTCAAAAGACATATTAAAAATAAAAAAATTCGGATTAAAATAGCATTAAAAAATAATTTTATTATTCTTCTTATTTTTTATTATTCCGAATTTTATAAATTTTGAAAAATATTTTTGAACAAATACAACCTTTCAAAGATGAAGGAGTTATGTCTGAAAAGACATAACCTTCCAAAGGTGAAGTAGTTATGTCTTAGAAAACACAATTCTTCCAAAGATTATAAAAGCGCCTAATAACCGTTAGGAAAAATTAATAAAATTGGAAATTAATAAATAAAAAAATAATCACAACTCTATTGCGAACAATCACACTAGTTTAATAGGATAAAATAGTTATTTTATAATATTAAATTAAAATTTTAATAAATAAATGAGGATTGGTGCCGATTATTTATTGAACTTGCCTAATAATCGCGCCAATTATCCATGCATTCGCACGCGGATATTGTAGTATCAAGTCCATTTAGCCCATCGTCTTCATTTAAACAAGTTAGAAGACATCCACAATAATATAATGGCTCACACAATCAAAACTTTCCTATGTGGGAGAAGGAAAAGCATTATTTTGTTTGTTTTACAAACAAACAACCAATAGTTACAATTATAATATAGTCTACATTATAATCTTATTAGCCTAACCCGATAAATAGAAATAACTCCCGTCACATAGCATGGCCTTCGACTAGTTCACTTTCAAATTTAACGTACATTGTCTTAAAATCACAACAATGGCAAGAACAATGAGGTGCACGTGCCGAAGTGCTAGATGAAAATAATCCCATTTCAGAGAATTGATGTTTTGTGTGGAGGCTAAATATATCTGATTGACTCATTACTCAATCATTTAAACTTTAAGTGAAAGTTAATAGCAAGAACTTGCACTTTTGCGTGGTGATCCTTCACAAGCTGGGGTATGAGCCACGCGGGAGCAACCGTCGCATTAAATATACGCTTGGCAACTTCTCCAGCCTTTATAGCTTAAATGCCTTGTGGTAATCTAAAGTTCGTTAAGCTGAATTATTGACGAATCTCTTCATTTGGGCCGTCCATTTGCCCATACATTATTAGGACAAGAGTCACTATCGGATTTTTCTTATTTTTGGGTTACATTTCATTTTTTTTCCAAATCGAATTAAACGGACGTTGTTGGTTTAAGACAAAAATAACAAATTATATCCAAGGCACGATTACATTTTCAACCATGTAATCCAACAAAGTTTAATATTCACATTACACAATTTGCACTGATATTGTATGCCTTAATCCGTCGACATTGCGCGAACCATTATAGAATGTCACGCGAATGCTAATGCTTTTCTAATCTTTGAAAACCCTTTCTCATGGAAATCCAAGATTAATTTAGTAAGGGTGAGACTATTTCCACACTCTATGTTACGCAAACCACATCTTTTTTTTAAGTAAACTAATCAAAACGAACTTCAATAGGCATGATTATATTGCCAAATATTTATTGAACTTGCCTTTCTAGTTTCTTCACAGAAAAATTATCAAAAAATTCTTAAACATATGCACTTGTGGTGTGATTCTTTGCAACCTAGTCCATTTCCTTTGATACCATGCATTGATTCTAGGGTAATACCATGAAAAATCCCAAAATGGTACACCTGTGATAAATTTACTCCAAACTAATATTTTGATAATAAAAAACCCCAAACCGGTACGCTTGTGATCAATTCACCCTCAATTAGTTTCCGTTAAATTGAATTAATGCCACAAAAAATTCACAAACTAGTACATATGTGAAAAATGGAGGGTAAAACCCTAAATTGGTACACCAGTTAATTGTTACGTGTAATCCAATCAGCAATTTGATGGTAAAATTTAACGGAAACTAATGGGAGGTAAATCTATCATGGGTATACCAGTTGAGGATTTTTGGTGGTCAAAGAATTAGTTTGGAATTAATTTAGCACAGATGTACTGGTTTAGGATTTTTCATGGTATTAACCCTTGATTCTATGTTTTTTTTTCAAAAGTCATTATATAAACCTATTTATTAAAATATGGGTTGAATCCTAGCAAGTGCACTTGCATTTTTAACTTATTTGGGATTACGTAAGTTCTAATTGGCACGTTACGTGAGATATGATTGGGAATATAAATATAGAATCACTTCAAAAGCAAAATATGTTTGCCTGAGTACAATATTGTTTTTTTTTATTATAATCGTATAATACATTAATTGATTGAGGCATTCTCCCTTTTTATTTAATTTGCGTCTATTATTTTTTAAAATATCTTATTTAGTTCCATTCAAGTGGCTATACTTATCAAATTTTATCTAAATTTTTATTGTCTAAAATATAATTATTGATGTTTATTTTTTCTATTGCCAGTATATTAGTTAATTTAGTTTTCTCCTATTTTCCATATTTACACATTTTTTACAGCAATTAAGTTTAAAAGATAAATTTCATATTTTATCAAAAATTTTATATTTTCTCTCCGTGGCTCTGACTTCGAACGACGAGAAGGCGCCAAGCCCACCACCGCAGCTATGGAAGTGGCTGGCCTCTCGTGACCATGGATCCGAGGGTCGTGACCTCCATAGCAGTGAGTCACACAGCCTCAGCGCAGAGAGAAAGATGGAGAGGCGCCATAAAAAGTCGAGCGGGCGAGGGGCCGATGTCGCCTCATGGGGGAGGCACGATGACGATGGCTCTTGCCAGCAATGGTCAATGGCGTCACGGCGACTGGTTCGAAAGATCTTCGTTGTCCGCATTTACGTTCAGTCTCTTATTTCCTCAGCCCTGGTGTTATGGGGAAGAGGACCATAGATGAAATAAAGAAAAGAGAGATATAAAAATAATAATGAATAAAAAAATAGAACACATTCGACCACCCATCTTTAATGGTTAAGAATTTGAGATGCATTCTCACAAAAAAAATGACTTACTCTAATGGTTAATAAAAATCACTAAGAATTAGAGTCCGGGTTGGATTGGGTATGTGTTGGGTCCGGATCGGGTCGAATTGAGTATGGGTTGCTAAACTTGTATCGTACAAAAAGCGGGTCGTTTGGGGTCGGGCCTATTTTCGACCCATCCAAATCCGATCTGATAAACACGTTTGACAGGTCTAGATGACTGAGCTCAAATATATACATACGTATAGTAGCAGCTCCACGGTTTTTCCCTCAAAAATCTAGCGGGGAGCTCCGCGATGTTGGGATTGAATTGCAATATCAGAGTTAAATGGAGACTTTTTTTAAAAAATTTCTAACTTATTTATCCTGGCGTATTATGAGGATTGCCCCCGACCAGGTTCTCCCCAAAAATAAATAGTTAGACAGATAGATAAAGAGTGTTTCTTCTTATAAAAGATTAAGTGTCAGAGTTTTATGGTCTACTCATTCTTGTGGAAGGTCGACCTCATGGACTTGAGAGACATAGTCAAGCACCTGAACATAAAATTATGTACAGACTATACCAAGAAAAAGACAGACACTAACAAAATCATTGACAGCATAAAAAAAAAGGCTTGAGAATCAAGCACCACTGCACATGATACATGGAGACTCAAGTAAAACATCATTGGAAAGTCCCTTAAGGCAGTAGACGAGAAATATCAGTCACCAACCGAAACCTTTTTTAGGAGAGTCATTTTTAAGCACTAGGGTAGAAACCAACAGCAGTCGATCATATGAGCATCATATGCTAGAGTTTGACATAAAGTTAGAGTGAATGAGAATTCATATCTTAGGATTTGACATAAAGTTAGAGCCAACAAGAATCATATCCTAGGATTTGACACCAACATGTGTTCCTTTGGAGGTCAAACTTCACATTATATGATCCAATAATACTTTTACTTAATATAGTTCACATCATGATATTGTTAAAACAACCCCAAAATAAAAATACGGAAAAATAACACAAACAATCCTTGAACTTTGGTTTAATGTGCAATTTGATCCTTGAACTGTAACCTAATGTTCAATGTAATCCATGAATTTTTAATTTGTTCAATATGGTCCTTGGATTTTTTGTGTACGTTCAATTTAGTCCATGAACTATATGAAAATATTCAATATTGTCATTCCATTAATTCAAATTCAGAGACTACATTGAATATTTTCATATAGTTTAGGGACTAAATTGAACATGTACCAAAAGTCTAAAGATCACATTGAATGAATTAAAAATTCAGGGATCATATTGAACATTAGGCTAAAGTTCATAGACTATATTGAATAAACTAAAAATTCATGGACTGTATTAAATAAATTAAAAATTCATGGACCAAATTGCATATTTGACCAAAGTTCAGGGATTGTTTGTGACATTATCCCTAAAAATACCTCATGCCACATAGCATTGATCTTTGACTAGTCCACTTTCAACTTTGCTCTTAAGGGAAAAGGTCCATGCCAAACTAGCATGTTATTTCTTAAAGTACGAATGTGTAAAAAGTGGGAAAATTTTGTAATCTATAAACTTTAGCATAATTTTTTTTTTGGTAAAGGTAAATGTTTGTATAACTTTTCAAGTCACCAAGTACAATCTAAGCTCGAACCTAAACCCCGACCATATTAGGACACAAAAAGATGTCCCGACAAGGTCAAGAAGGTCCAAAGAGAACTAAGTACAAAACAGGCCGGGCCCCGGCTAGAACGAGAACAAGTAGACTCGACTAGAACAAGAATAAAACCAACCAACAAAAGACACAAAGCAAGTGGACAAGAAAGTACAGATGTGAAACTGGATCAGCAGCAAGATATCCCAAGCTTTGCGATCAACCGATGGCACCGAGCAACATCGACAGCAAAGAAGGAGATCAAAGGTACCGATACCATCGGGAGCAGCAACATACAGCAAAAACCTTCAGACGAACCCGGAGGAGCTGGACGGCAAAGATAGGGGTCCATCCACCGAGCCTGGCCGGAGCAGCAACAGATCATCGAAGGATTGAGGTGGATGCCCACAATGAGCAAATAAAATATAGGCCCCGACGAGAGCAGCAACAAGAGAACCCAGCCGAGTGCAACAGCAAAATAATGTGATACACAACTAAGAGAAGATGGAAGGAGAGTTCCCAGTTCCTTTGAAGTCTTCTGTTTTGCGGTGTGTCAACAATTTTTCCAAGGGAAAGAACCTTGTCTTTGACCATCTTGATGATGTGCTTACAAATTCCAGGGATGAAAATATCCTTGTTCCTGAAGAGGGAGTTGTTCCGCTCAATCCATATAGTATGGCATAGAGCTCCCAAAGAAAACCTGGCAAGCCTATGTGCGAAGGAAGGGCCCCCACAGACTCTACTTGCCCACGCAATAAGCTCTAGCCACGGTCGGTTGCGCCATTGAATATTGCATTTAGTAGCCCAAAAAACAGCTAGCCAACTAGTAACGGAGCATTCAAGAAAAGGTGATTGATGAAGTCCGGAACAAGGCGATGAAAAGCACAAACACCGAATCAATGCGACGATTTTGAATAAGAAGGACCTGCGTGGGAAGCCGGTTTAAAGACACAATCCATAGAAGAAAAGAGTGCGGGGGGTCAAGTGAGAATCCCATACAAATGAATGCCAAGAAGTTGGCGGCCTTTCTTCCTTGTGTGGTTCCGAACTGTCTGCGACCGAGAATGGTTGAGTTGGATCGAGGATTCCAAATGAAGCTATCCAGGTATCTTCCTCAAAGCTTGGTGGAGCTTGAATCCAATCCATAATAGAGTGAAGTGAGGATGATGGTTGCGGTGGAGTGAAAAAAATCCCATACCGAGGCATCACGTGGAATCCGAGACTGGTATATGTCCATGTTGCTAAAGGTGGGATAAAGGGGCCCTTTAGAGTGCCACCTATCAAACCAAAAGGATATCATCCGGCCATCTCCAATCTTCCACCCGAATAAAGTCCGGGCTAGAGCTCGCAGGTCAAGGATCTTCTTCCAAGTCCATGAGCAAAAGGTGGGTTTGGAAACATTCCAGAAATTTTTCTTTTGTAAAAAGTTTGTATGAATCCATTTGCACCACATAGATTCTTTGTCGGAGAAGAGGATCCATATGTGCTTTAGCATCATTGCTCTATTGTAGTCGAAAAGACATCGTATCCCGAGGCCACCTTCTTCTTTTGGGAGACAAACAGTATTCCAGGCTACCTTAGCACCACCTGTTCCTAAGTCAGGGCCTTTCCAAAGGAACTGTCTAAGTATGGTCTCAATATCATTTAAGACACATATGGGAAGTGGAAATATCGCGGCCCAGTATACTTGTATAGAATGCAGAACCGATTTTATAAGTTGCATGCGACCATAAAAATTTAGCATAATTGCCCCTCAGTGGATGCAAGAACTTAGATTAAGAGGGAGAAAAATAACAAAGAATTCGCAATAGTGTAAACTTATGGGTCATGATATAAAATTTATATGATTAGTCTTAACACGTGTATATTGTCTCAAAATTGTAGAAAATGGGAGGGAAAATGAGATACATGTGTGAGTGTATTAGATGAAAGTAATACCTCGCGCCACATAGCATAGATCTTTGACTAGTCCACTTTCAAGTTTGCACTTAAGGACAAAGGTAGATGCCAAACTAGCGTGTTATTCCTTAAGGTTAATACCACGAAAAATTCAAAACTGGTGCATCTATAATATATTTACTCCAAACTAATTTTTTGACCACCAAAAACCTCAAACTAGTATATCCGTCACAAATTTTCCCTCCGTTAGTTTCCGTTAAATTTTACCGTCAAATTGCTAAGTTAGATGACATGTGACAGTTGACCAGTGCACCAATTTGGGGTTTTACCCTCCGTTTGTCACAGATGTACTAATTTTGTGATTTTTCTTGGTATTAATCTAATTTAATGAAAACTAACAGAGGGTAAATTTGTCACAAATGTACTAGTTTTGGGTTTTTGGTGATCAAAAAATAGTTTGAGGTAAATTTATCGCATGTGTACCGGTTTGGAGTTTTCGAAGGTCAAAAAATTAGTTTGGGATAAATTTGTCATTTGTATACCAATTTAGAGTTTTCGAAAGTCAAAAAATTAGTTTAGAATAAATTTATCACATGTGTACCAGTTTTGAGTTGTTTGTGATATTAACCCTATTTCTTAAAGTACGAATGTGTAAAAAATGGGAAAATTTTGTAATCTATAAACTTTGATATATTTGCCCTTCAGTGGATGCAGGAACTTAGATTAAGAGGGAGAAAATAACAAAGATTTCGCAATAGTGTAGCTTATGGGGGTCATGATATAAAATTTTATATGATTTGTCTTAACACGTGTATATTGCCTAAAACTTGTAGAAAATGGGAGGGACAATGAGATACATGTGTGAGGGTATTAGATGAAAGTAATCTAAGTGAATTGGAACCATTATTTTTTGTTGACTAACAACTCGTTGGTTTAAAATTTTTAAGTGAAAAGTGGACTTAATATGATGTAAGCGGGCACCAACTCATACTTTTGGTCGGCCAGTCCACAGGATGAGGTATGTGCCAAAAGGAAGACTAAGATGTAATGTGCATTAATATATGGAGTTGGACACATTTTCATTCAAAATCTTAAACCTTCTTTAAAATAGGATTTTATTTAGTTGGATGGACTAATGATGAATCTCTTTATATTGTTCGCACCGACGCACACTAATATATTTCTTATACTTGGGTTCCCTATTTTTTTTCCAAATTGAACTAAGTTGTAGTAATTTTATAGAAAAAGTAACAATAAGATATAACCGAGACATGATCACGTATTGAATAATGTATTCCTGAAAAGTTTAGAAATTAACATTATGTAGTTACAATTATAATATAGTCTACATTATAAGCTTATTGGAATAAGCCATAAATAAAAATAACTCCCGTCACGAAGCATGGGTCTTTGACTAGTTCACTTTCAAATTTAACGTATATTGTCTGAAAATTGCAACAAATGGCAAGAACAATGAGGTGCAGATGCCGAAATGCTAGATGAAAATAATCTTATTTCGGAGAGTTGATGTTTTGTGTGGAGGCTAAATATAATAGTAAGAACCTGCACTTTTGCGTGGTGATCCTTTACATGATAAGGTATTGGCCACAAGGCAGCAACCGTCGCATTGAATATACACTTGGCAACATCTCCAGTCTTTAAAGCTTAATGGCCTTTTGGTAATCCAAAGTTTTTTTTTTTGTTCAGAGGTAATCCAAAGTTTGTTCGGTTGAATTAGTGACGAATGCCTCTTCATTTTGGGCCGTCCATTTGCCCATACATTACTTGGACAAGACTCACAATCGGATTTTTCTTTATTTTGGGTTACATTTCATTTTTTCCAAATCGAATTATATGGACGTTGTTAGTTTAAGATAAAAATAACAAAGTATATCCAAGACATGATTACATTTTCAACCGTGTATCCCGACAAAGTTTAATAATCACATCACACAATTTACCCTAATGTTGTGCGCCTTTAATCCATTGACATTACATGGAACATTATAGAATGCCACGGGAATGCTATCACTTTTCTAATCATTGAAAACTCTTTCTTATGGAAATCCAAGATTATTTTAATAAGGGTGAGACTATTTTCGGGAAAATTGTCCAAAAAATCCAAAATTTATTGCACTTTTACCAATTCAGTCATAAACCTTTCAACTTTGCCAATTGAGTACATCTGGCTAATTTTAGCTGGAAGTCGCTGACGTGGATGTCGGGTAGCCACATAGTGCTGACTCGGAACATTTTTAAATAATATTGTTATGGTTTTTTTCAACATTTTTGAATTTGTTTATGGTTTTTTTTTCTTTTTTTTCCTTTTTTTTGGGTTTTGGAGTTAGGATCAGTGAGGGTGGCCTACCAACCCTCGTCGGCTAAAGGTGAGGGCCCGTGACCCTCACCAGCTTTGGGCAAGGGCGTCGCGCCCCTTGCCAGCTCTAGCTAGGCGAGAGCTTGGCGGCCCTCGCCGAACCCAAGCAAGGTGCTTGGCAACCCTCGCTAGCCCCACACCCTCGCCTAGCTAGATCTCGGCAAGGTTTGCACGCCCTCGCTTTGGCTAGCAATGGCATCGTGGCCCTCACCCAAGGCTAGCAAGGCCACAACGCCCTCGTCCGTAGCCGGGAAGGGTCGATCGGCCACCTTTGCCGACCCTAACTCCAAAAACCAAAATAAAACAAAGGAAAGGGGGAAAAAAAAAGATAGGCAAAAACCATAAAAATTCAGAAATTATTAAAATATTATTTAAAAATATCTACATCAGCGCCACATGACGACCCAACATCCATGTCAGCGATTTTCGACCAAAATTGGCTAGATGATCTCAATTGACAAGAAGTGAAAAGGTTTATGACTCAATTGATAAAGTTGAAAAGTTTAAATTGAATTAGTAAAAGTGCAATAGATTTAGGACTTTTTGGACAATTTTCCCTACTATTTTCACACAGTATGTTACTTAAACCACATCCTTTTGTAAGTAAACTAATCAAAATGAGCTTCGATAAGCATAAATATCTAGCCAAATATTTATTGAACTTTCCTTTCTCAATTTCTTCACTCAACCTAAGTCTATGAACAATAAATTTCTTCTTTTTTTTCTGTGTATAATTCTCTCATGTTAAATGGAACTGTTATTTACTTCTGTATTTTTTTTTATTTTTAGCCAAAAAGCTGCTGTTGTTTATCCAATAAAAGAACCAATTTTAGAAATATTGGAAAGCTTTCTTCTACAAATAAGGAAAACAAGACTTTAGCCCTGCAATGCTAGCATCAAATTTTTTTTGATATGAAATCCATAATTTTCTAAAATGTTCTTTTTCAGATAGTCATCAAGTCGAATCAAATAATCTTCCATCTTTCTTCTGTTAGCAAAAAGTATTATTTTTAAAATAACAATAGAGATGAAATGAAACCAAAAAAAAAAAGAATACTCAAAATCGAAACTCTCACACAATGATCTCTCATATTTTTAGCATTATAAATTCAGAATGATCAATTAGCTATGAAAAATATACAGCTTTTAATTTCTCAAGCCATTGGTCATAGCCATTTGAATAAAGAGAATTATCTGTAATTTCATTGAGAATCCAAAAACTGGAGATTCGGTCATGATATTTTTGGAAAAACTGTAACTAAATTCTATGAAAGCCTAAATTTAATTTGCTATTCCGGAGCATGCTTACGCTCCGATCTCCTAAACCAATCCGTATTGTTTTGTAATTCGTAGGCTGGCAATGTTTCTTGGATAAATTCTTACTACAAACAAACTTTCGAAATCAGAAAAGTAGGTGAGAAGACTTAAATTTCGGAATCTCTTATCAGGTGTCTATAGTAAATAAAATAAAATAAAAACAAGACGATTAGTGTGATGCATAGATTGATTTGGCATTGGATTTATGTCCATTCGATTGAACATTATTTTGACAGAATTGGAAACGTCCCAATTAGTTGTTTCGCATTCAAACGTAGTGTTTACATGCATACGTAAGGCGTATTGACTATTATATCCCATTGGGTTCATGCCCGCTTGATTGAATATGAATTAGTTGGGGTTGGATTCGTCTCTGTTAGTTGTTTCGATTCTAACTTAGTTATTCAAGACGGGGCGTACTGGCTATTATTTGGCACTGGATTGTTGGTTGTCACGGATTGGGTTCATCCATTTGCTTTACATGCAGTGCATATTCTCGAAAAGACACTAATTGCACATGGCACGATGGACTCGAGTCGTCTTCTGCCCCATGATGTGGCAATTTCACCTAAGGGCGGGCATTGAAGTTTTGAATTTTTAAAACCCAAAGTAGAATTATATATATTTGAACTAGGAAATACCATGATATTGCACGATAGAAGTTAACCAACAAATGTTTTAGCGAAAGGGCTACGTGGGGCACTACTCATTTTATATTCGTAACTGAACTCTTGGCCTATATACTTAATTATAATAGTCCAATTTGTTGAGGAAAACTCCTACTAGTTTTGAAGTTGACAAAACTTTTCATGATATTTGTAAATCTGATAATTATTCTGAACCTTCTCATTGCAGGAATATATGTTCTGGAAGCTAAAAATGAAGTTTTTCAGATTTTACAAATTAGAAGAATTATCTTTGTTCTGTGATATTTTCCAGACGCAGAAATTATTCAGACTTTATAAGTTCTTGAAGACCCACAAAAGCTAAAGTTCTGAGATTCAGATTCAAAACAAGAAAATTCAAAAGCAGATGCAGAAGCTGAAATTTTTCAGAAGTAGATGCAAAAGCTGAATTTTTCAGAAGCAGATGAAGACGCAGTAATTCTTCAGAAGCAGATGAAGACGCAGTTTTTCTTCAGAAGCAAAACTCAGAACGAAGAATAACAGCTAGTGATCTGGCATGGATTTCACAGAAGGAAACTTTTGATTTGTTCAATCTTAATTGATTGACAATCAAATACTACGACAAGAATGCATTCCAACGGACAAAACTCTACTTATGCCTGCTTGATTCCAGAGCAAAGTTGGGTTTTTCAGAAGCTACCTTTGAAGCCTCTTCATAGTCTACCTCCAATGGAATGAATTTGGAGTGCTTTGCTCCAATTATTCTTGCCAACAGATCAGCCTTTATATCAAATTTCTTGTCACCAACGGTGAACTGGAGCCAGTTGGGCGACAAAATTGAAAGATTCGAATAAAAATAAGCAGTTAATTCAGAATAAACAGTTGCAGACTGAAGGCAAAACTCATATATGCCTTGTTTCTCGAACAGATGTTTGACAGGAATATCAACCTTCTCTAGACAGGCGAAGTCCACGGTTCTGTGATTCATAACACCTCGAGCGAGTAAAAGCTTATAACATGTATTGTGCTCAGAACTATTCACCTATTCCCCTATTCACCTCCCTCTAGGTGATCCTTGCTAGCTACATTATATCCTACACAGATTATTTGACGAAACCAATCATCTTTCAAGAATCAGGGACATCCATATTAGGTCCCCCTAAAATCTATATAACTCATATATTATAATTAATTCTGTCTACCTAATGGCCCATTTGATAAGATTAAACTTGTTTGATAAGACTAAACTTGTTTGATAATTTTAATTAGCATTGACTTAACTGATTCAATTAAGCCAAAAATTCACTTGATGTAATAAGTAAGGAGGGGTTACTTAATTCATTCAATAGAAAAAATAATTGATGGCAACTAGAACTTTGGGGAATATATTGCCGTAACCTACCGGTAATAATTATTTTTCTGCCTTATGGTAAAAAATCAACAATATTTCGCTATTAGTTTTCAATTGTCATCAAACAATCTTTGTATCTTTTTTCACTACTTAAAATTTAGTACTTACTCATTTCTCAGTTGTATCTAACAACCCTAAATGGATGCAAAATTCTCTCATGAGCTTGTGCGTATTCAATCAAGAGATATGTATGTTAGACGTACTAACATAGATTTAAAGGTTAACTTATCTTTTTGAAGAAAAAGTCAATTTATAAACTCGTATGGCGGGTTTTTATTACATATTAAAATTAATCATTTATTTGAATGTCCTCTAATACGTCACTTCTTTATAAATAAATTCTAATATACTCGTTCATAAAAGTATTTCGCTGTCATCGTGTTGGCCAGGTCAAGGATCAAAATTGACTTGACTTGAGGTCCTTGTCTCATTATACAACCAAAAGACAAGAGCTACAGTTGTACAAGGCCAACATTAAAAAGTTTATGGAACATGAAGTTGAAAAAGGATTAAGGGCTGGGAGGACCAAACTGTTTCGTGGCTGGGAATTCTCTGGACGTACCAGTCCTAAACTTATTTGCTTGAGGAAGCAGTAATTTTAGGGGTAAGCATGGTTTCAAGGTAAAACTTGAAATCTAAGAACCTGATCAGTGAGAACTTATAAATTTCAAGTTTCAAAGTACGTAGGGTAAGTTTCAGGTTTCAAATAGTGAGAAACCTATTTTGATGGGTGTTGACACCTGATTTTTAGCTCATTTTTCAAATCTATCCAAAAAATCACAAAATTAGGATTAGAAACCTTGGCCAAGCTTAGGAACCTATACTCAACCAAAAATATTTTTTTGTATAATTTTCCTGAATTTTTTCTTAATTTATTTTAGTCAAAATAATAGAAAAAATCAAGAAAAATAGCAAACGGAGTCCAACAATTCCATAAAAATAGCCATTAGTTTTATTTTAAATCCAATTTCATTAATACAGCATCAATTTTATAAAATTTCAATTGGGAATGTGCTTTTCCCAAAATTGGGTAAAAACAAGCCCAAATGAATCAAAAATTCAATTGAGTCATTTCTAGTTATTTCTAGGCCATAGTGTCTTCACAACAAATAATTCTAAAACCTTGAATTACATAATGGTCAATCCAATTGCATAATTTATCAAAGAAATCGAAAAGCCCCAAAATTCAATTGAAAATTATGTATTTTTAGCCCAAATTGGGGATTATGATCAATTTGAAATTGTCGAACCTTGAGACCATCATTTTTAGGGTTAATCAGTCATGAATAATCCAATTTTGGCATCAATTTTTTCCAATCAGATCATCTAGATGTTAAATTGAACAAAAACCCTAATGATCCGAATTTACAATTTGAGAATTTTGGATTTAATTGTGACAAAAATTAGGGCAAATCTCATAATTGGGTGTAAAATGTGATGAGGAATCCAATTTTGGGGTTAAAATCGAAAAATAGGGTCAAAATTAGGTTGAATTTAGACCAACCAGGGCCTGCTGGGTCGACCTGGTTAACCCGACCGGACCTGGGTCAGTCTCTTTCCTTACCCAACTTGCCCAGAACGTGATAAAAACCCAGAAAATATCTTCGGCCCCGCCACTTCGCAAATTGAATCCAATCAATATAGCACGTGTTAAACTCCGATTCTAGCTAGAGAATCTCTAGCTGGCGTCGGAGATTCGTTACAACCGATTCGAAGGTTGATGATAAAATATTTTGAGCGGGAAAATTGAGCTAGAAAAACTGAAGAAACATTATCAAATTTATACGAACTGCTCGAGAAAATTCCAGAGAGAAAGAGAGAGGGAGAAGGAGCGAGAAAGAGAGAGAACGAGCGTGAGGTGGGAGTAGAGACTTTCAGGGCCGAGTGATTGATGCTTTTACGATCGGAAAAGCGTCGGCAAATCAGTTTGGATGGTGAGTTTCCTCACCGGTAAACCAGAGACGACGCTGATCATCGAGGCCTGAAACTTAAGCTCAACCGGCGTGTTCAGAGCTTCCTCGACGAAACCGAAGCTATTTTCTCGAAGTTCAAGTGTCAACGAACAGCTCCATAGGCACCGATTAGCCCAGGAACATCATTTTGATCCTTAACGAAGTAGGTAAAGTTCATACTTCAATACTATTTTTCCATAATTCCAGGTTGAACGCTTGAGCTATATCGTGCTAACTCTTCCAATTTTCTTGGTTGTTAACGTTTGGAACTTATTTCTAATCAAGTTTTCCATCATTTGATTGCATTTTTGGTCAAAAAACCTCCCTAAATCGAGTCAGCCATGATTGTTGTACCTCGCCGGAGTTCTTGATCTTCGCTGGAGCGTCTCCTATGACCATAGATCACCCAAGTTAGTAGTTTTCTCAATTTGATTGATGTTTTGATAATAATTTGGATCGATCTAGACGGTTAGGGCAATTAATCTAGTGAGCTGAATACTTGTAGAACAGAGTTAATCAGATTTTTTTAAGTCAGTTTTTTGCTGGCCGGCGATGGTCCAGCAGTGAATCAATAAATTGAGGCTAATAAGAGGTGGCATGAACTATACACAAAACAAATCGAAATGGTAAAAAGGTCTTCAGAGGCTCACCGACTGTGAGCTTAAACCAGCGGTCTCGATAATGATTAAACCTAGAATAATGCCCACCAAGTGTTTGGCGAAATGCCAAAGAGAACAACACTAGAAACGGCGTCGTTTTGGCGCTATGCCCGCCAGGGTGCTGGCTAGTGTCGGCACCGACCGGTCTAATTTGATTGGACTAGTCCGAATTGGATCAACTCGATTTGAACCCTCGAGGGGAAAATTTAAAAAAATAATAATAAAAATTGGAAAAACCAAAAAAAATCAAATAAAAATTTTCAGAAAATCCTAAAAAATCGAAAAATTCATTAAAAAATAGAAAATTCAGAAAATTTCTAAAAAAAATATAAAATCATAAAAATTTCATAAATTTGATAAAATGCGAAAATTCTAGAAAATCCATAAAAATATTAAAAATTTGGAAATTCCTAAAAACAAAAATGAAAAAAAACTCTCAGAAAATAGATTTTCAAAAAATAAAAATCAAAAATTTCAAAAATTCATATAATGACCCAAAAATATTGTGGCCAATCTTTGCAAGTGAAATTAGAATTTTCAAAGGCTCCTAAACAGCATTTTTAGAAAATCCTTAGTTTATGGGTTTTTACCCCTAAAAAACTCTAAACCCTAAAACAACACACATCATCGAATAAATAAGCCTTTAGGGCTTTACTAGGATTTGAGTGTTTTGAATTGATTTTCATTTTAGAGACCTAAATTATTATTGTTTTGTTTGATTACAATTGATTGTACTGCTTATATTGATTGATTGAGTTCCCACGATTATAATGGTTAGAATTAGTGGATAGACCTCGAAAACTCGTGTGATATGTTAATCACATCATATCGTTTTAGGTATCGAAAGGGCGTTAAAGATCTCGACTTGGGATTATTAGCGTAATCAAGTTCCCCGTATTCAGAATCTCTAGTTCGCAGAATCATGGTATTTCTTCCGTACTCCGATGAGGTTTCTAGTCAACCTACCAATAATAACTAGTGGCAACTCCAAATCAAAAAACTATATTGAATATAATGATAAAAAACACAACCCAATGTCACATGAAGTATGATTTGTGAGAGGTCTCTATTTGTCTAGTGATGGAATTTCCGTGGGACGTTTGAGCGAAATATCCATATCGGACCCTAGTAGCTCATTCGGGGACAGTTTCCTCATTCGTGACAAATGGAAATACCTCCTCAGCGTGCCAAAAAGCACAATGTGACAATGGGTAAGTTTTAGGTTCTAGGTAGGTGGAATCTGAAATCTGAAACCTTTGGTCTATGTCTTCGCGTGATCCTGCGATGTTTCATGACATTAAATGATGAGTGTATAATATGAAATCACTGGTCTGAGCTTTTATTTTATGACTTGTTTTAATGTTCTATATTTTTTGTGTCGTGGTTAGTGGATCGTAGCAACAAGTAATGGCCGCTAAAGATGATTATTTACTGTAATTGTTTAATTAATAATATAAATGGAACCTGAGTAGATCATGAAATCGACCGTGTAACCTGTGACATGATAGGTTTCAAGTTTCAAGGTATGTATGATAAGTTCTAAATTCAAAAAAATGAGGAACTTGGTCACATGGGTAGGTTCCAAGTAAAACTTGTACAAAACCTGGAATATGAAAACTGGAACTGCTCACCTCTAGATTTTGACCGCCGCAAAAAGGACTTGATTGTAATAGAGTGGAGAGATGGCACGTTGTGGGGTGCTTATTATTTCAAGTAAGGTGTTGATGTGATGTCACGGAATCATTATTTGCTACTTATTTTTGTGTTCGACCTTACTGACATCTAGCATAACGTGCAATGAACAATTTATCCTAAAAAGTATTTGCCATGAACCAAAGTGGTTTAATCAAGTAATGATGTCTTCGTTACTTAATAAAACTTTTTTGATAGGGTAAGAACACAGGCTTGAGCCTGAGAGGATGTGTAGTTTTTCAGAGATGTACATACATGTAAAATGCTGGGCTGAGTTCGTGCGTGGTTCCACGATTCTTAAGATAATCTTAAATTTGGATTTGATTGAAAAGAAACAATATTTTTAATTTGTTTTTGGAATCTAAGATAATCTTTTTCCCATTTCCAATATTTGATTGGAAAAGAAAGTGTCGTCGTGTCTTTAAAAAAAATAAAAGAAAATCGAAAAAATTGCCCCTGTGCACTTCCCTCCATTTTCCATCGCTATAAAAAGGGGAGGAGCTTCTCTCTCCTCGCTCTCTGACCCAAACATTTCAAATTTTCTTAATTCCTCCGTGTCAAAAATCTCTTCCTTCTTCTTCTCGCTCGCTTTTTTCGCCTTCGATCTTTCAGGATTTCCTCCTGCGTTTCCGCAGGCGCTGCGTCGAATTTCTCGGCTCGATCCGGCCTTCTCCACGGCGGCGCGAGCGCCGAGGGCATGGCCAACATCACCGTCTGCGCGCGGTTCAGGCCTCTGAGCTCGAGAGAGAGCCGCGATCATGGCGACGATTCCGTCTGCATTGAGCGGATCGACGATGAGGCCTTCAATCTCAAGGTGCTTCGACGAAGCTCTCTTTCCTACTTCTGCAGTTATACTCGGGGAAAGTTCGGTCCGATGAGGTTGCGTGCGTACTGGAAGAGACGGTAGTTGCGGTTGATTAGGCTATTCTCGTTGATTGCATCTGAGTTGTGGAATCTGTACTTTCGAGTGAGATCTTGTGAATTCTCTCGTCTCGTATTGGCTGAGATCGCGCCGGTTTTGATCGATCAAGCTGTGGTGATCTCGATGCCGATGGTTTGTTAGGATGAAAAGGAAGGAGAGCTCAAGTTCGGCTTCGATAAGGTGTTCTACGACGACTCCAAGCAAGATGATGTCTATTCGTTTCTGGCTCGTCCTATCGTTCGAGGTATATCTAGCATCACCACTGCATTGTGATGTCTAACATGATCTCTACAGTAGCGAGAATCATTGATCACGGCATCAGGTGCTTGTGTCGACATGCGCATTTTCCTAATCCTTTTTCAGTACATGAGATTAATCAACTATTTTCATACGAATCCACTTCTCTCTCATCCTTTAACCGATGATCGAGATAAATCGGTTATTTTCATCCAAATCCACTGCTTTCTTCTGTTAGTAGGTGTACACAGCATGCACTATCGAGTTTACTTCCAGGTGTATTGATATTTTAGTTTGTATGTGTTGCTCTTGAATCTAACAGATGTGGTGAATGCAATAAATGGGACGATCATTACGTATGGACAGGTGAGACACTATGCTGCGACAAATGATGCTTGGTTTCTGTTGTCTAATTGATTCCTTAACTCTTTACCTTGATTTTTCGCTCTAACAAAGTAGATCTGTTATCAGGTAGAGTGGCGTGATTAGATGCATGCATGTTTAAATGTGGAGGAGAGGATGCTAATAGGTGCTTTACAAATGAATGGAGTAGATGTGATCCTATGATAAGTGCCATAGTAGGTCTCGAACAGCCTCTTTTGCTTGATCAAGTTGAAAAGGGTGTGCGGATCCAAAGTTGCCCAATGTTGTTTGTTCTATTCCAAGATAATCGGTTTGGAATTCTTTCAGCGTTGGATCTCCATGTAGAGGAATTCCCCTTCCCTTGTTCTAGCTAGATGTTGCAATCATTGTTCTAGTCATTGCAGAACTAGAACTGCATATATCATACTTTACATAACTTATCTAATATCTTCTCGATATGTTAAATAGATTATACTGATCATTTCCTATTTTCTAACAACAAACTCTATTTTTTTCTTGAGCAGACTGGAGCTGGAAAGACATATAGCATGGAGGTGATCAGTTCACCCCTAGAATAGCGTTAGTTGATGGCCATTGATATATACCAGTTCAGTAACAATATTTATGATTCAGGGACCAAGCATCCTCGAATGTGATGATGCCAAGAAAGGTCTCCTTGCAAGAGTGGTTGACGGAATTTTCAGAGAAATTGCGTCTGCTGATTCAGTCAAGTATACAATCAAATTGTCCATGGTGCGACTACACAAGCTGCTTCCTGGTGCTTCACTTAATTATTGATGTAATGCTCTATTTTCAACGTTTTCCAACTTTTTCAGGTAGAGATCTACATGGAGAAAGTAAGGTACAGATTACCATGACTACATTTTAAGATAATCACGTTGAGATAATGGCTCTCGTCCAATAATCCCAGGAAGTTTATAAAGAAAACCTCATGGATATCGTTTATTTTCCTTCTTCCAGGGACCTTTTGGATCTTTCAAAGGACAACATACAAATTAAAGAGACTAAATCACATGGAATATCGTTACCTGAAGTTACGGAGGTGATGAATTTTTCCAGCTCACGCAACTGCTTTCAATCCAAATAACATGCAGAGAGTAGTTAGGCCGTTTAAGTTGCCGGTTTTTTATGTGCAGTGGGCCTGAAGAAGCATGCATCTTAAGATGCTTATGCGCCTCACACACATTCACAAAATGTTTTTGAGAATAAGATATTATTTTGCTCTTTCGACTCAAATGATCTTCCGACAATACCACAAGTGGAACAACTAGAAACTGGTTTGCTGGTCGACTAACATAAATCTACCAATCCTTTGTTGTATACGGAAAACTGGATGGCTTATTCAGTTAAAACCACCTATACTTACATATCATCTTATGCTTTCTTTCTGTGAGACCCCCTTGATGTTTTCTCCCTTCCCTCCAGATATCTCTATCAGACATTGCTGAAGCATTACAAAGCTTATCTGTAAGATACGAGCTCCTTTTTATTTGACTGTATTCCAATCTTCCCTGGGTTGATCTTCTAGTTCCATCCTCTGAACTCCAGAGTGGTATATGCAACAGAGCAGTTGGAGAGACCCGTATCCTTTCTCTTTTCCGTTTTGGCTTGTACTTGTTCTTCATCTTGCATAGCCATATCAGTATTTTCTTTTAAAATATTTGCCACCTTCCCTAATTATGCATACAGTTTCAAACTTAAGCTGAAACAGAAATGAATGTGGGCAGCAGCAGAAGCCATTGTATTTACATATTCTCGGTGCACCAAGAATCAACCAAACGGACGAGGTATGGTTGGTCTCTTATGCAATTGCGATTTCTTGGTAATTTTTTCCTTTCTCATATAAAATTTTGTGTCTTGAGCGTGGCCAGAACATTTGGAAAACTGATTCTCGTAGACCTGGCTGGCTCTGAGAAAGTTGAGAAAACAGGAGCAGAGGGCAGGGTTCTTGAAGAAGCTAAAACCATCAATAAGTCCCTGTCAGCACTTGGCAATGTAGTACATGCCTTGACATGTGGTCCAAACGTGAAAGGAAATTATATTCCATATCGCAACTCCAAACTTACTCGGATTTTGCAAGATTCTCTGGTGAGACTGCCCCACATTAGCCCTTCCATTATCCTGCTAGCTTGTATTCAAAACATAAACCATAAGTTCGTCTCGCAGGGAGGGAACTCTCACATGGCATTACTATGCTGTTGTTCACCCAGCCCTTCAAATGTGTCAGAAACTCTATCGACCCTCAGGTTTGGTGCCAGGTATGAAAATTTGAAGTCAAACTCATGCAGGGCAGGGCATGTTCTTATTCTGATGGACATGTTCTTTAGGAATACAAAGAAAAAGAAAAAAAGTCTTAAAATCTGGAAGTTCTAGCTTTCTCTATCTGTGTAAAAGGCATGCAGAGGAGATTAGTGAAATAAGAAAAAATCGTTTATGAGTTCCGAAGTGTATCTAATGGAAGCAATCTATTTATGAGTAGATAAGATTTCTTTTTCATTCAACTAGTTGAGATAGACGCATTAATGCAATATCTACAAGTTATTGAAATTACACCGTTAGTATTAAGTTCTGATTCTTCAACCACGTATACTGTCTCAAATGATGTGCGCCGTGCGGGTGTGTGGATGCTGCATGTGCTTTCTTATTCCCATTTCTATCATTTGTCCAGGGCAAAGCATATAAAAGCATCACCGCGTGTCCACTGTACCAGAGATAAACATGTGAAGACACTCGGAACATCCTTCCCATCCGAAGATGAATCGCGTGACAAAGTTATGGAGAAGGTTAAGGTTTACACTACTTTTTCATAAAAATCAATTGATCACTCTATTTCACCCTCTCACATTCCACATTTGTAGTCAAGGGAGAGCATGGATGCTGAAGATGTCAAGTTGCTTCAGGATTTGTTCACATGGGAGGGAAGAGCACTCGATCCTAATTTTCTTGACGACTTGGAATTTGACTGGGGGGAGGTTGCTGCACCAACTGATATTCCATTCCAACAAGCCGTGGAGGAGCTTACCTCCGCTGTCGAACTGGTTAGTCGAGACTCTATAGGTTGCACTCATCAGCTTATATTACACTTTTTCTTTGACCACGAGATGATTCTACGCCATTTTACATTGAGAGAAAGTCTGACATGGTGACCGAGAATTGAGTTACCGACTAGTTTTTAAATTGAAGTCTCGGCGCGAGTTTTTTGTACTTTCATGGAAATAAACAACTGCCTAACTAAATGTCATCTACTTTCCGCATCACATAACGAACTTAACACTCTCCAATGGTTGCTTAGAGCGACATTTTGTCTGGCTCTTTTGACAGCTTGAAGATCAGAACAAAGTCCTCGAGGCGATGCTGGTAATTGCGACGAGGATGCTTTCATCTCAAGGTGAGGCAAGTGGAAATCTCGGCTTTATGCACTTAGTGTCGGAGTCTCTGAAACCAACCATCGCTTGGGTCGCGTCATCGCCCCTAGTCAAGCTATTGATAGACAGCTATGTCCTTATTCCATGTTGCTGGTTTACAAAGTGAGAAAGGTTTCCATATAAGAACCATGTTAGAACCTCAGTTTTTGAAGGTGATCCCTATTAATTTTCTCTCCACTACTTGTTTTGGTGCGATTGTTTGAACGTATATTGGAACCGAGTTGGATTTTAAGTCGATGGTCAATCCAAATTCTCACGAAAATTGACAGAATGTTATCTCTCTTCAGAATTATTTTTTAACAATTGAGTATACAAATACACATTCAATATCGGACAATTGGTATCATTAATATAATTTGTGTTAATAAAGGTGGAACAACTAAGGAGTTCGAATTAGGGGAACACCCAGTAGACAACGTTTTGACCATTAAGTGTAATAACAAGAATAGCCAAAGTCATCAATTCCAGCAGGATCCCTATCCTATATCTACATCTCAAAATTTCCCAACATTGATAAGGCACTCTCCACAAGTTACCCTAGAGTTCAATTAGCTATTTGATCAAAGCTCCTTGGTTTAAATCGATCACTCAGAAGAAACGGCAATGATTCTGGCGCATACAGAGCATCTCAGAAACACAAAGGAGAAGCTGAAATTGACATCATATCTTAGACACCAAAAAATGGTGATGCATAACGCGTCATTAAAGGTAAAGATACTTCCTACAGTTCATTCATGCTCAAGTTCAAATCTTTGACACGAAGTGACCAAAATGTGAACTGAAAATAAAGTTAAAACACTCTCACATTCAATCCACCAGCACAGAAACCCCACTATAGTCATACCAAAAACTCAGGGAAAACATAAAAATGATTCGCTCAGCGGAGCCTCCTGGCTTCTCTCTCGGACTCCAGAAGGGTGAGGACATCTCCTTCCCTCACCGGTCCCTTCACGTTCCTCATGATGAACCGGTTCATGTCGTCCAAGAACTTGACTCTGACCTGAGTCACCTGCCCTCTCGACCCAGTTCGGCCCATGACTTTCACCACGACAGCGTGCTTAATCTGAGAATCCATTCTGCACAAAGGGGACGAACCAAACATAAACAACACGCCAACATTGAAAAATCAATTGCCAGCGACACATGGATATCCAGGAGAGCTACCACACACATCATTGGAAAAGCCCACATTCAATTCCCATTCACAAACACAACTTAACTCCCCCAATTCTCACAACCAACGAGGAAAAAGTCCAGGTCTTTAACAAACCGTGTGCTACTTCTGCTACGGCAACATATCTAGTAAACCATTAATTCATTAGCCCGTGCATACGTATACTCTTGCTCACATCCATAAGAAGCAACAAGCATCAACAATCTAATAACACAAACGGTGCAGCAAAAGAAAAAAGGAGAGCACAGCTGATCCAAGCTCGACTACACCGCGCAAAATCCACACGCTACAGTAGGACTGACTCGATACCACATCGACCAAGACTGTCCAACATACGGTCCACTAAAACTTCGATTCAAAAACAGAACCGGTAGATTCGATATCACGCGAATCCTCCGCATGCTCCCCCTCAAGCAGAGAACATCGTTTCCTTCCCCACTTAAAACAAACTCTTAAAGTCCAAAATCCAACCGAAGAACAGGCCACAAACACATCGAGGGGAACAACATCGCGCATCGGGTTTCATATTTCAAAGCGAGTAAAGCAATCAGAAGAGATTAGCAGCAGCAGCAGCAGCAGCAGCACGATTAGGGTTGGAAAATCAAAAACGGAGATCATCCAATTCAGGCAAAAGCCACCGAGAAAAGCCCATCGGAAACGCATCGACGGAGCTCGTGCTCGGACACGACGGCGAGGGAACCATGCAGAGTGCGAGATCGAGAGAGAGAGAGAGAGGAAGCGAGAAGAAACCTGAGGGATCGGAGCGAGGAGGGAGGCGAGGAGAGGGAGCGGCCGAATGCTTGAGCTGCTGCTGCTCTTCTTCTCAAAATCTCCAGCGAGGGCGAATGAAAACCCTAGCGAGGATCCTATTTATATGGGAGTGGTATCTGTGACATGACCATATTGCCCACCCCCACCCTGAGTTGCCGGTAACCCTAATTTGCTTCCCGGCTCAGGGGTATAATTGCCATAGTGTCGGTCTTTAAACTCCGCAGGGCCAAAAGTAAAATAATGAAACCATCTCTTTAAATTTTGGTCTAATAATAATTAAATTTAAACTTTTAATTTATTTAATATAGTCCTTAAACTTTTAATTTGTTTAATGTGGTTCGTGGACTTTTTATATATGTTCAATGTAGTTTCTAAACTTAATTTAATGGAATGATTATATTAAACATTTTTATATATTTCATATCGATCTTAAACATCATGTAAGGCGGTCGGTGTCCATTCAAATTTTTTTCAATCAAAATTGATTGGATAAACTGAATTAGCATAAATACAAAATGTTTAGAATACAATTGGAAAAAAAATGTTTATGATTAAATTTGCTCAATTGTAATAGGTTTATGACTTTTTTTTAATTCTTCCTCTCCTTTAAGCACAATACCGGAGTCTCAAACTAAGTATATTAGCTCGCCTCACTCCAACAAGCGACGCAAGCTATTTACTGCAGTCTATCGATTCATTTGGCTCGACTTTGATGATCGGTTTCGTTTCGTTTATTTTCTCAACCATGCGTTTGTTTTTGCTCGCCCGAAACCGGTCGTTCGAGATCGAGAACCGGCTCCTCTAGCCCGAGAAACCGAGAACCGGTTTTGTACCCCCGAGATCGCAAGCCATCCATTGCCGAGTCGTTGGTTGTTTGTCCATTGCTTATTTCATGCTATTCATGCTCTTGTTTAATGCCTTCCAGCACGATGAATGGCCTTCCATGATTCTCTTTTCGTACGACGTAGCTTGCACCCTCGTTATGCGCTGTGCGAATGGCTTTGCTCATCTTGGTCTTCGGTTTGCGCGGCTTTGTGCAGGGGTTGTTCGGTCCCTGTCATGTGTTATTTTGGTCATCCGTGCCCATATATTTAGCCTAGCGCCGGGTGCTATGATCGATCTGTATCGATCTCCGGTCGTATTTAGCGCAATTCGTATGTTTCCATGCAATGGACGGCGAGCATTCGCCTCCTTAAATCCAATCCATTAAGAGCAATTCAAACATAATGTCATGTCCTATGCTCTTTTTAACACAGATGTTGCAGATGTTAATGGTAAGATAGAGATTAGCTTTATTTATTTTTTTGGTGGGTAGTGATTATTTGGTTAGGTTAGATTGGATGGATTTTGGTTGGAATGATTGGGCAATGGCCTAGATGAGTACCAGCAATCATCCATCTTCCATTCACTGCAACTTGTGCTAGTTCCCAAGGATCTCATTCTATAAGCAACAATGGCGTTGCCATAGTCGTTCCCAACAAGCTTTCCCCCCCACAAGAAGAGGGGTTTTCTATCAAAAGTAATTCGAGCAAAGCAAAGCAAAACTGTCACCTGATCTGATTCCATTTCCCTGTTAATCTCTACAAAAAAAAGCCAAGAGTGATGAAAGAAATCTCTTCCACATCCTTTACTTGATCCCAATGAATCCAGTGTGTGTACATACGCTAAGGCGTGGCTGTATGGGACATCATAACCCGTTCCGGGACAAAGCGGCTTCTGCTCGCCGTGGCCTCTCTACACAGAGACGTCGGGGTCAGCACCTTCGGGCTAAGTCGCGACGAGCTGAATGGCGAGACATGCGCGCTCGATCCTCTCGGGGACAAGTTTGCGAGCTCCAACACATGGGATTGGAGCTCAGAGGGGTAATCCCTCATGCAGCCGATGCGCGGGCCGGCCCCGGTCGTCCATTTGCAGGACAACTGCTGACCCAGCTGGTATGATCTCGTCCCCTTGTGCGAATCTATTCTTTGCAAGATCTTCTCCCTCGGCACCGGGCATTCCGCGTCCGCCTCTTCCTCGTCAAACATGTTCAGTTTATGAGTTATGAAGTCCTCTTCAGCGAGGGACGATTCTTCCGGGGTTTCGTACCCGTCCTCTGAAGGACTACCGACGAGCTGGGTCCAACGGCTCAGTCCTTGCGTAAGCGCTTCTTCTCCAGAGGCGTGGAACCCATTTAGCTTTTGCGGTATTTCGAGCTTGGTTATGCTTGAGCCTATTCGCCGTGACCAAGTGGTCGTTTGAGGATCGGAGTCACTGATGGCATCACCACAGCGCACCCGTAAGTTGGCTTCCTTGTCAGCTGATTTCACACCGTGCAATTCTTCCAGGAGTTGAACCAGGTCAACCTCGGACGGATTGCTTGTGAGGCAATTGCCTTTTCTAGCAAGGTCTGCCTCTTCTTCCTCGGTAGGGCATTTCTGCATATGCATCAGAAATTTGGAAGAGCTATAGGCCTCTTATAACATCCGACCAAACACTATAAGCCACTGAGAATTTAACTCGATAAGATGAGAAACTATGAAGCTAGACTTGCTCCAGGACAACTTTTCGAATTACGAATTGGTGAAATTTGTCACTTGCAAATAGAATTTCTAATTCCCTTGTTCCCTTCCAAATTCCACTTTAAGTTGTACCAAAATGACATCAAAGCAAGAGTTCATGTCAAATGCCAATACCTTCAGATAGGACCCTGTCATGCTCATCTTTCTTACCTTGACATTGGTAAGATCCACATTCTTCTCCTTGAGGTATGAAATCAAAGCCTCAAAGTTTTCTTCGGTCGGGAGATAATGTCCGCTGTGGGGCCAAACCGCCTAAGACAATAAAAGGTTGTCGCTATGAAATCCAAAGTCCTTGGCGGTAGAACCAAACCGTTTCTCAAAAAAAAAAAAAAAAAGATTTCGAGATGATGAAGAATGTATTGTTACCTTTAGGATACCATCATCCACCTCTAACCTGCCGGCAGATAATGTGGCTCCACCAGCCAAAAAGCTCGAATGCTGAAATGTGCCCTTGCTCTTCTTCCCGACATATAAGTCCTTGGATGTGCTAAGCACAAAGATCCACTTGGTATCTCTGGGCCCTCCTCTTGTGTCAAGGATCTTGCCGCTTTGCTTGTAGGAGAACTTCCCGCTCTCTATTGTGACCTCGAACGCCGTCCTCTCAGTCTGCAGAAGATTAGAACACACATAGGAGGTGGTGGTGGAACATATATCTCTTGTAGAACACGTTCTAATGTATTTCTTGAACGAATCCAGGCATTCAAATCTGATTGTAAAATCCATAATTGGTTGCGGAAAAAGGATGGTGCTGGGAAAAGCCTCACCGGTCCGAGATACTTGATGCACTGCTGGTGAAGCCTTGCTCGAGGGCATCTATCCATGTTGACCTCTCTTCCTTCACCTATGTCAAGCCTGCAATTCCCAGTAATCATCCTGGTATTGTCGGTCATATTCTCGCAGGCACTAAATTAATCTGCTTCAACTTAGTTCATCGACTTACCAGTAGAAAAAGGGCTGTTTGCTACTGCAGCGGAGCCACATGACGTAGTAAAACTGAAGATTATGGCCATATCTGTGCCTGGGATCAATCTGTCATAAAAAAGAACATGAAGTAAGACAAATGCTGCGGCATCTCCTTTGCTGTATCGGTCATGCAAAGTGAGACTCACCGCCTCGAGCCAATGCTGCAAAGCGAGTTTTCTAGCTTTTTCATCCTTGGCTGAGCCCTTTCCAACCTAATACAGAAGAGAACTATAATCAATAGAGTAATGTCAGATATCAAGATGAAAGTAAGCGAAATTATCTAGGATGTATGTACCTTAGCAGCCCTGGTCCTTGCTCTGGACCAACGTGAAACAGCAGTCTCGGGTTTCTCAATGTCGAAGAAAGATATGGAGCTCCTCTTTAGTTCGGCGAAATCCAGCAATTTCCACCTTCAAAGGAGTATGCCATCAGGATGAAAATGTAGCTTCCATGCGAAAGAACAAAGTTCAAGAAAATAGACACAAAACCTCTCCATGCTATTTATAATATATAGGTGAGACAGAACACAGGTTAATTTGCAGTTTCTCTTAGGGATTAATCTATAATAGAGGATGCATTTAAAGAGCAAGACCAACCATCTCTGTTCCACGAGAACTGCGCAATCAGCTAGCTGTCTTCTGGTCCGGAAACTACGATAGACCGTCTGCAACTTCGTCGCAGCAGCCTTGCTTCTTGAATTTGCAGGCTCGGACGACAAAAGTTGCGAATGCTTGCCTTGTAAACCATCCGATTCCCGTGAGTGCTCTTCTTTGTACCTCAACCTCAAGCTCGTCGACCCGAGAAACGCCTTCTTTTCCCTGTCCAACGAAGGCGAGCTGAAGCAAAGCGCCGTCTCTATTTCTTTCCCGCTGTAGATAGGAGATGCGATATTTCTTGAAGCGTACGATTTCGCCATATTGGATCCTGAATCTCAACTGTAGAAACCCGATAGATTGCTGGGGTCACCCTCACATTTACGATAGAGTGGCAGCGGTGCAACTGCATCCGAAAGACGTCATCAAGATACATACGTAGAAAGCTGACATTTTCTCCTATCAATTGAATATGAACCAGGCACATGAACTTAAACAAACACGAGACTAATCTCCACCAAATCGCGAAAGCTTTGTTTGCCATGTTGCATGCATAACCGGAAGCACGAGGTTAGATTCGCGCAATCCCAATAGCACTCTTACGACAACCTACGTATTTCTTGAATCATCGGTAAGAAAAAAAAGAATTTTGAAATTTTGTTCCTCAAACCTTGTTGCCACCAAACAAAAGAAATCCTGAATCTAGAGGAGGAGGAGGGGTTGTACCTTAACTTGAGACAAGAGTTAAATCACCATTCATGAGACTGTTCCAACGTCAAGTTCAGAGAGGGAGAGAGAGAAGGTGAGGAAGAAGGAACAAGTCCAGGGGGTAGAAGAAGAGAAGAAGAAGAAGACAGAGATGATGACCAAACAGAAGCAAATCCAAGAGAGGGAGAGAGAGCGAGAAGCGTGGAGGGGAGAAAGATGCGCAAAAGCGGTTTGTTTCAACGGTTTTTCAAAAAAAAAAAAAACACTGAGAGAAAGAGTCGCAGGGTGGAGAATGCGACATTCGAGTGCACCGTCATCGTTGTCATGATCATCATCAGCATCGCCAAGCAAGGCACAGGAGGAAGAGTAGGGATTGCTTGACAACCAAGACTATAAGGAGAAAGAACAATTGTGTGATGTAGGAGAACCAAAATTTTGTAGACAGCTGATCAGATTATGCTAAATTCGTTTTCTGAATTATATGTCCTGTGCGATCAGATGGGTATATTCCCGTTGGATCCGCTGGTATCTCATTATATTCTAACTCGTGGCTCATGATACCCCGAGGTGAACCAATGGTATCTCATTAAATTCATTGTCGTGGCTTCATGATATGGGTGAACGCAATCGCATTCGACCCAAAACCATTATCGAGTACTCTTTATAGAACTGGTATACTTCTTTACCTTTTTCCCGTAGCGGTACGGTTTGTCTCACTAATTCTCTAGACTTATATCTAGTTAATCAATTAAAATGCGAAAAGGTGAAATGGAACTAGTAGTCCTTTACTTTTGCATGAAATTCAAAACAGTCCTTCCAAATCTTTTTTTTCAGAATGATCCTTGCACGTTTTGAAACGTCTCTGTTAGTGCTATGTCGACGATCGGAAAGTCAAGGTGGCAATCAGCAAACACACGTTGCAATTTTAATCAGGACATTTGTTGTTGATGTGAGTTAAAAAGTTTGTGTTAGAAAAAATAAAAAAGACTCACCTAAAGTTTTTTTCAAAAAAGGAGTAGGCAGGGGCAGGCAACCACCGTCGCCGCAGTGATCCTGCCCACTCGAGCGACCACCGCCCTCATGGTCGCCTGTCCGCGACAACCACTGTGGTGGTGGTCAATTCGATTCTATTGCGGTAGTCGCGTGATATCACCGCAACAGAGAATAAGCAAAATGAGATCTCGTCCGTGAGGTGAGGTAACGACCGCAAAGGTGGTCACGGTGGTCTCAACTCTGGCAACACACACACACAAAACGCGCAAGGAGGCAGATCCGGAAACCTACACGGCGACGGCGGTCGCCCGAGGGGCGTGACCACCGAGCGAAGTGGTCGCAGGCGAGTGGAGTTCTTCAACTACTCATTTGACTTCTAATACTTATATAGAAAAGAAAAGAAAAAACAGGAGTGATATATTTCTAGACACAAGCAGTGAGAATACAATTATGCATTTCTTTAGTTAAGAGAAAACAAGAATTGTTGGCTAAAATCAAAGTTTTAGCTGTGAATATCTATTGATAACTGAGATTTGACCTGAATCGCCATTTAACAGGAAAACTTCCAATGGGACGTACGGAGAGGAATCTGACGTTCCAAATCTGTAAGTGGGCTGCAGCATTTTGCTTCCTTTGGCGCATGAAATAGCCAGAAGGCGAGGTCCGGTTCTCATCTGCCACACCTGCATCAAGTTTTCAATCAATGGCATATTCAATGGAAAGGACTATCAAGCTGTATCTGAAGATTCTGAACAAGATGATAGATAGTGTGAATCATGAATCGAAACATTTTGAGTTCACTCAAACTAGACGACAAGGAATTCAATCAAAATGTGTTCAAAATGATGATCGCAAATGTGTAGATGCATATAGTATGGTGATGATATGTATTGACAATATCTAGAATCCTCAAATGGTTGAGTGCACACCAAATATAGGCTCAGATGCATTCCATTGACTCAGATGGAACTGGTCCTAGATCAAGTACTTTTCCTCGTTCAACGAAAAGAAAAAGAAAACATGGCCAAAGCAACACAATCCCGCTGAACAGAGTCATGATGAGACTAACAAGAATGATCCTAATAAGATTTGTTCAAGTAGCCGTCATGAAGAACAGGCTATTACCACTTACAAGTTTAGATTCGTAAGTACAATAAAATACGTGTCCTGTGTGTAAACATGCATGTGTGCACGCGAGTCCCACACAGAGAAGAGAGAGAGAGAGAGTCCACCTCAATGATTCCTTTTCTAGGTGCATGAATAGCTAGGCAGAGGCAGTAGTCACTTTTAGTTGCTTCATAGTGAGAGGAACTTGAAGACAAACTCTTATCCACTAGCATCTCCATGAACAGACAGCTAGCATCACGGTATCCCTGGATAGCAGCAGAAGTCCCTTATCAGGATGGGCCAAAAGATACTACAACATACTAATAAAATAATAGGAATAAATTTGAAGAGAAACCTTCCACAGACGCACTACCACCAGGGCCTGAGTATCTAAGAGTAAAACACGGCCAAGTGAATCTGTTATTGCAGCCAGTGTACCACTGGGCGATAATGTGAGTTTTTCACCCTTCCTGGGATGATCCTTCAAACATGTCAATGGAGAAGCTGCAATTGAGAATCACCCACTTGTTAGTACTTAAACAATACAGAACAGCTAGGACCCTGGTAACTGGGCCAGTAAAACATCGATGTGTATAGAGATGCATGCTTAGCACTTAAACAATAGGGAAACAAACTGGCTGAGGATTCAGCGACACTCGTGACTATTTTCACAGTAAATCATGACAGTTATGGTATCATTATAACCAAAATATACACAATAAAATATCACCTCGGGCAAACGATTGAGGTTTCACTTCTGATTTTTGCGTTGATGCTTGATCACTTCGCCATATCATCTTAGAGAAAGAAGCTATTGTTGAAAACGTCGCAGGCACAACCTTTGAGAGAATTGCTCCAACTATGGATCTATTTCTATCTTCTGAAAGTCTTCAAAAACATGAAATAAAACTTAAATAGGTATTCAGAATCAATAAGGTAAAGAAATAGAGGAAAGTGGCAAAAAACAGCAAATGACCAGAAATACTAAAATATATAGTGACATCGGAATGCAAGCCCTAACCTGAATGCTGAAATTACGGCATCCTCACCAATGGCAATTGCACGGTAATAACGTTGACTTGACTGCCTAACAATAAAGGCAGCTGACTTCAAATATCAGTATAACTTCAGATAGTTTCCCAAAAGTAGATAGAAGAACAGGAAAAAAAAAAAAGGAGAACTAACTGCGGGACCTATTAACCTAGATAGCAAAATGAAATCTTCCCGTATTTTATGAGATAAAAAAATTTGGGTATATGGAGAAACACAACACAAGCTCAACTTAACCATTACATGGGAAAATAAATGTTTTTTCGCAAATTAGACAGGAAAAGCAGTGAATGTGGCTTACCTGAACTTCGATCAGAGGAGGGGGCATTATCCCAGTGATTGCTGCATCAGCACATGCACCATACTTGTTGACATTCCATAACTGGTAAGGTAATTGTTCAAAAGTGCTTCCCGAAAGACCAGACTTCCGTCTTTCCATTTCATCCCAAAACTTAGACTTTGTTTCTTGAGACCATCTATACAGCATACTCTACATTGCAAAAGGAAGATGTGAAGAGGTGTCCAGATTAAGAGCTTAAGGAACAGAATAGTGAAGTATCGAAGGAATCTAGGAAATTTTAGTGCTCATTTGAAAGTTCTACTAGAAAATTTCTGATCTTTTTTTTTTTTTGGAAGGGGTACTTGAAAATTTGCTTTAACACTGGTTCTAAAGATGAAAATAAGAACTTTCAATTGCTCTTCATCACAGGAAGATTTCACTTAGATCATTACAATTTTTCTAAATATAAAAAATTTCTTTATTTAATAGTTAAAATTAAACAGTCAATTAGGACCTACATTCCGCTGTTTGCATTTATTTCCTCAAATTAATAGTAAAAACAAAAATGAAAACAACTAGAACATCATCTTTATATTTTCAAATCAAGCTTATTTTGCAACAGTTTTAACAAATACCAACTATAAAAGAAATGATTGATCTTTAACATAATCCTTGTTAAGAAAAGGTCATAAATTCATTGCTTGACATAAAACATTCCATGAAATTCACATGAATATTTCAATCAGTCGGTAGGAAGATTCACCTTTATATCAGATCCATCAAAACGGGCGATAACACCTGGCATTATAGCACAAACCTCCTCTGCACAAGTATCTGTCGTCAGGTCCTTCTTAGTTCCCCGAACTCTCAATCTTAATATCCGGGCAGTATGTATAATCTGTGAGAACATATATTCAGCAATGCATTCATGTTATAAGATAATGCTTGCACACAACATTGTTAATATCCCCATTCAAATGAAGGAACCTACTCTAGATAGACAAATGTGGTTCCCCAACACAGATAAGGAAAGGGATGTTCCCTCAAAATTCTACGTATATCACTCAGTAGACATTCCATACAGAACCATTTGATTAGTAAGCTAATTATTTCTTCCAATTAAAGACTAAAGGAGGAAGAGATGAAAAAAAATGGAACACACAAAACAATGGTGCCAAATCAACCAACCAGATAACATATATTGTGATAATAACTAGAGGCTCCAAGGACAAGGTAGGTTAACCATGAGGCTTTTGTTATTATCATGTAGAAAAGCATTGACTTAAAAACTAAAATGAAAGGCTCCATCAGTAAATGTAAGGATTTTGAGCAAAAAAGGAAAGGCATAGAAGCCAAAAGGGTTGAAGGAACATACTGATTCCTAATTGCCTCGAGTTAAAGAGATTTTCTATCCTCAGTCAAAAAAAATGATTACGGTTAAAGATGTTTTCAAGAACGCCTGAATAGGAACATACTGATTCCTAATTGCCTGCAAGTTCCTCACTAGCTGTCTGGTGTGGTTAAGAGCTAATTGCCAGAAAGTTTTCCATTATAGATGCTGACTAAAAAGGTGACAATCAGACAGAATCTCCGGAGGTCCCTAACAATTTTATTATTATTATTTTTGGATAGATGATAAAGGAGTTGATAAAAAGTTCCAGTACATCAGAAATGTATAAGGACAGAGTGAAACAAAAACAAGCAAACGAAAGAAAAGAATCGCAAGGCTATACAGAATCCGAGCAAGTAAACCAGACCAAATAAATGAAGCAACCAAGATTTTGAACCCTCCAAACAATCTTGTGTTGGGCGTATTTTTTTTTTCCAATTGCAGCACATGATAGTGCCGTCCTCCGGGACTTGTTACAAGTTGAGTAACCAATATAGGCATTCCAACAGCTAAATAGCTGGATGGTATGTCTTGGAATGACCAATACCAGCTTAGAAAACATAAAGATATGATTTCAAAGCTTGAGGGCCAACTTACAGTTGAGAAAGAGATGATCAACAGATTCACCCGAATGCTTACAGATACAACAGCAGGACATGGGGAATGGTATTCATATCATCATTAACCTTACAGTTTGCTGACAATCAGGAGGACATGAAAGACACAGGTGGCTGTAAATGCACCCAAAGAAGTAATCTTCATCTATTAAGCAAGCATTGGTCAGCCCTAACATGATTTGAAGTGAAAGATGAATCGCCTAATTTTAAATGGAGTGGGATTCCATTTATTTCCGAAAAGCTACAGCAGAATGTCTTCTGCTGCCTGCCTCGCCATCATATATACGCTTTGTGCAAAAGCAGGTCATTGTAGAATCATCACAGATTCAAGATGGTTCTCCCATCTGAGTATCATGCTGCTGTAGCAAGACTTAAAAGATTACAGCCCTCTTTGTTTGGCTTATCCAGAGCAAAAGTACTATTTTACTTTCCGCCAAAACTAAAGTATTATCAAAATTAAAATATATATATATGAAAAGCTTATATGTTAATTTACGTGTCGGCATTTATATTGCGAAGGTGTCCAAGATTAAAAACAAAGCCAAAGTGCGTGAATCTCAAAATGAAGCAGTAGCGGAAGGTGAAAAGTAAAAGTCAATCTAGACTAGCCCATGTCTACTTTGCTAATGATCACTAAGTTACCGAGATCATTCGCCAATAACTTTTGACACTGTGAGGCAGTAGAAGTACTATAGCAGAACTAGGGGGTGATAGCTCCGATGAACCATCGCCTTAACAGAACAAACACATATCTCGAGTCTCACCACTTTTAACCATGACACGGACATTTTCCTGGTATTGCATCCCCAAGTGGATGAAACTGTGGAACCTAGGCTCAAATTCAACGGGCTGCGAACAGCATGCCGAAGAAGAACTCAGAATTAACAATCTGCTGGTCTCTCAACATGAAATCAATGGAACACGAGAAATCTGCCCCAACAGAACAAGGCGAGTCGCGAAGCTGACAGGAATCATCAATTCACAGGCAAATCGGTCCCCAAAAACATAGATGATGCACTCTAATCAATACCTACAGAAGACAAACAGGTCCTATCGATCGTTCGTACCCTCCCAACTTCCACAGAAGATGTAAAAAGGACCGGCAGACGGACGCATCCGGGGGCGAGGTTACCTGCTTGTGAATCAAATCGCCGTTCAGCGAGTAGATCAGGAGGTGGCCGCGGGAGGTGCCGACGGCGACGACGCGGATCTCGTCGAAGACCAGCCACTCGACGGCGGTGACGGACTCGGCGTGGATCGGGGAGAGCTCGGGCCGGATCTTGAGCCGGAAGGAGTCGGGATCGGACCAGGCGATGACGAGGACGGTGGACCGGTCGGCGAGGGCGAGGGCGTGGGTGTCGAGCGCGCAGAGGAGGCTGGGGTTGTCGGTGAGCCAGCCCTCCTTGCCGGCGCCGAGCTCGCTGAGGTCGTCGCAGGCGACGCAGCCGAGGTCGGTGGTGTGGTTCCGCCGGGACATGGTCGGGTCGGGTCTGGAGCGGGGCGGGTCGGGGGTCCGTCAAGCCATTGTTGGGGTTGTGTGGAGAGGGCGATTCAAGCTGTGACGCTTTTCGGTCGGGATCGGCGATGGTGATGATTGAAGGAGAAGCGTGCGTAATAACTGTCGTGTAGGATATTAGAAATGAGAAAAACCAAAAAAAAACACAAAGCCGCATTTTCTGCCCAAAGAAAAGAATCAAACGTTTTCCAATTTTGGAAAAATCGACCCGGCCCGACGTAGTTCCCGAACTTTTGATTTTTATTCGACGCGGTCTCTAAACTACTGGTAATTAGAGCGTTAACATGTCCATCGTTATTTAATAATGATGAATTATTATATCCTAACTTGAAATGAATTTCTTACTTGAATAATTCATGTATAATTTGCTTTTGTCATCCACCGCTCAGAGTTGAAAGAATTGAGAGTCTGGATTCCATTTATGTCATTGTAATTTCAATTTATATTTACTAGTCCACGGGCACACGGGAAAAGTCGAAGGGAAAATTCTGAACAAAGTTTTGGAGCGTCATCATTTTTTCAGAAAAATGTCTAAAATGAACCTCATTTCAAATAAAGGTTTAAAGTGGGCATATTAATCTTAAAGAAAGGTCCAACTTCGTGTGGCCAGCCAAATCTTGGCTGGTCAATGGCATTTTCGTCCAAACGTTTTTTTAATTTTTCTTTCTTTTCCTTCCATGTTCATCATCTCCTTTGTCGCTCCTCTTTTCCTTCGTTTTTTTTTTTTCTTTTCTGTAGCTAGTGAGGGACGCTGGAGCTCACAAGCCACTAGGCGAGGGCGATTCAAGGAGAGATTAGAGTGCATCATCAATGTTTGGGTCTGTGGGTATTGATTACCCAATTCAAAGGAGAGAGAGAGCATCTTTGAATCGAGAGGAGCAATTGAGGGGTTCTAACATAGGAGATCGGGTACGGAAATGGCGATAGTTGACGGTGAGGCCGCCTTACCTAGATTTAGGCAAAAGCCTAGCTTCGCTCGTAGCCACGGCGACCTCTCCTAGATTTGGGTGAGATTAGGCAAGGGCCGCCACCACCTTCGCCGCCAGCAGCTAGCGAAGGTTTCGGGGCCCTTGCATAGGGGCCGGCGAGCTCCGGCAACCCTCAGTCGCCCACGGTAGAAAAATAAAAATGAAAGAAGGAAAAGAGAAGACACAACCGCAAAGAAAGATGAACACCGAAGAAAAGGAAAGAAAACTAAAAAAAAAATTATCTTTAGACGAAAATGCCTTAATTAGTAGGAAGATTTGGCTAGTTGGCAAGGTTAGATTCTTCTCTGAGATAAATATTGCCATTTCATATCCTTATTTGAAATAAGATCTACTTTGGACTATCTTTTAAGAAAATAAAGGCGCTCCAAGCTTTTCTTTGAAATTTTCTCAAAATTGAATTATCACTTATGGAAAATGAAAGTAGATGATTACTTGATAGAGCGATAAAGAAAAGAATTAGTCAAATTAAATACGTAGCGTTGTATATTAGGGTGCACATGGTAACGATTCTGTACCTAGAAACTGATTCTGCTCATAAATAATTTTTTTTATTTTGTGCTCGGAAACAATTTCTAAGCATTTAAAGGCGTTTGGTAACTGCCAAAAATTTCTATTCTTAAAATAGAAAAAGAATATAAATATGTTTGGTAACCACAATAAAATTTCTTTTCATTAACAATATTTAATAATATTTTGAATTTTTTAATATTTTTTTTTCCTTTTTTTTCTTTCTTTCCCTTCCTTGGTTCCCATCATTAGCTTTGGCTGGTCGCCGGTGACCAGCCACGCCAGGCTAGGGCCGGTGAGGGTATCACGACCCTCGTTGCCAGCCTCGCTAGTCGCGACGATGAGGTCGGCCTCGCCATGGTTGGGCGAGGCCTCACTATCACGGCTGCGAGCCGCCCACGCCCAGGCGGTGAGGGCCTCGATGCCCTTGTCAGCTGGCGGTAGGCCAGGAAGAAGAAGAACAACAAACCAAGAAGCAAGAAGAAAACCAAAAAAAATCATAAATGGAAAAATTGTTCCTAGAATCAAGAAGCTATTTTTTTTTTCTTCTTGATTCTGTTCCAAAACTGATTTTGGAAACAATTTTTTGCAAATTTATGCCCGGGCATAAAAAATTTAACAAACGAATTTTTGTTCCCAAACTGTTTTTGAGAATAGAAAAACACAAAATTTCGCTGTTTGGCAGTTTCCCAAATATGGGCCCTTAGCCTTTCTTTCCTTTATGTGGGGGTCATTACAAAATCCGTAATAAGTGAGACAAAAAAAATTAGATGCATGGCTAAGATTTTGTCGCTCTAAATGAGTAAGAAATTTGAAGGAAAGTGGCAGAAAATTAAAGGAAAAAGCTAAGCAAAATTTCATATAATACGATTTTATAAAAAAAAAACTTCCCAACCATGATGGTACTCAAATTTATTACATTGTTGACAATAAATTCATGCAAGGCGAATTTGCCAAGCAAGCAATTGGCAAAAGCTCGATAAATCTGAGATGCTCGAACAAGACTCGGCCTACGGCTCAATGAGCTATTATAGAGTGGTAATGGGCAAGATGCAAGGTGTGAGGCGACTGGCGACATCGATGCATAACGAGATCATCATCTAAGCCATTTCTTGCCACGAATCAACAATTCGAAGTACTTTTCTCGCGTATTCTTGATAAACGGAGCGAGATCTGTTCGGGAAGTAAGAAGTCTCTTTGACATCTCTTCCTCTGCAAACAATTCTCGATGAAAACACGGAGAGACATATGGCTGATCTTTGAATAGGAAAAACATTGGATCCGCAGGATCCCGAATGAATTAGCTTATTCGGAAAAAAAAAAAAAGCCTTCCGCTCGCAACCTGCTCGAACAAGTGCATTGCGGTTAATTCAACATCACTGATACCTTCAAATTCGTCACACGCACATGAAATGGTTCAAGATTCAATTGATAAAGTGCGAAAATATTTAGGGTTCAATTGAAAAAATCGAAAGTTTTTAAGATCGAATGAGTAAAAATGCAATAGATATATGGTTTTTTTTTTGGACAATTTTCCTTCCACTGCTCCACGTTCTCAGCTGCGTCAGCGCAAAACCAAAACCCGAAAGCGCAAAACTACACTTTCACATTCGCCACTCGCATCCATCCATCCGTCGGAGGTGGCCACGGTTCGGAACCGACCGGTTCCGGTTCATGACCAAGTATGAACCGGAACCGGTCGGTTCAGAATTTTCTTTTCTTTTTTTTTTTTTTTTCCCTTGCCGGCGTCGGGCGAGGGCCGCCCTTGCCGGCGTCGGGCGAGGGCCGCCCTCGCCTGGGCTGGGCGAGGCCGGCCTCGCCAGATCGGGCGAGGGCTCGACCTCGCCGGCGTCGGGCGAGGCCGACCTCGCCTGCAACTGGCGAACTGGCGAGGGGGGGGGGGGACAAGTACCAGCCGGTTGCTGTCGGGGAGCGCGAGCCACTGCTGGAAGATCTTCTCCACGAAATCGGAGTTCGACTTCAGAGCCAGGGGGGACACCTCATTGAGCTGCAAGAGGTCGGTCTCCAAGGACGCCGCTTCGCCAACGGCGATCTCCATGTTCGTCCCCGTCTCGTCTCGCCTCCGACCTCTCAATCTCTCATCCAAAGCCCCCCACCCCCAAACGGCCCAGCCCGGAGCGCGCGGATTCCTCGCCGGGGGAGAGAGGAGGAGGCGGAGATCGACAGAACCACCCCCTGCAGATTCAGCTCCCGAAGCTACGGCAAAAAAAGAGCCGGCGGCGGCGGCAAGGATCCCGCGAGCTCGATGCGCGAGCGAGGGGATCGGGCGGAGCGCCGGATCTTCACGGAAACGGATGGCCGGACGGCGGGGGGGCGATCTCGCGCTTCGCGGTTGCTCGTCCTCCTCTCTCTCTCTCTCTCTCTCTCGCGGCGGCGGGCGGCGGGCGGCGGAGGAGGAGATGATCGGAGAAGACGACGAGAGGCGAAGCGAGAGCGAGCTTAGAGAGAGAGAGATCAATTGGGGAAGATACGGAGGAGGAGCTGGCCGCCTGCTGCAGCTTTCTTCTTCTTTTTTTTTTTTTTTTTTTGTGGAACCGGCCCGGAACCGGCGGTTCCGGGCCGGTTCCAAATTTTCTGGAACCGGACCACGGGCCCGGTTCCGGTTCAGAACCGCGGGCCCGGTCAACGGGCCGGTCCCGGGTTTGACCGGGCCGGTTCCGGGCCAAAACCGGCCCGTGGCCATCCTCGGACCATCCATCAAATCCCGCAGCAGTAACGAAAGCCCTGCTTACCTTCTCCACCTTCGCCTCGCCCCCTCGAGATCAAATCGAAACCCCCTTCGCTCGCCATCGTTGTTCTCCGGCCCCTCTCCGGAACCGGAAGCCGGCAAGGAACCGCTTCGATTGACCGAGCCCCCCTTCCGTCGCCGCCGAAGGGCGAAGCAGAAGCAGAAGCAGAAGAAGAAGAAGAAGAAGAAGAAGAAGAAGAAGCAGCAGCAGCGGGAGGAGGAGGAGGAGGAGGGAGCGGGGCTAGCCCTAGCCTTCCGGCTCGCCGGAGGTCTCGATTGATTGGATTGGTTTGGATTTCCTTGGGGTCGTTGGAAGATGGCGGTGTCGGAGGAAGAGTGCTCGACGGCGAGGTCCGGGGCATCCGCGTCGACGGCGCCGCGCGACACCCACTACCTGGCCAAGTGCGTCGTCCGCGGGAGCGCCGTCCTTCAGGTCGCCCGCGGCCACCTCCGCTCGCCCTCCTCTCGGGACGTCGTTTTCGGCAAGGTTCCTTCTTTTTGCCGCCCCCCCCCCTACCCTACCTCCATCTCTCTCTCTCTCTCTCTGCGTGGCGCGCGGCTTCATTATTAGCACGTACGTGCCGTTTTACAACTGCGCCTTGCGAATGAAATTGAGCTGCGGGATTTTGGTGTTCCGGATTTGGATCGAGAGTACGTGAAGTTATGCTCGATTCGCGTGAAGAAGCTTGTATAATTCAGTTCGATTTGTGCATCGACAATACACTGGACTGGCTAGGTTCATAAATTGCAGCTCTTTATTCTAGACATGTTTGATGCTTATCCACTTTGAAGCATTTGCTATATAATTAAGTTGTTCTGTGGAAATTTCAAGGGTAACGCTGTAGCCTGTAAGGGTGCACGATGTGGAGGTTGTATTTATTTTTGAGATTGCTTGTGTCATATTTATTTTTTGGTTGAAATTTCAATAAACTGTTGTATAAAAGATTAAGTTATTCTTCCATCATGTTATTTTATTTTACGCGTATTTACCTGGGTTGTGTGCCTTCCATAAAAGCTTTTGTCTAGTATGATATGCATGTTTTGTTGCAGTATTCCTTTTCAAAAAGAAATGAATGAAATTGAAATTGGTAGGAAAATAATGAACTTATTCATTTTCTTTCCCACTTTCATCTGTTCCTGGAATTGTTACCAGCCTAATCAAGCATACCTGGGCATTTTTCCTTCCTTTCAAAAGTAATGGTTGTTGGTGGTAATTACATTACAAATGCAGCCTCTTTAAGTTTCATGGAGCCTGCAGGTTGTTTCATGGAGCCTGCAGGTTGTTAGGCTGGATTTGCAAAACAAGCTAGGATAAACTATTTTATGGTTCTATTAAAATTACCTGTCTCATAATCTATCTATCCAATTTTGAGAATATAGGTTCCGGCTTCAAATGTGCCCCTTGTCTAATTTGGACATTTCCCGTTTCGCCTGATATCTTCCACATGTTGCGTTTTCAAATGAAGGCAGTTAATTACTCATAATCATATTGTCTCCTCTCATTGTAATCCATGGATATGGTATAACAGGAGACATCCATAGAGCTGGCATTCATTGGCGATGATGGGGTTGTGCAGTCCATCTGCGAGCAGCCTGTGTTTGGTACAATTAAGGATCTTGCAATCATGCCCTGGAATGAGAAGTTTGATGCACATGACATTCAGGTCTATCTATTTATGTACTTTTACACTGCCTTCTTATTGGAGATATTTTCTTATTTCTTATCTTTCATGGCAGAATTTTTTTGGGATGTCATGAATGAAATTTCTTTGGCAAAGTACAATGCACACGTCCATCATTCTAAATGTTATTTCTTTTTTAATCTTATGAAGATGAAGGGGAAGGATCTGTTGGTTGTTATATCTGATTCCGGGAAGCTTTCATTTCTCACATTTTGTGGAGAAATGAACAGGTTATTTCATTTCTTCTTTATCTCTTCCTATATCAAATTCAAGTCTGGAATAGTAGTACGCTTTTATGGCTTGTGTCGTCCTTATTAAGAGAGAGTGACAAGTTGTCTTATCCGGGAACGATGGCAATTTGTTCATTGACTCAGGTTTTTGCCGGTGACAAGTGTGCAACTGTCCAATCCTGGAAACTCAAGAAATCAGCTTGGTAGAATGTTAGCTGTTGATTCAGTGTAAGTTACATGTGTAGTTATGAGATTCAGAAAACACAACTAAATCTGATGATTCCAGTTTGCAAGTGTGATTTTTCTTTGTTTGTGCTTGAGTCATATTTATTTGGCATGTCCATAGAATTGATAGGCTTTTTCCTCTTATTCTGGAGCAAATTACTCCATAATTAGCAGTAATTGAGTTTTATACGTAGGATAGTTTTTGAAGCATTGATTTGTGTCTGTTGAAGCTGAGTCTATGTATGAGGAATAAGTAGGACAATGGAAGTATAATATGTGATTGGCTTTTTGGAAATGACTAAGCAATTCTTAGCTATATGAACAAGTAGGTATTGAGTCGTTAGGATGCGATGTTTCTGCAATCAGTAAATGAGAATGTTTAAAGTTCTTCGCAGTTGCACCAGCTAGAACTATAACTTTTCCTACTTTAGATCATGAGAAAATAGTCTTTGGAGTATGAAAACTACCATTTGGATGATATCAAGAATCATGTCTACGGAGACCAAAGTATTTGGTGTGTCAGATCCTTTAAAATCTTTTGTTGCATTCTCTCCAAACTTACCATGAAGCATACTGGAGCTAACTTTGTGAAACAGGTTAAATGCCTGGGACAATGGCATCTATAGGTTTTGAATGTCATTCTCTATCTATGATTAACAAGGGAATGTCTTTGTTGTGGTTTTATGCAAAGCGTGGAGAGTTCTATGCTACTCCTCACAACATGGAATCCATACAGCAAATGAGTGTCAAGGAGATCAGAACTGATGGTTTAGATATACGTGTGGTCTGGACATGGCACTGTGTTGAAGAAATACCTCCATAGTCATTATCTCCTTCATGTTCACTATCCACTCCTTTTGTCCTAGCTCGTGTACTGACACATGTGCCTGAAAGTCAACTTAAGTAACCTTTATGATTGAGAATTATTTCAAGATCTTACTCCTCCTCTATACTTTTCTTCCTCCAGAGGTGGTTTTGTAGCTGTTAGTGCATATGAGGACCGATTTGCTCTCTTCTCGGTTTCAGTTTCTGTTGGAAGCTATACTATTGATCAGGTAAAACTAAATTTCTTTGTATATGTATCTGGAATAAGCAGTCTGTGAGATCTTTATTCTTATCCATGTTCTCAGTGCCCAATTAATTTCCTTGTGCTGCAATTTCAGAGGATTTTTTATCCCCCTGATAATGGAGACACATTTGCTGGAAGAAGCTTCCAGAAGCCCATTATATGTGGAACTATATGGAGCATGTGTTTTCTATCAAATCAACCAAGTAAGGAGCATGATACTGTATTAGCCATTCTTCTGAATAGGTACGAATTATGAGTATTATGCCTTACTAGGAAACTTGTGTACACATATATTTAATTGTTTACACAGATATTAGAGATATTTTACTTCCTGTTCTAGCTTTGTATTTGTTTTGGTGCTTTAACACCACGACAAACTGATTTTATCAGTTCTTCAGGAGGGGTGCAAGTCTGAATGAGATGTTGCTATTCGGATGGAATATTAGAGAGCACGACTTGCATTTTATTTCTCAGTACGTTGAAGCTGGACCGTTAGCGCATAGTCTCATTGAAGTTCCTCATCTTCATGGATATGCCTTGTTGATGAGGCTTGGTGATGTTCTCTTGATGGATCTTCGAGACGCTTGCAATCCCTGTTGTGTTTATAGGACAAGTTTGAATTCTTTACCTCCTTCAGTGGAGGAGATTGATGTGGTGGAAGAAACATGTAGTGTACATGACTTCAGCATGGATGATGAAGGGTCCAACGATGCTGCCTGTGCTTTATTGAAGCTGAGGGATCATGACCCCATGTGTATAGATGACGACGATTGCAATGCTAGATCGAGCTCCAGATATGTCTGCTCCTGGAGTTGGGAACCTGGAAACTCCAGCAATCAGAGAATGATATTTTGTGTAGATACAGGAGAACTTTTCATAATTGAAGTTTCATCTGATTTTAATGGACTTAAAGTTAATTTACCTGAATGTCTATATAGAGATCTACCATGCAAGGCTCTTCTGTGGGTAGAAGGTGGATACTTGGCTGCAATTGTTGAGATGGGAGACGGGAAGATCCTGAAATTTGAAAATGGAAAGCTAACATATACAAATCCTATCCAAAGTAATTGTCCTATCTTGGATATGTCACCGGCAGATTTTCGTGATGAAAAACAAGATCAGATGTTTGTTTGTTGTGGAGTGGCACCCGAAGGATCACTCAGAATTATTGGAAGTGGCGTCAATGTTGAGAAGCTGTTGAAAACTGCTTCCATTTATCAAGGCATAACTGGTATTTGGACGATGAAGATGAAAGTGACAGACTCTTATCATTCTTTCCTTGTGCTATCATTTGTCGAGGAAACAAGGGTACTATCTGTTGGACTAAGCTTTACAGATGTGACTGATGCAGTCGGTTTCCAGCCTGATGTCTGTACTTCGGCCTCTGGCCTTGTAGGAGATGGTTGGCTAATCCAGATACACCGGAGTGCCGTGAGGCTTTGTTTGCCCACCAAGGCTGCCCACTCAGAAGGCATTCCTTCATCCTCACCAATATACGCAACTTGGTCTCCTAGTAATGTTGGTATTAGTATGGGTGCAGTGGGACATCACTTTGTTGTGATTTCTACTTCTAATCCTTGCCTTCTAATAGTTCTGGGGATTAAAGTTCTTTCCACATATCAATATGAATTATTTGAAGTGCACCATCTGAGATTTCAAAGTGAAATTTCCTGCATTTCTGTACCTCAGAATTACTTTGATCAAGAGCAGTCCCGTTCCTACGTCAGTGGAATAGATATTAAGCATGCTGAATCTCTTCTTCAAGGTGTTCATATCGGTAATATCATTGTTATTGGCACGCATAGGCCTTCTGTGGAAGTTGTTTCTATCATTCCTGATCAAGGCCTTCGAGTGATTGCATCAGGGACCATATCGTTAACAAGTATCATGGGCACTGTAGTCAGCGGTTGTATCCCCCAGGACGTAAGGCTTGTATTAGTCGACAAGTTATATGTTCTTTCTGGTTTGAGGAATGGAATGCTTCTCCGTTTTGAGTGGCCTACAGCCTCATGGATGAATTCTTCAGAGTTACTATGTCAGAACTCTTCTAGTACTTATTGTGGAAATCCGCGTGCAGCAATTTCAGAGACAAAGGCAAATTATTTCAGCCAAGGAATGTCGACTGGTGCTTCATCTGGGAAATTTGGAGATTGCTTTCCTATTGATCTTCAATTAATAGCCACTCGTCGAATCGGCATAACTCCTGTTTTTCTGGTGCCCTTGAGTGATTCTTTGTATTCGGACATGATTGCTCTCAGTGATAGACCGTGGTTGTTGCAAACAGCAAGGCATAGCCTATCTTTTACGTCGATTTCCTTTCAACCTTCAACTCATGTAACTCCAGTTTGTTCGGCTGAGTGCACCAATGGAGTTCTATTTGTTGCCGAAAACAGTCTACATTTGGTGAGTATTGATCTTGTTCCTGTTGTTCTGGTGGCTTTATCTTGTTAGATTGCTCTTTATTTTCATTGCGTTTGAAGCTCTTTAAAGTCATTCTAGCGGTCCAGCAGCGCAAGTATCCTTTACGTCAGCCATGACCTCTAATTGTCTGCAGTCCTGATTTGTTATTACTTCTTTTTTCAAGTTCTAATTTTATTTTTTTTGGGCTAAGGAGAAATTTGTACTTACAAAAGCATTGGGAACTGTCCTCTTTTATCAGTGATTTATTTGAACTAGATTGATAAGAAAATACATCTAAATGCCCATTCAAAAGATTTAGAAAATCTATATTGATTGCACGTTTATTGCATCACGTCCACTCCCAAAACAATTGGTGTAAGGAATAAAAAAAGTTTATTACGCTTGGAAAGCCCTCCATCCCTCCCTGAATGAAAATATGGATCAGAGTTCTGTATTCTACATTTCCAAACAAACAATTGTTGGGTTCTAGGAAGAGTTGCTGGATAACATAATTTACATTTCACAATCAAGCCCCAATGGAAGCATCATTCCTTTTGTGCTGTACTAGCGATTTTGACTACAAAATAATCCTTCCTGAACTGTATGTTAAGTATCTTTCTTATTTACGATCTGTTTTGATTATTATAATCCTAATCTTAGACATGTATTTTAGCTACAAATGTCTAACTTTAGTATACAACGGAGTCTTTTAACTATGCATCAAACATAATGCTGTTGATATAGTCCTAAAAAGAACTGAATATTCGCGTCTTAGTTCAAATGCACGATCTGAGTGAAGGACGTTCCACATTCTGCGTTTCTGTTCCACGTGCCAGAGCGATCCACATCCTAAATAACCTTGCTTGTACGTCCGTGGTGTTCCTTCCAGCTGTTTCCCTGCTATTGAGAAAAGAGCTATCATTGCTGTTTAGCAGGGTAGCAGCTAATGATATTCAGCATTTTTTCGACATGGAAAAAGATCCACTTGCGATTAGAAGTCTTTTTATCTCGACTTCATGAGCTATGAGAATATTATACATTGCTGCTTCTTAGGTAAAAGACAATAGCACTTTAAGGTGTCTGCCACCCTTAAATGGTCTTCCAAGGATAACTAGCTTTTAACATAGGTTCACTTCCTTGATTAATCAGCTTATGAATATGTTATTTGATTCCTGCCTTTTGTCTGTCAAGTGAAGTTTTTCGCTCAAAAGGCTGAAAGTACTTTTTTCTATGGATCGCTAATTTTTTTGGATTGCAATTTCTATATGATTGAATGAAGTAGCCAAACTCAACCTTCTTTTAGTTCAGGAATTTAGTGAACTTTGTATTGGCAGTTCACTAATATTTTTGGCTATTTCACACATGAATAATAAAGATTAGGAACTTGAAAGGCAAAGCGCACTGTTAAGGGTAAATTGTGATATGGTGAAAGCTCAAAGAAGCTTGTAGTTTAATTAATATATTTTTGAGACAAAACTCCTTCCATACATCACAGCAAATCCCTTTTCTGGGATTAGCAAACTAAGACCCAACCAGGTGAGCAACCCATTTGACAATTCCAGTCTAAAAGAGTATAAGATATATGCAAGCATGCAAACCACTGTTCTAGTGGGCCATGAGTTCATTGCCAATCGTTGCGGCTCAAGCATTCTTGAGTGTTTATTTGATCAATTTCCTGGAGTCAGTAGTTATCTTGTAAACCAGTTAATATTATGGTAAGCAACCCTCTTGATGCTGCAAAGTACAGTAATGTAATCTATATGATAATTAACAGAACTGCCCAAAAACTTTTTCCTACTCTTACATGAAGATTTCGCCAATCTTGACAAGAATGATAGTTTATAATTGCGATAGATGAATGGTCTGGTTTATCTAGATTTTGTGGTTGGCGAGATAGCTGTAGATGGCCCTCTAGTTCTTTCAAATAGACTATGGTAGCTCTGAAAGAGAAAAACATGATGCTTTTTCTTTGCAATTTTACCGAATGATGCAGATTCTCTGCATCAGCATATGCAGATTGCCATTTTTGACTTGAGATCACACTTTCATTAACTTCCTTCAGTAGTTGTGCCCCATGTTGCCAAGTAGAGTGGAACCTTTTATCAATACTTGCCTGAAGCACATGATGCTATGAAAAAATAAGGTGTGCTCTTTTAGTTGCCCAGAGTGCTCACATTGAAATTACTTAAATGAGGATGCATGCACTCTGATGCTGATGATCTATAATTTCTCACTATGAAATCTACACAAAATATTTTGACGTTGTTGGAGTTTATAAACAATTAAGGCATGCTTAATTGCCTAACCAAGTGCTTTGTTGGTATTGTCATTGATTACTAAAGGGGTGTACCAAGATAAGAATACTTTCAGGATAGTTTAGTTGTTCAAGAAAAGATGACTTTAGATGGAAATGTATATGAGGAAAACTCGTGTGAGCTTGATGCTTAATTTGCAGGTCAAAAGTGCTAGCCAATGCCTGGGATATTGTGATTTGAAGATGCTTTTACTGAGACAATTTCACAGAATAGTGAAAAACTATGACGCAGAACTGTTCACTCGGAATATCTTTATTTCAATTTTTCTTTATTTCTTTCTTTTATTCCAAGGCTGCATAGGTGTTGTTAGCAAGCTATTTGTGGGCAGTGCTGATGATGCATCATCCTCATGCTGTTCTATACCTTCCCTTCCCTTAAGGATGGTAGTGATCGTGGACTTCAGAGTTGGTGATGCTTCATGTCATACTTATTGCATTCATTTCTAAAGCCTCATTGTTTCGATCCAAACTCACTTTCTATTAAAGAGGACTGCTGTTGATTCAGTAACATACATTTATTAAGGATATCGCCCTAATGTTCCATCTTTTGCAAGGTGGAAATGGTGCGTAGCAAGAGGCTTAATGTACAAAAGTTTCAGATTGACGGTACTCCACGAAAGGTCTTGTATCATAGCGATAGCAGGCTACTACTTGTTATGAGGACTGAATTAAGTGCTGTTACATGCACGTCAGACATATGTTGCGTGGATCCTTACAGTGGCTCAGTGTTGTCAACTTTTAAACTTGAACCAGAAGAAACTGGAAAATGCATGGAGTTAGTGAGGGTTGGGAGGGACCAGGTAGTTGTGATTGGGACCAGTCTATCTTCTGGTCCTGCTATAATGCCCAGTGGTGAAGCTGAGAGGTACACTTCTGGCCGATGTCCTACTATATCTCGTAGTATTAAATTTTAATTAGATTTTGTCTCTTGTGAAATAAAGATTCTGTGTCATTTTGAATTTGATTTTGTTTCACTCTTGAATTTATCTCTATTGCCAGTTCATTCAATACCTGTAATTTTAGAATCTCAAAGATCTACTTGTGGCACTGTTGACACATCCTTCTCTTTGTACTCTGAAGATGTTTATGCTAACTGGATGGTTTTTGACAGTACCAAAGGCCGTCTAATTGTGCTCTGCCTTGAGCGAACGCAGAATTCGTATGGTGGTCCAACAGCATTCTTCAGAAAGGCGGGTTCATTTTCTCAATGTAGTTCACCATTTCGTGAGAGTGTTGGATATGCGACTGAGCATCTATCAAGTAGTAGTTTCTGCAGCAGTGAAGATGATATTAATTGTGAGGGAATCAAACTTGAAGAAAGTGAAGTATGGCAGTTACGATTGGCTTATTCAACTATATGGACAGGAATGGTGCTTGCCGTTTGTCCTTATCTGGATCATCTGTTTTTGGCATCAGCTGGCAATGCTGTAAACTTCATGACCATATCTTTTGCTTTTTAGTCCATGAAAGGACAGAATATTTTTGGGCTCTACTGATCATATTGTTGGCATCTTTGTTTCCAGTTTTATGTATGTGGTTTTATAAATGACAATCCACAAAAGGTGAAAAGGTTTGCTATGGGAAGGACTCGTTTTATGATTACGTCTTTGACGTCGCATTTTACCAGAATTGCTGTTGGTGATTGCCGTGATGGTATTCTTTTCTACTCTTATCATGAGGTCGGTAGCATTTCCTTAGTCCTGGAAACTACATTTTTCCTGATTATTCTTTGGTTCATGAATGTTCATTGGGGAACTTCTTTTGATGCCAGGATGGCAGAAAACTAGAGCAAGATTACTCTGATCCATCCCAAAGATTAGTTGCTGATTGTACTCTTGTGGATGTCGACACAGCTGTTGTTTCAGACAGGAAAGGGAGTATTGCTGTCTTATCATCTCCTGATCGTACAGAAGGTTATTAATTGGTCAACCACTGCACATCGTGATATAACTCTAGATGCTAACTGATGTGAAACTTAGTTACTTTGTCATATGCACTGTATCTGTATAGCTACTGTCTTTCTGATCTGAGCATCTGCAATTAATATCATTAGAAGGCTAATGAAGATAGAAGTATCTTATTACTTGAATGGAGCATCTGGACAGGTTAGAGAAGTTACTTATGATTCTTATGGAGCCACAGTTTTATAATTTTTACCAACGTTACTATAAAACAATATATCACTTAAGAATTTGCTACCGCTGTTAAAAATTTTAAGGACGACATTGCATGCTAGGCTAAAGTTTAGGGACCGCATTAAACAAATTAAAAGTTCAGGGACCACATTGCACATTTGGCCAAAGTTTAGGGACTATTTGTGTCATTATCCCATTAATGAAAAGGGTTCTTCGAGATAGTATGGTGTTTGTCGAAGAGGGTGAATGTTTGGCCTTGATAGGAGATATATAGCCAGCTCCACTAAATTGAATGAGTGTTTATAGAATTTTCGTTTTGTTATTGTTGTTTGAAGAATAGTTGTTGCTTTGTCTCTGCTGTTGATCCTTTTATGTCCTTGACCTAGTGTGTTTTCCTCTCTTGATTTCTCTCAATTTATTCTCCTTATCAGATAATGCAAGTCCAGAGAGCAACTTGACATTGAGTTGTGCCTATTATATGGGAGAGATTGGGATGAGCATCAAGAAGGTAATTGTTGTTGTTGGCATGTAGCTGTTGTGCAGAAAGTTTGCAAGCTTTCAATTTGTTCAGTTGTCTATACACACTGAGCGAGGAGTGAAGCTTGAGACCTTAATAAAATTGGGTGAATTGCTAGTGTAGGACCTAAGCATTTACTTCTGCTTGTGGAAGGTTTGGATACTTATTTATAACATCCTTGTCGAATATAAAACTTGAAAGTAGAACCATTCTAACATTGATAAGATTGGAGCATGATGTTCAATGCAGTTGAGAGCTCAAAATTATTTTATTAAGATTTCATAAGCATACAATCCAAACCTTGAAAGTGAAATCAGGTATGACTTAAGTTTAGGCAAGAAATGACTGAATATTTGAATGAACGAGACTAATTCAATTTTCACTTACTAAAAATTCCTCTTTTAGAGTTGCTAATTTTGTTAGATTATTTCTTTCACTTTTGATTGTTGTTGATAATATTAATTAATTAATGGTTTAATTGTCTGTTCCATTTGGGAGCTTTCTTTTTGGCCGTGTGTTGTTCATCTTATTGCTTGGTGCGCTCTATGGTTGGGCTTAAGTTGTTGCTGGTGATCTATTTCGTATTAGGATGTTATTGTCCACCGTCTCTGATGATCTGAATTATATTTTATTTGCAGGGATCCTTCTCTTATAAATTCCCATCTGATGATGTGTTGAAGGCATCTGATAACCCAATTTTGAATGTTGACTTGGCCCACAAGATTATCATTGTCAGCACATTACTAGGAAGTATAACAGTCTTTATTCCAATATCAAGGTATGGCTATTTCAGAATTTACTTCCTTTATGTATCTAGCATAGGCAAAGATGTGAGTTAGTATGCAGACCTGCAGCATACATTCAAGCAGATGCTTGTCGTCAATTTGTTTGGAAGATTTTTCTGGGGTGCCTTATCTGTTTCATCCAAGGTTGACGATGACCAATTAGGGAAGAGAATAGCAACTTAAGACTTCTGTTTCCAAATTGTGAAAGCAATGATTTACCGAAAGGTGCCAAACCGAGATTCCCCTGAAGTTTGTAAAATAGTGTAGGAAGCTTTTGGGATATATGAAAGGAGTGAATTTTGTGTCAGAAGCATTAATTTTCTCAAAATTTGCAATACTGATTGGACCTGATGCAATCAATGCTTTTAATTTTGGTTTTGCTCCTTTAAGTCCTAGCTTTCCACATCCTCTCTGCCTGTGGAAGGTTTGGAAACTTATTTAGGACTTGGAGGGTGTACTCTTTAAGTCCAAGAGAAAATTACTTTCGTGCTTTGCCTTCTAATAAATTTATGAAGGCAAGAGCCACCAATTGCAGCTTTACGTGTTGTTTAAATCATGCACTTTGGGAATACCTTAGCTAGTAGGATTAATGTTTGGCTACTCACAGACTGCAACATCATCACCTTATATCAGTGAATTTAGATGATAGAAGGCCTAATAGATATTAGTTCTCTATGTCTTCTATCTTTGACAGTGGCTTGTCATGATTGATTCATGATATGTTTGGTGGTAGGCATATTGAGTTTTTCACTTGAGAATGATCGTTTTGGGTATTTTAACAGTAGAATTAGGTTGCCCCATAAGGCGCTGTGTCTACATATCTTTGTAGTTGGTGGCTTAGCACAGTAGTTTCTGGCTGAGATTTTCTTTGTGAGGTTAGCACTTTATTGAATCATAATTAGCGGCACAGAAAACTTTTTCATGGTATTTCACATCCTCTTACATCGTAAATTGTTCTCATGAGAAACTTCTAGTGTAAAACCCCCTGCTTTCCTTTAATTCATGATATGCTGAAGGCCCAATTCAGTTGATTCTGAATCCTCAACAGCTGAGAGAACTCTGAATGATGCACCACCTTCCTTAGGTCATCTCTTTAGCAACAATCAGTCAATTTAAGATATGCCTCACATCTTGATAATTTCTGATACTGTATATAATTTGCTGGAACCGATATTCAGCCAAGTTACTTTTGCCATATATTAATTGGGAACAACCTGCTTTGTCATTGTCAAATTTCTCCATAATATGTGCTAGTGAAAAGGCTTTTGCTGGGGAATTGTATCAGGAGAATTTGTCGAGGTTGAAGATCTGACATTTTAAGTATTACAGCACCACAATTAAATTAAGACAGCAGAGGTCTTCTTTAGGTTTTGGGATGCCTCTTTAGTAGCCATGAACAGATCATTTCTGATATGTCAATGTGGCTGTCATGTTGTGGCTACGACATTATTATTTATACATGCAAAAGAAATTTCCAAGTCTCAATTGTGGTGAGTATTGTTCTGTGCTGACAATTGGCATGCTAAGTACTGCTTCTGGACTTCTTTGGCTAAGGCGCTATGGGGGACTTTGCTTGCTCTCTCTGAAGAGGGGATGGCTTTTGATAAACAAGTTAAAGAGAATGAAAGAATAAAGAGGAGAGACCCTTTTGGCTGTAGTTTTATTTTATCTTGTAGATGTGAGAAGTAAAGCACTGCGCAAAAGAGAATGCCTCTAGTGGTGGCACTAGGTTCTGGTGCCCAGAAAAGTCTTATATTGCTCGTATCCCAACCTCATGAAATTCAAGCTCTTTTTATTTATCGGTTCACTTAATTGAAGAATCAGATAATTAAAGAATTTGGAGAATGAAATGAAGAAAAAGACAACCTTGTAAACCTGTTTGATACTGATAAGTTCAACGCACCATGACATTGTCTATGGGTCAGTCCGTATTATGCTTGGCATAATTGCTCTCTTGTTTAGGCATGAAAATCAGTGGAAACCAAAATTTCTGGAAATTCTTCTATGGCTGTAAATCTGACTAATCATCTATTTTATCATATTTATTTGTTCTTTTGTATTTTTTATCAGTAAGAGTATTTCATTAAGAGGTAACAAGGTTATACCTTCCCATGTACAAAAACAATATACAAGATAAAGAGTCCAATAGGTCAATGAAAGCATTTACACCAAGACTCGTGACATCAACAAGTGAATTCTTGTTTCAGATGTATATGGAGATTTCTTTTTGCTTTCTTCTTTAATATGATTCCTTTGTCACACCATACATCCGTTGCATGAATTTGTTAGAGATTGTTACCAAGCATAGCCTGCTTTGTTTTCATGTTTATGCAGCATGTTGCTTTAATGGCATGTAAGGCTGTTGTGAATGTAATGCATGTTCTGATTGTTGGCATTCTGATAGAGGCATTTGATTGCATCGTGTGGGGAAATTGCTTGAATGTAGGAGTTGGATCAAATTTTTGCTCAGAGTGTTGACGCTCTTTCAGTGTGAAAATTGTAGCAGCTTATGAAGCGAATATCTTCTTGTTATTGATTATTATATTGACCAATTGTAATGCTTAAAATTGCCATGCCTGCAGGGAAGAGTATGAACTCCTAGAAGCGGTCCAGGCTAAACTTGCTGTTCATCCATTGACTGCCCCAGTTTTAGGAAATGATCATAATGAGTTCCGTAGTCGTGAAAACCTGGTAAGGACTGATGAACTCCCTTGTTGTGATTTCTGTAGTGCAGATAGGCAATTTTACTTGGAACTATGCAATTACCAATTTTGTTATTGTCTCCTTTTTTGTACTTGAGGGTGAATGACATATTTGTCATTTTCGAACGTCATGGCAATTAAATACATAACTTCTGCCTTGCTGGACAGATGTGTGTGCATCATCATGATGCCAATTTTACCTCGCATTAGTGGAGCCCTCTGTGGAGTTAAAATTTTGTTTCAGGTTTTCAAGCACATGTGATTTCACAGTTTCATTTTTGTCCTACTTCGAATTAGTAACATAGTCCTGCTAATTGATCATTTTATTCACAAGTGCTCTCTGTTGTGTAAGAGCAGGCTTACATAGTTACTAATGACACCTGTCTGAATGAAAAATATCTTCTTTTTAAAGCTAGTATCAGTTTTCAGATAGCTTCTTGGTGTTTGCGGCTTGGGGGCCTGTGCCGCTGGTGAGGCGTACAATTTTGTGAACCTGTGAAGGACCTACCTTTGCTTGAGGCAGAAACCCTTATTGTTGGAAATGATATCCTTCTACTATTCTAAAATCTTCATAAGGCATCCAGACTACCTTGGTAACTTGAACCAGAACAACTTCCATCTATCTCGTTGTCTAATAGCCTAACATTATTGGAGAAAGGGAAGATATAAGTGCACTTTGGGCTGATGGTGCTATTTACCGATGGAGGGGTTTATATGCCATGTGAGTAAAACGAAGAGAATAGCTGTGTCTAACATATCCTTAAGAGAAAATTGGGGAAACACGAAGCATGATAAAGATATATGAAAGAGTTTCTGTTGTCAGATGATGACTTGAATCATGCATGGATTGGTGACTTGGTCCGGCTACTACTTGTTGTACACACTAACTCCCTCAATGGAGAGGTGCAGAAGAGTTATATGACACATGGCAAGCGAACTCCGCTTTGGTAACCCTGCTTTAGTGCAATGTAAAGATATCACAAACAGTTGGAAAATTCAGTAATAAGTGAAAAACGATATGATAGAACGTGTGAAATGATACTCTATGCTCTTGCTATAAATCTGGTTTCTTCATGATTTTCAACTCCTCCGTGTTTATTGCTGTGCTGTAAACTCTATGCCGCTCGTTGTCTCCAAGAGAGTTATTGGATTTAGAAAGTTTTTGTGACTGAAAGAAGAGCCTTGGCACAACGATATTATCTGCATTTGTTCCGTCCTTCTTACCTCTGTTCTCAAGGTTGCTCCTAATTCTTTTGTTGAAGGTCGGGGTACCTAAGATTCTAGATGGTGACCTGCTCTCTCAATTTTTGGAGCTTACAAGCATGCAGCAGGAGGCAGTACTTTCGCTACCTCTTTGTGCTCCAGAGGTCAAATTGAGTTCAGGACCATTTTCTCCTATTCCGGTCAACCAGGTCGTGCAGCTCCTTGAACGGGTTCATTATGCCTTAAATTAGTCCGCCATTGCAAGTTTCCTTATGTCGAGCTGTGGATACATATTCGCTGCACGCTTTATCCATGGAAGGATTCTATCAAGTTGCAGAATATGCCAATGGCACCGTGTTTATGGCTGTACAGTTTGCTTTAAGTAATGAAGTGCCATCTGAGATGCCCGAGCATAGCATGGGGAGTTACAAACTCAGATCAAAGACCATATATCACTACAATCTGAGAGTGGAGAATTTTGCTACATTGAAGCTCTGTAAACTCCAATTCTCTAACCAGGAGGATGCTTGGGCCGCTAAGTTTGCGCATATAGGTAAAATTCATGGTTCATTCGTTTTACAAGAGCCTTAGAAGTGGGATGGTTTGTACATGCGTGCTGCATATATGATGACAAAGACCCTTGCTATTTTCTTTCTGGCTACATTACCTTGCGGAATGAATTTACAGAAGCTGAATGGTGATGTTTCTGGTGGCAGCCTCTTGAACGAAAGTGCTTATTCTTGCACATGAAAATGCAATATTTCTTTTTTTGTACAGAAGAGACATTACCGATTCGAGAGGTCCGATTTTTCTCTGGATGGTACACCCAATAGTGTTTTGCAACGTTCCTGTAGAGTCTAGTGTATGATACTGTTTGTTGTGATTCTTTTGTGCAATGGCTAATCGCTCTTATGAAGTCGCCGGAGCGAGTTCGTCTTTCGCAGCAAAAGAATGAATCTGTGCAAATCAGCTAGGTAACCTCGGAAGGATTCACCTTGGAGATTGAGAAGTATTGATTGTATTTGCTACGCATACGGGTAACATTTGCAGTCCAAAATTGCGAGTTAAAGAATGTTTCCTTTGTTCAAGTTTTTGCGAGTGGTTTAGTCATATGATTATGCACTGCGTTTTGGTACTCCATCTCTGTTCAGTTTCTTGTGCATGGAACTTCTAACTTTTCTTTCAGACTTTAAATTTCAAAAATTGTACTGTAATGAATGAATTTATGCACAAATCTACAAACCAATATCCAGACATTTTGAATGATTCCAAGCGTTTCTTGTTAAACGAAAAGCAAAATGTAAATGGTAAAGATAAGTCTACACAGTTAACTAATATATCTGTATGATGTATGAAGTTCGAAAGTACTCGCTCGTTTTACTTAAAGGACGTTAACAAATCTTCTTGTGATGTTCCCTCTTTATTTTGAACGGTCTTTTCATTTAAAATTTTCTTTCAAATGTTCATGCCCTTTTGTCACATATTTATGTTACACACATGCATTAATCTTCCTTACCAACTTATGTTGCATGCCATTAGTAATTACTTTTGATTAATGGAGATAATTATGTGGATTTTGCATGTAGCCATCACGGCTTTTACTCTTTAACTTTTCCAGAAAAAATCTACTTTTGATCAGCCGTATATTAAAACTCAGAAACAACAAATTTAATTTGTTGACATCTAAATTTTGCCCAAATCATTTAGGATTTTATCGTAAAAAATTAGGGTTTAATTCTTAATCCGTAAATCAAAAATATTCTCATTAAATTTCTTGGCATATAGATGTTAGGTGCATTTGCATTAATAGAATTTAGTGAAAACATATTTTCCTTTTGTTTTATTTATTTATTTAAAAAAATTATTATAAATTAAAAAAAGAAATTAAAAAAGAAAAAACAAAAGAGAGAGACAAAAAAAGAGGGGAAGGCCATCTGCTTTCTCTCAGAGAGTGCTGTCAGAAGGGGGCTACGAGCCTACGAGTAAAGAAACAAAAGAAAAAAAAAAGAAAAAAGGAAAATCAAAAGAAAAGAATAAAAAATAGAAAAGGACTGGGAATGTGGATCCCGGGTCAAGTGTTGGGCGGATCGGGTCAGGGGATCCGGTCCGGAATTATTATATTATTAAAAATATTAAAATATTAAAAAATTCAAAAAAATATTTTAAAAATAAAAAATATTGAAAATTCCAAAAAAAATTCGAAAATGTTTAAAAAACCAAAAATCTAAAAAAAATCCAAAAAACATTAAAAAATTCAGAAAATTCAAAAACATTAAAAAATTCGGAAAAATTCCAAAAATTCCAAAAAATTCAGAAAATTAGGAAATGTTCAAAAATCACTTTTTGGGCTTGATTTCACCAGATATTACCTTTAATTTCATTTTGGGCTTAGTTTAAAATTTGTAAAAATTGAGAAAATCCTTTAAGAAATTCTAAAAAATTGGACAAGCCATTAGGGCTTTACCTTGGAGCTTTTGATTGCCTTTTCCTTTCTAAAGTTGATGATAGGTCATTTGGTTGTTTATTTTGGTTGTGCACTTTAAATACATTGATTGTTATTTTTCATTTTTAGCATGGTTAGGATGAGCTTTAGGCTTTTCGATGGGTTGCCATTAGTTTGCGATTATTCAAGTTTAGATATCGAAAGGGCACTAATAGATCGCTAGTGTAATCAAGTCCCGAATTTTAAAATCTCGATTTTCCCGCTTCCTTCTCGGTTAGGGTTCTAAAATTATGGCTAGGCGGCCCGAAATGTTTAGTTTAGACAATTCTCGTTGCATATGAGGCTTTTGGTTCCTCATTCGAGCGAATCAATTAACATTCATCCATTGGGAAAATTACCAAAAAGTCCTAAACCTTTTGTAATTGTGCCAATTCGAGTCCTAAACCTTTTTTTAGGCCAATTCAGTCCTAAATCTTTTACAAATAAGCCAATTCAGTCCATTTGCCGGTCGTGGGTTTTCATAATTGTTGATCACTCGATTCTCATTACAATTTATCTTCCATCAATTCGAAATGCCACTTAAACCCTTGGGATCGATATCAATTACATTTACCAATTCATAATACTCCTAGTACTCCTTTAATAATACGCCAAGCTCGCGCTTAATCAAGCCACGTGGCACGACCACATGAGACTAACGCCTGATGCATTTCTCTTATTTTTCTTCTACCATCCCATAGTGGATGTGAAGAGCTAACAATTCGGTTACAATATACATTCACGCAATCGCATCAAAACAAGTAGTGGAGAGAATTTAAAGGGATCACTTTCAAAAATTGAGGTCCTAATGTAGTTCTTGTATGAAACCTTTCACTTTGTAAAACAGCAACCTGGAATAAGGACATAGCTGTCTATCAACAGCTTGATCAGTGGCAATGGCGCAACCCGAGCGATGCAGGGTTTTAGAGACTCCAACGCAGCGCATAAAGGTGAGATTTCCCCTTGCCTCACAGCTTGAGATGAAATTGTCCTTGTCGTAACTACTAGCATCGCCTCGAGAACTTCGTTCTGATCTTTTAAGCTGTCAAAAGAGCAAGAAGTATCGCTCTAAGCAACCGCTAAAGAATGTTAAGAAGTATCGCTCTAAGCAACTACCAGTCATTCAGTCACCACATCAGACTTTCTATCACTGTAAAATGACGGAAAATCATCACATTGCCAAAGAAAACGTGTAAAATATGCTGGTAAGTGCAACGTAGAGTTTTGACTAACCAGCTCGACGACTGAGGCAAGCTCCTCCACGGCTTGTTGGAATGGAATATCAGTTGGGGCAGCAACCAAACCGCAGTCAAATTTTCAGTTCTCAAGAAAATTTAGATCAAGAGCCCTTCCCTCCCATGTGAACAAATGCTGAAGCAACTTGACTACTTCAGCATCCATGCTCTCCCTTGACTTCAAATGTCGAATGTGAGAAGGTGAAATAGATTGATCAATTAATTTTTCATGAGAAGTCTTGTAAACCTTAACCTTTTCCATAACTTTGTTACACGATTCATCTTCGAATGGGAAGAGGATATTTTGAGTGTCTTTGCATGTTTATCTCTGGTACAGTGGACACGCGGTTATGCTTCTATATGCTTTGCCCTGAAGAAATCGTAGAGAAATGGGAATAAGAAAGCACACATGGCATCCACACACCTGCACGGCACACATCTTCTGTGACAGGATACGCGGTTGAAGAATCAGAACTTAGTACTCACCGTGTAAATCCTATAACTTGTAGATATTGCATTTACGCATCTGTCTCAACTAGTTGAATGAACAAGGAACTTATCTACTCATGGATAGATTGATTCTGGTAGATAAACCTCGGAACGCATAGATAATTTTTCTTATCTTACTTATCTCCTCTGCATGCGTTCTACACAGAAAGAGAAAGCTAGAACTTCCTGATTCTGAGACATTTCTTTTTTCTCATTGAACTCCTAATGAACATTGCCATCAAAATAAGAACATACCCTGCCCTAAATGAGTTTGACTTCTAACTTCCATACCTGGCACCAAACCTGAGGGTTGACAGCGTTTCTGACACATTTGATAGGCTGGGCGAACAACAACATAGTAATGCCATTTGAGAGTTCCCTCCCTGTGAGACGAATTCACTGTTTATGTTTTGAATACATGCTAGCAGGATAATGGCAGGGCTAATGTGGGGCGGTCTCATGAGAGAATCTTGCAGAATCCGAGTAAGTTTGGAGTTGCGATATGGAATGTGATTTCCTTTTCTGTTTGGACCACGTGTCGAGGCATGTACTACATTTCGAAGTGCTGACAGGGACTTATTGATGGTTTTAGCTCCTTCAAGAACCCTGCCCTCTGCTCCTGTTTTCTCAACTTTCTCTGAGCCAACTTGGTCCACGAAATTAGTTTTCCATATGTTCTGGCCACACTCAAGACACGAAATTTTATATGAGAAAGGAAAACATTACCAAGAAATTGCAATCGCATAAGAGACCAACCATACCTCGTCTGTTTGGATGATTCTTGGGGCACCGAGAATGTGTAAATACATTGGCTTCTGCTGCTGCCCACATTCATTTCTGTTTCAGCGTAAAGTTTGAAACTGTCTGCATAATTAGGGAAGGTGGCGGATATTATAAAAGAAAGCTCTGATCTGGCTATGCAAGATGAAGAACAAGTACAAGCCAAAAAGGAAAGGAGAAAGGATGCGGGTCTCTCCAACTGCTCTGTTGCATATGCCACTCTGGTGTTCAGAGGATAGAACTAGAAGATCAACTCACAGGGAATATTGGAACACAGTCAAATATAATGGAGCTTGTATCTTACAGATAAAGCTTCGTAATGCTTCAGCAGTGTCTGACAGAGATATCTGGAGGGAAGGTGAAAAACATCAAGGGGGTCTCACAGAAAGAAAGCATAAGACGACATGTAAGTACAGGCGGTTTTAACTTAATAAGCTATCCAGTTTTGTTCATACTACAAAGGATAGGTAATTTATGTTAGTCCAGCAGCAAACGAATTTCTAGTTGTTCCACTAGTGGTATTGTTGGAACACCGTGTGAGTCCAAAGGGCAAAATAAAATCGTTTTTTTTTCTGGAGAAATTTTGTGAATGTGTGTGATGCAGGTAAGGATCTGAAGATGCATGCTCCTTCAGGGCCACTGCACATAAAAAATTGGTCACATATGAAGGCACTGGTTTATCAATTAAGGAAGAAGAATCTGGAAAGATTTGAACTCAGGACCGTGATTTTGATTGATATTTCTAGAATCTCCAGATTCTTCTTCCTTGATTGATAAATCGGTGCCTTCAACATATACAGCCTAACTATACTCTCTGCTTATCAGTGGATCAAAAGCAGTCGCATGAGCCGGTGAATAACATCACCTCTGCAACTTCAGGTAACGATATTCCTTGTGATATGGTCTCTTTAATCTGTATGTTGTCCTTTCAAAGATCCAAAATGTCCCTGGAAGAAGAAAATTAATAATGTCCATGAGGTTTTATTTATAGAACTTCCTGGGATTCTTGGATGAGATTCAAAAGCATGACATACAGCTTGCAATGAATTAAAAACAAGGAAGAAGTCATTTTCTCAACATGAATGGCTTATAATGCAGTCATGGTAATCTATACCTTACTTTCTCCATATAGATCTCTACCTGAAAAACCTGGAAAACGTTAAAATCAGAGCCTTACATCAATAATTAAGTGAAGCACCAGGTAGCAACTCATGTAGCCGCACCGTGGACAATTTGATTGTATACTTGATAGAATCAGCTGAAGTGATTTCTCTGAAAACCTCTGAAAACCCCATCAACCACTCTTGCAAGGAGACCCTTTCTCGGCATCGTCACATTCGACGATGCTCGGTCCCTGATTCATTAACATTGTTACTGAACTGGTAGATATCAATACCCATCCACTAACACTATTCGGGTGACAGACCGATCACCCGCCAGGCTATACGCCTTTCCAGCGCCGGCCCATTCCAGAAATAAATAGAGTTCGTTGTTAAAAAAGAGGGAAAAGATCGTTATCCTCTATTTAGCATATCCAGAAAATACGTCGTGCAAATTATCATACAATGCAGTTCCAGTTCTGCAACCATTTGAACTATGATTTTAACATCTAGTTAGAACAAGGGACGAGCTATGATTTAAACATCTAGTTAGAACAAGGGACAGGGATGCGATGCAAAATGTCAAACTGGAAAACTTCGAAAGAATTCCGAACCCGAATTGCTCGGAATAGAACAAACAACAATTGCCAACTTCAGATCCATGCATACCCTTTTTCAACTTGATCAAGCAAAAAGAGGTTGTTTTTCATCCTACCAATCGTCAGACATTGAGATAACCAGGGCTTTAATTAATCAAAACCAGCACGATCTCAGCCAATGCGAGAGGAGAATTCATGAAATCTCACTCGAAAGTACAAGTTCCACAGCTCGATGTAATCAGCGAGAACAACTTAAATTAACCGCAGCCACCGTTTCTTCCGGTACGTACACAACCCTCATAGGTGGGCCTAGCGATGCCCGGGCCGAACATGGCGGAAAGACCACGGTTAATATTTAGGGGAAATATTAGGGAGAACCGTATAGCCGACGCACATATGTTTTGAAACGCTACTCTAATATCGACCATGTCCGCAATGCCCTAACCATGTTACTACGCACTTACTAGAGAAATGGTTTCAAAACATGTGCATCAACTATAGGTTCTCTAGTAAGTGCGTAGTAACAAATATTCTAGTTTGGAGTTTTTGGTCTCGCTCTCTCCCGTTTCTATTTCAAATCGCCACCATAGGTCGAGACTCAGACATCGAGAGAGAGAGTATATGTGTCTTATCATCGCTCGAGGTGATCACCTAAAGTGAAAGGTGTATCGATTTGAGATTTTTCGTGGTATTAATCCTCTTAAAAAATAATAAGGAGGTGAGGAGAGCTCTTCTTTTGTCGTCCCAAGGCGGCAAAGGCCGCAAACGACTCTTATAAAGGACTCTGTTTTGTCGTCGCCTCTTTAGCCAAAGCAAACATCACTCTGCTCCAAATGCTGAACCCCCAGGACCTGCTCTGCGTCTCCTTCTCTAGAACCCTGAACCCGCTGTTCCCTCCTCCCCTTCGCCTCCCATGCTCCCACCCCATCTCCAAGAAGACCCTGTTCCTCAAACCAGAGCCCCGGTCACAGAGACCCCTCTGCCTCTGCCTCTGCCTCTGCTCGCCCCGGCTCTCTTGCCGTGGCGACTCCCCGCCCCACCGCCGCCGCCGCGATGCCCGGGCGTTCGCGGGCAGGAGCAAGAAGAAGGGCGGAGGCCCGTCGCCAGGCCGCATTGAGGGTGGCTCCGAGATGCGGCGAGAGGCGAAGCGGAACGCCCGGAGGAAGAGCCGGAAGCTCGCCGAGTCCGTCTTCTACCGCCTCAAGAAGCCCAGCAAGAACCACGCCGACAACTTCTCCGAGGAAGAGCTGCAAGTGATCGGCCAGGGATATGATAGGATGGTCAGGTTCATGGAGAAGGACGACCCCAGTTTGCGGCACCCGCACGATTGGTACAAGTACGGCGAATTCGGGCCGTATTCCTGGAGAGGGGTCGTGGTGGGGGACCCGATACGGGGCAGGTTTTCGGACGAGCGCGTGACCATCATTAGCGAGGTCCAAGATCATGAGGAGTGGGAGAAGATTGAGCAGTTTGACATGGCGGCGGATTTTGGCAAGAGGATGAAGGAATTGGATAAGAGTGTGGGGTTTAGGTACTTTTGGGTGTTCGTGAGACACCCGAAGTGGAGGCTTAGGGAATCGCCATGGCAACAGTGGACTTTGGTGGCCGAGGTAGTGTTGGAAGCCGGGAAGCAGAGATTGGATAAGTGGAACTTGATGGGTAGGCTCGGGAATACGACTCGGAAGTTGATTACCCAGTGTGCTGCATGGATGAGGCCCGATATAATCTATGTTAAGAGACCAGTGTATCAATGTAGGTTTGAGCCTCAGGACGATTTCTTCCGGCTGCTGACGCCTTTTCTCGATCCCAGGACAGAGAGGGACTTTCTTTTCGAGGTGAAAAATGGTGATGGGACGGTCGAACTGTGTACTTATTTCAATGGCTTGTGCAAGATTCTCAGGGCGAGTCCCAAGGCCTTTGTAGATGATGTGGTTAAGGCTTACGAGAAGTCGAGTGACGAGAAGAAAAATGAGTGTTTGGAGTTCTTGCTGACAAATCATCCCGCTGAGTTGTTGCATCCGTATACAAAGGAGTGGAAAGCTAAGTTGGAGGAGATGGAATTGGGCTGTGATGCTCCCGACGATGAAGATGAATGGAGTGGTAGTAAAAGTGACAATGAGATTGTAGATTGGATAGAGGATGATGGGAGTGGTGATAGCGCTGATGATGTTGATGATGACGATGAGGAGGAGGAGGAGGAGAAGGGTGATAAGGATGAAACGGTCATGGAGTTGGAAGATGATGGAGATGATGAATCGGGTATAGAAGAAGACAACTCCGACAAAGAAGAGGATGAGAAGTATTGGCAAGATGAATTTAATAAGGCAGTGAATAACTCCGAACGAATGGAAAAGTTAGTGAAGCGGAGCGTTGAAGTAACAACGGAACTCTATAAGGAGCAATTAAAGGAAATGAAAGATGGAGATGAAACCGCAATTAGAGGCGCAAGACCAAAAGTCAGTCCAGAAGAATGGAAGATAGCCGGTATCGGCCCTTGGAGGAAGAGAATTAAGAAGAGCAAAATTCCTCCAGAACTATTTCTGCGAGCAGCAGTTAGGCCGTTTACTTACAGGAATCTCGTGAAAGAAGTTGTTCTGACTAGGCATGCCATTTTAGATGGTGATATTGGAACTGAAAAGCCTGAATAGGTTGTTTGACATTGGGATAATAGCTTTTGCGCACCTCCTGCAAGATAAGGAATACCTTATACGTTAGATATAAGGCGCCGAGAGATATTTTGAGGGAAATCTTATGTTGATAAAAAATGAGGTTCTGGCGAGTAGCATGATGTAGTGTGTTATTTTGACTCATATTTGTGTTTTCATTCTGTTTGATATTCATCCACTATGAAGCCTTTGGCTATAATTTAAGTTGTTCCATAGAATTCAAAAGGCAACACTGTAGCCATACGGATCCGCAATGTGGAGGTAGTGTTTATTTGGAGATTGCTTGAATGTCACTCTCTTTCGCTACTTGCTCTTGCAATTTGTTTGGTTGGTTCACGTAGAGGTTGGAAGTGGAACAAGGCACTGCAGTGTACTAATTCAGTGTGTTTGTCCAGTGATAAACTGACTATCTTTCAGGAAAGATTTACTGTTGAGACAATAAAAGGAGTTGCTCCGCAGGTTTAGAAGAGGTCTCCATCCATCGTTTCTCATTGCTGCTGCCGATGGTTTATTATAAGAAATCCTCGGAAATTTTTACTTGACATGGGTCGTGTGCTTATCTTTCGTAAAAGCAGTTTATATCTAGTATGATATGACTTGTATGTATTATGTTGTCAGTAAAGTATAGTTGTACATGATAATTATACAAGAAGCACGGAAAGCAAGTCAGTTGGCAGACAGATTGTTTTAAATCTGTGGAGTTCGAGTTTTCCAGATGAATACATGTTCTGATATTCTTTTTTTTCCCATGTATTGCATCTGTCCCTGGAATCCTACTTTTGCATTTAATTTCTCTGGGTTAATTCTTGACAGTTATTTGCATACCAGCCTTCCATAATTTTGGCATGTGTTCAATATTCCTTTCACAGTTATGACTGAAATTGAATTGGTAGGAAAATAAGGAACTTACATTACTTTCAGAATTGGTGCCAGCCTAATCAAGCAGGGGATGCCCTTCGTTGGTTGTGGGTGGTAAAGGCAAAGGCAGCTCTTTAGTTTCATGGAGCCTACAGGTTTTTAGGATAGAATTGCAAACCAAGCTGTGATAAACTATCTTGTGGTTCTATTAAAATTACCTGTCACAAAATCTGTCAAATTTTGAGAATTTAGGTTTCGGCCTCAAATGTGACATTTCCTGTTTCGCCTCATATCTTCCCATATGTTGCGATTTCAAATGAAGGCAGTTATTTACTCATAATGGTATTGCCTCTTTTAAATGTGATCCAATGATATGGTATAACAGGAGACATCCATAGAGCTGGCATTCATCGGTGATGATGGGGTTGTGCAGTCCATCTGCGAGCTGTCTGTGTTTGGTACAATTAAGGATCTCGCAATCCTGCCCTGGAATGAGAAGTTTGATGCACATAACATTCGGGTCTATCAATTTATGTACTTTTACACAACCTTCTTATTAGAGATACTTTCTCATTTCTTATCTTACATGGCTGAATTTTTTTGGGATGTCATGAATGAAATGTCTTTGGCAAATTACAATTCGCACGTCGATCTTTCTGAATGTTATTCTTTTGTAATCTTATGAAGACGAAGGAGAAGGGTCTTTTGGTTGTTATATCTGATTCTGGGAAGCTTTCATTTCTCACATTTTCCGGAGAAATAAACAGGTTGTTTTATTTCCTTTTTATCTCTTCCTGTATCGAATTTGAGCCTGGAAGAGTAGAACACTTTCGTGGCTTGTTTTATCCTTAGTAAGAGAGAGTGACAAGTTGTCTTATCTGGGAACGATAGCTATTTGTTTATTGACTCAGGTTTTTGCCTGTGACAAGTGTTCAACTGTCCAATCCTGGAAACTCAAGAAATCAGCTTGGTAGAATGTTAGCTGTTGATTCAGCGTAAGTTACATGTGTAGTTAGGAGATTCAAAAAACACAATTAAATCTGATGATTCCAGTTTACAAATGTGATTTTTCTTTGTTTGTGCTCGAGTCATATATATCTTGCATGTCCATAGAATTGATAGACTTCTTCGTCTTATTCTGGAGCAAATTACTCCATAATTAGCAATTACTGAGTTTTATGCGTAGAATAATTATTGAAGCATAAGTTTGTGTCTGTTGAAGCTGAGTATATGTACGAGGAATAAGTAGGACAATTGGAAGTAAAATATGTGATTGGCATTTTGGAAATGACCAAGCAATGCTTAGTTATATGAACATTAGGTACTGAGTCGTTAGGATGCGATGTTTCTGCAATCAGTAAATGAAAATCATTAAGTTCTTTGCAGTTGCACCAGCTACAACTATAACTTTTCTACTTCCGATCATGAGAAAATAGTCTCTGGAGTTTCAAAAAACTACCATATGGACGATATCAAGAATCATATCTACAAAGAACGAAGTATTTGGGGTCTCAAATCCTTTAGAGTCTTTTGTTGCATTCTCTCCAAATTCACCACAAGGCATACAGATACAGGAGCTAACTTTGACGAACAGGTTACATGCTCGGGATAATGGCATCTATAGGTTTTAAATGTCATTCTCTATTTATGATAAACAAGGGAATGTCTTTCTTGCGGTCATATACAAAGCGGTCGAGTTCTATGCGTACTCCTCACAATATGGGATCCATACAGCAAATAATTATCAAGGAGATCAGAACTGATGGTTTAGGATTAGGTGTGGCCTGGACATGGTACTTTGTTGAAGAAATACCTCCATGGCCACCATCTGCTTCATGTTCCTTTTTTTTTTTTTGGGTCGACCGTCTGCTTCATGTTCACTATCCACTCTTTTTGTCCTAGCTCTTTTCTCCTTCTAGACCTTGTGTACCGACATGTGCTTCAGAGTCAACTTAAGTAACCTTTATGATTGAGAAGTATTTCAAGATCTTACTCATCTTTATGCTTTTCTTCGTCCAGGGGTGGCTTTGTAGCTGTTAGCGCATATGAGGACCGATTTGCTCTCCTCTGTTTCAGTTTCTGTTGGAAGCTATACCATTGATCAGGTCCGATGCAAAACTAAATTTCTTTGTATATTTATCTGGAATATGTGGTCAGTGAGATCTTTATTCTTATCGATGTTCTCAGTGCCCAATTAATTTCCTTGTGCTGCAATTTCAGAGGATTTTTTATCCCCCTGACAATGGAGACACATTTGCTGGAAGAAGCTTCCAGAAGCCCAATATATGTGGAACTATATGGAGCATGTGTTTTCTATCAAATCAGCCAAGTAAGGAGCATGATACTGTATTAGCAATCCTTCTGAATAGGTATGAATTATGAGCATTATGTCCTACTAGGAAACTTGTGTACACATATATTTAGTTGTTCACACAGCTATTAGCTGAATTATACTTCCGGTTCTAGCTCTGTATTTGTTTTGGTGCTTTAACACCGCGACAAACTGATTTTGTCAGTTCTTCAGGAGGGGTGTATTAGCCAAGTAAGGAGCATGATACTGTATTAGCCATTCTTCTGAATAGGTATGAATTATGAGTATTATGTCCTACTAGGAAACTTGTGTACACATATTTAGTTGAATTGTACTTCCTGTTCTAGCTTTGTATTTGTTTTGGTGCTTTAACACCGCGGCAAACTGATTTTATCAGTTCTTCAGGAGGGGTGCAAGCCTGAATGAGCTGTTGCTATTCGGATGGAACATTAGAGAGCACGACTTGCATTTTATTTCTCAGTACATTGAAGCTGGGCCGTTAGCGCATGATCTCATTGCAGTTCCTCATCTTCATGGATTTGCCTTTTTGACGAGGCTTGGTGATGTTCTCTTGATGGATCTTCGAGATGCCTGCAATCCCTGCTGTGTTTATAGGACAAGCTTGAATTCTTTACCACCTTAAGTGGAGGAGACTGATGTGGTGGAAGAAAATGCTGTGTACATGACTTCGGCATGGATGATCCCATGTGTATAGATGACAGACGACTGCAATGCTAAATTAAGCTCCAGATATGTCTGCTTATGGAGTTGGGAACCCGGAAACTCCAGATATCAGAGGATGATATTTTGTGTTGATACAGGAGAACTTTTTTCATTATTGAAGTTTTATCTGATTTTAAGGGTCTTAAAGTTAATTTATCTGCATGTCTATATAGAGATCTACCATGCAAGGCTCTTCTGTGGGCAGAAGGTGGATTCTTGGCTGCAATTGTTGTGATGGGAAGATCCTGAAATTTGAAAATGGAAAGCAAAACATATAAAAATCCTATCCAGAGAAAACGTCCTGTCCTGGAAATGTCACCAGCAGATTTTCATGAAGACGAAAGCGACAGAAGCTTAACATTCTCTCGAAAGGATACTAGAAGTATCAAAAGTTATATTTGATATTCATTTTAGTGTCAAAAGTTTTATTCGAATTACTAAAGTGCCAATTTTTTTGAAAAATGCTCTTGTCAATGTCAACTTCAACTTATTTGGCAGGAAATTCGACGAAGCTTTTTTTTATTAGTTTTTTAAGCTAATGTGACCCGACGAAGAGTCCAATTAGCATCTAAGCCCTAAAACGATGCTCTCCCGTACTTCTGCCCCAAATAAGAACCATAAATTCCCAAATTAAAAGAAAACACCCAATTTCAAATCCTAACTGGTCATTGAACCCAAATTCATTTCCTATTTGGTTTGCCTATAAAATTGCTAGCTCAATCTTGCAATCTCTATTACCATCGTCCCCACAACATTATCAAGAAACCCTTTCCCCTCCCTCCGAGCCCTAATTTTGCCCTCGAAGCCCTTATTTTTTTTAGCCAATTAAGCAAGGAAGAGAAGATGACAAACCTGAGTGAGTGATGACATTGGTGAGCGATGGCAAGCGAGCAAGGAGGAGTCCGTAGTGTCGTGCAGGAACAGGAACCAGAAGCCCCCAATTTTGATTCACTTGTGTGACGTGGTTTTGGCCAAAGGCTGACCAACGTCATTTCTTTTCAATAAGCCTCGTAGGCCAGAAATCCGACGTCTTTTTTGTCCTACACGCGGACTTGGTTTCTAAAAAATATTCCACGTCATATTTTTTAATTAAAAAAATCACGCAATCAATTTGGTCGAAATATATCGCCGTTGTTATTTAAGTAATCGTTTTTTTTCCGATTTGACACTTAAGTGCTCCGGCGAAAACTTTTGACACTAAAGTAAGTAGTATACATAACTTTTAATACTTTTAGTATCCTTCTCCTCGTTCTTTCCTTGTACTATCGTTTGCGGAAGAAACAAGGGTAATAATCTCTTGGACTAAGCTTTGCAGATGTTTATCTCTTGGACTAAGCTTTTCAGATGTGACTGATGCAGTCGATTTCCAGCCCAATGTCTGTGCTTCGGCCTCTAGCCTCATAGGAAATAAAAGTTTTGAAAAATATTTTTCAAAATATATTAGATCTTTTGCGAAACAAATGTAATCTAAAATCTCTATTTTTATTTTGGTGCTTATTATTATTAAAGGTGGAAAAGGCTTTTTGGTGGGGTTTTTTTTTTTTTTTCAGAAAACCTAGATAACATCGTCAATTAGTTATCATGTTTGTGTAATGCCCTAAAAATCTCGATTATATTATTATTACTACGAAGGGAAAATGACACAGATGATCACTATGCAATATTAACCCTGAACTTTCAATTTGTTCAATATGATCCCTAAACTCTCGATGCATATTTAATTTAATTTCTGAGCTATATGAAAATATATAATATTATCTCCGAACTTGAACTGATAGAAGAACGATATTGAATTATTTTCATAGAGCTCATGGACTGAAACTCGAGCACATTAAATAAAGTGAAAGTTCAAGAACGACATTAGACATCAAATTAAAAGTTTATGAACCAAATCAAATAAATAACATCGCTCATTGAATAAGAATTTCGGAACCATTCTTGTCGTTATCTCTGCGAGGAAACAAACGAAATATCACCTCGTAAGGAAAGGAAAGGGACGGGGTGTCCCACGCTTGGGCTTTGTCTACTGTCATTTTCCTTTTGTTTGTTTCCTCGCTTCTCTTCTTCTTTTTTCTTTATTCTTTTTATCAGACAAATAAATTTAAATAGTTTATAAACTTTAACTTAATATGTATTTTAATCCATAAACTTTTAATTTATTCAATATAATTTCTGAACTTTAGCCTAATATTTAATTATGGTCCATAAACTTTTAATTTATTCAACATGATCCATGAACTTTTAATATATATTCAATTTAGTCCATAAATTATTTGAAAATATTCGATATAGTCTCTAAAATTAAATCAATGAAAGGACTACATTAAACATTTTCATATAATTTATGGAGTAAATTAAATATGTATTAAAAGTTTAGGGATCACGTTAAACAAATTAAAAGTTTAAGAATCACATTAAATGTTAAGTTAAACTTTAAAAATTATATTGAATAAATTAAAAACTTAAGAATTAAATTACGTACCAAATTAAAATTAAAAAAATTATCTGTGCCGTGCTCCCATCATTTTTGATGACATTTCCAAGTCCACGGTCCACACCACCAGTCTCGAAACTACCGGAGGGCGGTTCCGAGTTTCGCCCCCGCAGGTCAGTCGAGTCGAGAGCGTCGCACGGAGCCGAGACGCTGCCGACGCCCGGAGGAAATCGCTGAGCCCCAGCCAGCGTCCAGCGAGCGAGCGAGCGAGCGGAACCCCGAGAAGAGATGCGATCCAACATTGTGACCGAGGTGAGCCGAAGCTCCATCCGCACCTCCCTTCGCTCCCTTCCTCTTCCATCCCGATCTCCGATCCTCGTTCCTCCCCCCACTCCGCCGCCCGGAAATGGCGGCCGCCGAGGCTGAGCCGGCCGGCCGCCCCGCTCGCTTCTCCCCCCGCACCCCGCGAGACATTTGAGAAGTGTGTGTGGATCGAGAGTGGACGCGGGGGGGGGGGGGGGGTGTGGAGTGGCTTCTTAGGGTTTGGGTTTTGGGTTCTCTGGGGGCGATGTTTAGAGCGCCGGGGCGCGAAAAGCGACGGTGCTTGAGGGAGCTCCTGCGTTCCGATTTTGTTCGTTATCCGGAGAGAATCGGTTTGGAGCGCGCCCTCGCATTGAGAAGATGGGTAGATCTTTCGCTTGGTTTGGTGCTGGAGATGGATTTTCCGGTTTTGTTTTGTCGATTCGGGTCTTCCGGGCACGGGGGGGAATCCGTTTCTAATTTGAGGGGGGAGTCGTGTAGGATCGAGCTGTCGTATGGACGATGGATGAGGCTATGTCGCATTGAGCGAAGTCCTGGATCTTAAGAATATGTGTGTGATGTTTATAATTACTATGCTCTTCTACACCGTTTGAGTTCTGTATAGAAAGAGCTGTGGTTTTCAAAATTCATAACCTCGTCTGTAGTTCCTTATGGTCGGATGAGCATAGGTCTCGACCGTGGGCATTATTAATGGTCGAAGCTAGCTAGATTTGCGCCTTTAAAAGTTGGATAATCTTGTCAATGTATTTCTCCTACTTAATTAGATTTTATTAGCTCTTTTCGCCGATTGTAATGAGGAAGCGGAATAAGTAGCTGGTCAAGCCTGCTGTCAAATCTGACTTAGGCATTTCGATGTAAAATACTTTTTGCAGTTTGTTCTTGTTCGAATGAGGTGGTTGCTTCAGCTGGTGGATAAGATTGTATGGCAATGGCTCTGGTGATGCGTGTGATTATGTCCACCGAGATTCAGTTTCCTCTATTAGGTGGTCTGCATAAGATGCCTTGTTCTTCTTTTTACCCTGATTTCTGCTTCTGATGTTTTCTTGTTATGGAGCTCCCTTTTTCCTGGTTGCTTTGAATTCATATTACTTGGGCCTTACATTGCATTATTGTGTTAAGAATTGAGATCCCATTTGCTGATGAGATTGTTCCGCTTCGTTGGTGTCAATAATTTTTGGCTTGTTGAAATGTGACGTGCGCGCGATATGGTAATCATCAAGAGTAATTTATATGAATGCTAGATTTTTGGTTGCTTCACAAAGCATATGTTTATTGTTTTAAGACGTATGTTTTACACATTGTACAGTCTGGATTGCCTACTCGGTTGGGACAATGGTGGGAAGGGATTCCATTCCTTACTTCTGCCGTGGTCATCACGTGTGGGACCATATACTTGATATGCCTTCTGACAGGATATGACTCCTTTCATGAAATATGTTTCTTACCATCGGAAGTTGTATCACGATTCCAAGGTATGCTTTTGTAGAACTATGTTCTGAGAAATGGATTATTTATTACATTTGGAAGGTTTAACAGGGCAATCCAATCCCCATATAGTTAATGCAAGAGTATGATTTCTGTCCATGCCAATGTCCCTTCTTTCCATTGTGTTACCTCTCCTCACTGTCACCTTTCCACATTCCCTTGCAGCAGCATATCCTTCCTGACACTGTTGATCCGTAGGATAGTTCTCTTCGTAAGTTCATTGGTTTTGACTGCCCTTGTAAGTAAGTGTCACAGGTCAAGGAGAGAAAAAGATGGAGGTTGAGTGAGACCGGTTCTTGAAAATCTTTTTGAGTAGATGCAATCTTCAATTGGATAACTCTTAGATGGCCTTTCTGCGCAATGGAGAATATTATATCTGATATGATTCTGTGACCGAGCCCAACATATCCTGTCTTGCGTCATGCTCTGAGTCTGACCTCTCTACTTAAGACTTCCATGCGACAATAATTGGTTAAATAACTCGATCTTTTAGGATATTTCACCAGCACATCATAGTTGAGCTTGAGTAGATATGATCGATATTTTTGGTCGGTCTTCATGAATTGCAAGATTGCTTTAATTGTTACATTAAACTGATTGTAATAACTTTGTTTGTATTGTTTTAGTGTACAGGATATATACGTCGATTGTTTTCCATGGTTCACTGCTACATGTTTTCTTCAATATGCTGGCTTTGGTTCCTTTGGGCGCAGAGCTGGAGAGACTTATGGGATCTGTACGACTGTTGTACATAATAGTTCTCTTGGCCACATGCAATGCTGTTTTCCATCTGTTCATTGCCCTTCTGGCAGACCATAATCCTTTTCATTCTTATCACCTGATGGATGAGTGTTCAATCGGCTTCTCTGGGGTTTTATTCTCCTTGATCGTGATAGAGACGAGTCTGAGCGGAATTCAATCAAGAAGGTCTGTGATTACCCCTAGGCTTGATGAAAATGTTTCTTCTTGCCTTAATGCTACTTCAGTTTACTCTGTCAAATACTTAAGTTTTAGGCTCTTACTCATGAACCTCATGATTTCTTTGGAAACTTTATCGTACAATGAATATAACCACAGTTGCGTGTTGACAAAAGAATAATAGTAATGACCACAGTTTTTTTTTTACCTAAGGCGTATGCATTGATTCTAACAGATCTGGAACTTTTGACCCTTATTTTGCAGCGTGTTTGGACTCTTCAATGTGCCCGCTAAATGGTATTATGAATAGTGTTCTTCAGTTTATTATTAATTTCACTCTGCTATGTTTCATTGAAGTAATGTCATTCTGTAAATTATGAACCAGGTATGCCTGGATCTTGCTGGTTGCCTTCCAACTTCTTATGTCAAATGTGTCATTACTTGGACACCTTTCTGGAATTCTGTCGGGGTTTGCATGTTAGTGATCCTCCTTTTATCTGCTTTCTTCTTGCTCTCTAACAATCAAGTTACCAGTTTAATGAAATTTTTCTGGCGTGCCTGCCTATTCCAGATACTTATGGCCTCTTCAACTATCTCATACCTGGGACATCCTTTTATTCTGCCATAGAGGCCTCCTCATTACTGGTATTAATCGTCTTTGTTGCTTGAAAGTTGAAACACAATCATTTTAGATGCCTTTGTTGGGTCAATCTATTCGGTCTAAGTTTTGCAAAGCCTGAGGCTGTACAATATAGTATCCACGGGATTATTACTGGTAGCATTGACCATTTGACATGGTACCATGTGTTTTAAACCTTGTCTATTTATTATATAACTGGGGTCTTACATAAATCTATAGGAATATTATGGTGGTAATGTTGAATGGTCGCATATAATTGAGACATCTTTTTGTTTTACACAAGTGGAGTCTTACTTGGATCTTGGAGCCATTTCAACTGTAAAAGTAACAACGTAGTCAAGAAGATCTCTTAGGAGAGATGCACTCACCTTTCCATGGACACAATAAAATTTAACCCCTAGGGACATTGGTTGGATATGGAATCTACAATAAATACAGAAAAAACCTGTTGGACGTCGGTGACTGTGGCCTACTGGTGTAAATGGCCAGTTTTTCGGGTCTTATCGTCCCAAAAGTTTTGGTCAGAATTCTAACCTGCACGAGAGCTGATAATGGTTTGCTTTGGTCTGCTTCAGGTTTTTTCTCCTTTCTTAGCGAGAGAGAAATTGTTGGTTTTTTGTCATGGTAGAGAAAGAAGATGTCCCATAATAATTAGGTTTTCTTGGAAGGAGAATTTGAGTCTTCTCAGGTAATAAGATGTTGTGAATGTGTGTGACCTATAGGAATACTGGGAAAGTTATGGGTGTAGGGTAAGTGGCAGCTGGCAAAGGTTGCACTATTTGCGAGGAAGAACTTTTCGAAAGGTTCCAGTCTAGTGAGCTAGGTTCATAAGGTTTGTTCTGAATAATTCCAATTTTTCATATTAAGATGTAAACAAGGAACAGAACCTGAACATTGAAAATCTAAACTACGGTGAGCTTAATGGTGTATGGAGCCAAAGGACTTTAGACAATTGTTTTGGTTTTGGGTAGCCTGCTTTGTTCAATTCTTTAGGTCACCTTCATCTGCCCTATCCAAATGTAGATGTCTAGGCGGATCAGAGCTGTTTAGTCACTTTAATGCAGTGCTTGTCCAGAGCAGTCCTTTGGTACTATAACATAAATTCCTGCTTTGTCCGAGGATGGACAAACTTGTGGTTGAGAAAAAGAAAGAGTGCGGAAATTATCTTCTTCAACATTTTTTCAACTGAAGAGCGCTTTCAAGCATCACCTTACACCATCAGCTTAGTGGACTATATTCATTCCATGACCAATAATTTCTCTCTTTTCTAGTTGTGCCTGTCTATGTTTTCTAGGTGACTGGTGTCCATATTTTCCAGAGAGATGCAATCATAATTTGCTATTTTGGTACTTGAGATAGGTTTTTGTTGTATGCACTTGACATACCAAATCACGCATTTCCAAAGATGTCTCGATGTTAGTTGTTCAGAATATCTGGCTACAAGCTTAGTCCAAGTACCATTACGTTTTGCCATTCAGTCTATGTATCTTTTATGCATGTTAATGTATTTAGGAGCAGTCGATCTCTTAATTGCTTGTTTTTCCGCAATTTCTTTATTCATAGTTTTGTCTTTGCTGAATAGATAACTTTCGATTTTTTTTTTCAAAACTTATTTTTATGGTTGTGATACTGCTGAGGATCTTGGTCATAATGATGGATAGCAAATGGGTTTACATATATTTCTTTTGTTTTCAGTTTGATATGCATAATCTAATGAAATCTGGTGTCCCTTAAATTGTCTTCAGTCAACTTGTGTAAGACGGCCAAAATTTATCATGTGCACTGGGGGGAATGCTACGGGCTACATCCCTACATATTCAAATCAAAATGCACCATCCGGGTAAACTGTGGTTTTGCTTCTCAAATCGATCTTCACATAACTGGGAGACTTAACTGTTTTTTGTTTTCAATACTTAAATAGTGGATCGATCTTTGGAAATTTGTGGAGAAATTTGTCTGCCCGGATTCCACAGTGGGAAACTTCTGTTCAGGTATTGGGCACTTAACTGCTGAAAAACATATATCATTTTTGTTGAAGATTATTTCTGAAATGCCGATTTAATTGTAATATTATTATCCCTGGGAGCCTACTACCGTGAGGATACTATCCAATTAGTTCTAAATGAATGGCTGTGGTCATTACATGTTAGACTTCAGAGAAAATTGTGAAGAATGAATATCATGGTTCTTTGATGGATTCGGATTTTGTTAATATAAATGTCTAATAATTTGTTTTGACCTTCTTTGGTTAATTCGATGCAGTCAACACAAGACAGTGGGTTTCCTGGTAGAGGAAGGATGCTAGGATCTGAAAGAGGTCAAATGGTTTCTTCTCAAAATTCTGATTACAACTTACAAGCTAGACTCCTGGACAATAATGGCCCTGAACATACACCAGGCATTGCACCTGTAGGTTCGGGGCAGCAGTTACTGGATGGAAGGTACTAGAAAAATGAAATGTTTCTTTTCTTTTCTGCTTGTCAGTCATTTACGTGGATACAATCTTTAACATTCTATAATCTTCTATGGAAGGTTGTAGTGATTTTAATCTTTCTTCAATTCTTGGTCTTTTTCTAGAACCTGCCAGGTTATCAAATCTTAAGTGAGCTGATTACATTAATATTATGCATGTAAATTAGCTGCTCTGATCTTTAGAGGAGGTTACCAGCATTATCGCCATTAGTAAAAGTGCGGAGAATCCTGAAATTAGCCTCGTTTCAGGTTTATCTGTCCTCTAAGTGTTTTAGAGATTTGGAACAATGAGCTACCCTTTTTGAATGAATACTCTCCCTAAGCTTATACCAGATGGCACTAATTTAATAAATTTCTTCTTGTTACTGCTTCTGGCTTTCACCTATTGCTTCCTTTCTACTCCAGGAACCTGGAAAACACATTTCCCATGAGTTTAGAAAGCCATCTACATGATCAGGTTTCTTTTTACTTGATTCAAAAAGCCGATTTATCTTCCTTCCTACCTCTGGAGGTCATTTTGTCATATTGGGTTCATTCATTTGTCAATGCAGGCATCAGTTGTTTCCGATGAAGAAGTCCAAAAACTTGTATCAATGGGTTTTGATAGGGTAATTTGCAGCTTCCGTTGTCTACATTTGATTTTATGATTGCTCGTCTGGATCCTTTAAGTTGTAGCTTCTATCTTTTAAAATATTTTTGAAAATTTGGGTCCACTATCCCTGAAGAAGTGAATTGCTTTGTCAATGTTCATCTTCTTTGGAGAGGCACTTCCCAGGCCAGTCTTTGCCGTTTGATCAATTACATAAAGCATGCTATGAGAAAGGACAGATGTTTAAGTGCTAATGGAGCATGTCGTGTAGTCCACCCAAGCGAATCTGAGTGTGCGAAGTGTTATCTTAGATAGAAGATGAGGAAATCCATGACTATCCACTACAGTCATTGATTTGGACTGATGAGAAAATTATGCTCCAAGAGCACCTAAAAATTTCTCATGAGAAGGGCTCTTTCTTTTCCTCTCTTCTCCTAGTCTTGATTTTCCTTTTGTTTTTCCGTGTCGTTCTTTAAAAGCAAAATTTTAGAATATAATTCGGAAGCGAGTCTTCATTGTTCTTTTAAGAGACTTGAATCTGCAATGAGATGAAAATGACCATGTATTGATGCATATGATCGAAGAAAGAGATTAACCATTTGGTATTTCACCATTTTCTTTTATGATTTTTAATTGTAGACCGCTGTTGATCGAAGTTTAACCTCAACTATTCACTTTATCACCTATGTCTATGACTAACTCCTTGGTCGTGTTTCAGACACAAGTTGAAGTAGCAGTTGCAGCCGCAGATGGGGATCTTAATATAGCAGTAGAGATTCTAATGAGCCAACAGGTAGTTCCTAGAAATCTGAAACATCAATAGGATTCTCATTGTGCTTCTGGTTCTAAGTTGCAATCGTGCTGTGCTACAGGGGTGAAGCCAAGGCAAGCGCATTTTCCACATTATTCCTGGTTAGCTCCTCCATTGGGATTGATCTTCTGCGCTCGGTTTCAGCTGATCACCCAATGTCATTCTGTATATAACTTACTCTTAATTACTCAGTTTAACATGTTCTGACGATGGTTCAGAAGAGGCAAAATGGGGAAGAAGATATTGTACTTACAAAGTCACTAATAGGATTTGAAAGAGAACTTGGGAAGGGTGAATTCCTAGGCATTTCACCTAAAGCATCATACTTTGAGAATGGTATTGCATCCCGCTATCTCCGGGGCAAAGAAAGCACTGTTGAGAATTCGAAGGAACTTAAATTTTCCTCGGTATGAGATTGGGTGTAATTGTATCTCCCAGGCAAATCAAAGAATTTTTGAAAATTTGAGAAGCGTAATTTTACCTCCACAAGGGATAGGGGTGTAATTGAGTCGACCTGCACTGATTGGTGCCGAGCTCGAGCAGCTCAAGCTTTACTCCATTCACATGCATGGCGCTCGAAACTTGATTCGAGCTCGATTAAGTATTAAACTTTTTTGGTCGAGAGCTCATGCTTGATCCTGACCTTTAAAAAGCTCGAATAACTTTCCACCTATTTTGATGTTTGTGGGTAGACATGTAACTGTTTTGAGACGAGTAGCATAATGTATTGTGTTATTTTGACTCATATATCGTTGGGTATAGTTAGGTTAGAACTTTCGTATCGCTAGGTATAGTTTTACGAAGTAATCTGATCTTCGACCCGCACTTTCTGATTGCGAGCACGTAGCTGACAAGATTTGGTACCATTCGTCATCAAAGGGTGCAATATCTATTTCAAAAACGCTGCTGGTGGCCCGAGAAACAATACCCGTTTATTACACACACATTAGACAGTATAAATTCTTATTTGCATCGATCGATCTTTCATCAGCACACCGACCACTGCCTGATGGCCCGTCGATCCCCTCATTGCTTGCTCGCTTCTTTTGGAGGCTTCACAATCAGGACGGGGCATTTCGCGTGATGCGCGCAGTAATCGCTCACACTCCCTTAGAATGCCCTGCGATTATACCGAAAAGATGTCAATTCAATGATGAAGACGCTTCGTGGTAAGACTGGATTACCGAGAAAAACTTCACCGGAGATGTCCGTGCGCCAGTAGAACTTGAAAGACTCTGACAATGTCCTAAACGTTCATGGGTCTTGCACTAATTCAAATGTGGTCGAAAGACGACTGCGTCAGCTGGTAAATTGATACTAAACCAATACTAGCTGTCTCAATGTTTGCACTGACATTAAAGGGTTTGGTCTCACTTATGAGTTATGATCAATCACCGTTTGATCTTTCTGAGTCCGCGGCTGCCCAGGACGAGGAGATCCATGTGCATTTGCTCCGTCGCCTGGCAGATCATGTCTTTCGAGTCCCCGATCAGAATCAAGGTCTCCGCCTTAACCTGCAAACGCCGTTGAGATTGCGATTGTGTCGTCCGCAAACTATATCAACCAATGCTCAACTCAACATCGTCAAACAAGATCAGGAATTCTCCTCCTCTTTTATATTTGTTCCGAAGTTTTCCTCTTTCATCGCTGTGCTCGAAATTACCATCGATTCTTTGCACATGTGCAAGCCACGGGAGAGTACGACGGCCGAGTTCTCCTCTTGGGCTGTCCTCACCGATTCCACCACTGGCGACGCCGCGTAGAATGCTGCAACAAATCCATGTAATGTTAATGCGAGCTATAGGTCAAGCTCTGCCATTTTCGGTATCGTTTGATGAATAGAAAGCCCATCGTAGATAGGTAAAACCCGACCATCGTCCGTCATGGTCCGCCAGTATCAATCTTGGTATGTGTCCGCCCATCAGTTTTGAGTAAAAACTAGATGAATCTCAGACGGAGAGAGAGAAACCTGCTCCGCCTGGGCCGGCGGGGAAGAGGTACTGCTGGAAAGGCTGCTGAACGTGAACGAGCCTGATCATCTCCATCTCCTCCTCGTCATCCGCCGCTGGAGCGGGGCTACGCCTCTGGACCAGGTGGTCCAGCGTCCATCTCAGCGCGTAGAAACTCCCTTCGCTCTCGTCCACCACCACCATCACTTTCCTCTTCGACTTCCTACCCTCCGCCGCGTGCACCGGCTCCTGCATCACCATCCCCACTACCGTGTTCTCCTCCGCTGCTCCACCCGCCCCCGTCGTCGCGTCCATCGCCGGATTTCGCTTGGGGCCTGACTGGGGGATCCGGCGAAGTCGTCTGGCTATTTGAGTTCTCTCTCCATTGAGAGGAGAGAGAGGAACAGGTAAACGTGGTGGTGCGATAGGCGAAGGAGGAAGGAGAACAGGGACACGTGGTGTCCATGCAAATGCTTACGGGCAAACTTTCCACCTTGAGTAAGTCGAGCTCAAGTTACTCTCATGTAATTGTAGCACGACTCATTCATAGAGTTCTTCAAATTATCAATGTGTGAAACTTGGGAAATCTAAAGACATATTTTTTTATCTATCATATTTCTAACTCTCCTCTATGATTTTTCCCTGTCAATGTCAGAGTCGAACCTCACCTATGATACTAGCGTCCCCACCCATTAATCCCTTTTCCAGCAGAGTCACCTTTTCTGGTTCTTGCTTTGCTACTACGGAAGTCGAACCCCACGTGTGATACTAGCATCGCCACTCCTCAATTTCTTTACCAGCATGGTCGCATGCTTATTGGTCTAGAGACACCTTTCCTTTATTACCCGTTAATCCCTTTACCAACAGAGCTGTCTCTCTAACTTTTGCTTTGCTATTACGGGAGTTAAACCCCACCCTTGATATTAACGTCCCCACCCTTCAATCCCTTTATCAGCAGGGCCGCTACCACGGAAGTTGAACCTCACCTGTGATACTAACGTTCCTACCCTTCAATCCCTTTACCAGTAGGGGGGTTGCTACTACAGGAGTCGAACTTCACCTATAATACTAACATTCTCGCCCTTCAATCCCTTTACCAGGAGGGGACCCTTCAATCCCTTTACCACCCCTACTGGTAGGGCTACATGACTATTGGCATAAAGACAGACACCTCTTCTCCTTTACGTTGTTTTTTTGCACGATCTTGGCATCATTTAAACCTTACGTCAATTCAGTTTAAGTAGCATCAAATTATAGTAGTATCCCGGTAGGCAATCGGCTTTGACGTGCCAGGTTTTCTGATCTTGCTGGCCGCATGAAAATCTTCAAACTTATCCATGCCCCTTGTGGCTTTGGAGGTTGCCTTTGGGTTATGTTTCCCTTTTTCTAGCAGGGCTGTGTGCTAAAAAGATCTTATAACGAGGAACAATTTTGTATATCGTTGAGTATAGGTAGGTTAAAACTTTCGTATCGCTGGGTATATTTACGATATAAATCTCGTCTTGGACCCGCACTTTCTGATTACGAGCACATAGCGGATAAGATTTGGTCCCATTCGTCATCAAAGGGTGCGATAATCTATTTCACAAAAGCTGCTGGTGGCCCAAGAAACAATAACCATTTTATTACACGCACCAGACAGTATGCATTCTTATTTGCATCGACCGATCTTTCATCAGCAAACCAACCACCGCTTGATCTCTCGTTGATCCCCTCACTGCTTGCTCGCTTCTTTGGGGGGCCTCACAATCAGGATGGGGCATTTGGCGTGATGCGCGCAGTAGTCGCTCACGCTCCCTAAGATTGTCCTGCGATAATACCGAAAAGATATCAATTCAACGATGAACACGCTTCGTGGTAAGACTGGACTACCAATAAAAACTTCATTGGAGATGTCTGTGCGCTAGTAGAACTTAAAAGACTCGGCAATGTCCTCAACGTACATGGGTCTTACACTAATCTAAGCGTCGTCAGAAGTTGACTGCATCAGCCCGTAAATCGATACTAACCAATACCAGTGAGAAGCTGTCTCAATGCTTGTGATGACTCACGTATATTTGTGCGCACATTAAAGGTTAGCTGTCACTTAATGAGTTATAATCATCACCTTCTGATCTTTCCAAGTCCGCGGCTGCCTACGACGAGGAGATCCATGTGCATTTGCTCTGTCGCCTGGCAGATCGTGTCTTTCGGGTCCCCAGTCAGAATCAAGGTCTCTGCCTTAACCTGCAAACATCGTTGAGTTAACAATTGTGTCGTTTGCATACTTCATCAACCAATGCTCAATTCAACATTGTCAAAAATGATTGCCAACTCTCCTTTCTTACTTTTTTGTCTCTTTTAACTTTTTCATTTTTTGTTACTGGACAAGAAATTTAAGGAAAGAAGTGGTAGAGATGAGTTCGATTACCATCGATTCTTTGCACATGTGCAATGCACGGGAGAGTATGAGGGCCGAGCTCTCCTCTTGGGCTTTCCTCACTGATTCCACCACCGACGGAGTAGCGTAGAATACTGCAAACACCGGACGCCCCGAGCAAATGCATGCAATGTTAGTACAAGCTATATGTCAAGCTTTGCCATTCTTGTAGATTACATCTTCTGATGACTAAAAAGCCCATTTTGGATGAGCTAAAACATGACCAATGAGATACATCGGTAAGTCATTGCATCTCATGAACCATTGCCGACCATCGGTTTGTGTAGAACTAAAGGAATTTCAGACGAAGAGAGAAACCTGTTCCACCTGGGCCGGCGGGGATGGGGTAGTGCTGGAAAGGCTGCTGAACGTGAACGAGCGTGATCATCTCCACCTCCTCCTCCTCGTCCGCCGCCGGAGCGGGGCTACTCCTCCGGATCAGGTGGTCCAGCGTCCACCTCAGCGCGTAGAAACTCCCTTCGCTCTCGTCCACCGCCACTATCACTTTCATCTTCGACTTCCTCTCCGCCGCATGCACCGGCTCCTGCATCGCCTTCCCCACCACCGTGCTCTCCTCCGCTGCTCCACCAGCCGCCGCCGCCGCGTCCATCGCCGGATTTCGCTCGGGGCCTTACTGAATACTGGGGGATCCGGCGAAGTCGTCTGGCTATTTCAGCTCTCTCTCCATTGAGAGGAGAGAGAGGAACGGGTAAAACGTGGTGGTGCGATAGCCGAAGGAGGAAGGAGAACAGCGACACGTGGCGTCCGTGCAAATGCTCAGTGCCAAACTTTCCATGCAGAAAACAGAGCAAAAACCCTATCTTCCAGGGGTATTTCCGTAATTATACCGAAATTAAGATTAATCAATAGTAGATGCTTTCATCCTAAATATTCAGTTTAGTTTCACGGATCACCATTCAGCTTATAGGATGGGAATTTTGATTTTCGAAACTGTAGTGCTTTGGCAATTTAATTTTTACCGAAATTAATCTCACAAATCTAATCATTTAATGTGTATTATGTATTTTGAATGAATAATTTATATTTATTCGGTCACTCTTCTTGATCTAACCCTCCCCTTTTCAATTTAAACTCTATTTCCTCTCAACTTAAGCCGTCTAGATATTCAAGGATTTGACCTCAGATCCATATAGTGATAGTTTTGTGTGAACTGAAAATATAGATACATCACATCAAACCCTAAAGAGATTAGATTGATTCAACAGCTATAAGTATAGATCTCTCTGAGTTTATCTATGAAGGGACCCGCTATAAACTTAGTTTGTTGTAGATTGCACATTAATTATCTAGAGAAATCCGAAAAAACTACGTAAGTACGATCAAATTTTAATGTCACGCAAGCACGGGCCACCGAGCTAGTTATTTAGTATAACCAAACATGATTTTAACTTTAGAGGCCCTTTACAAAACTAAAAGCAAGTCAATCTACGTTATTGTTTACAACAAATCCAAAAATAAATGCATCCAAACACTAAATAAATGGTTGATTACGGCTGAAATAATGCTTAACTAATGTGCGATTTCCAAACGGTCCGGAATTCCGATAATTAAGCGCCTCCGCTGACAGAGTTAGGATTTCCGATGATCGGGATTTTGATTGCACTCCCTATAAAAACGTCTGGGACTTTGATGTAACCTTCCTGTTCTGCAAGTTTAGGACGTTTACTTTTAGTGTTAAAGAGTTGCCAATTTCATATAAGATGGTAACTTGAATATTTAAATATACTTTTAAACGGAAAGGATATATATCCTATTTAAGATTTCATTCAGTTGCTGTAGTTGATAACTCTTATATCCTAGAATACCGGTCCAGGGACCTTCCATTGGATTCATGTCCTTTGATTCTGCGATGTCTTGAACATAGTTCATCCGGTTTTATTATAAAAGTGATTAAAGACATCTTGTTTATGATTTGGGTTTTGATTTGGCAAAGCTGATCGTGGAGAAGCAGCAGCGGCAAGACAATGGGTTGCAGAGGTTCATTCAGGTGGGCTTTTAGCAACTTCAGCAAGCAGACTTCGAACAGGGTCTGCTCTGGTGTGTTCACTGCTGCTGGTTGTACATGGTAACGAGAAATTCGGATTTTATTTTGATGATCGCCATGATGATCACCTTCTCAACCCGATGTTTCGCTTCGAAGCTCTGATTTTTTTTCTTTTTTTGGGGTCTTCTGAGCAGGAGAGTGCTTATTTTTCCCAAGGGAAAGAATACGAATCACTTGTCTTTATACCTTGAAGTGCCGGGCTGTGCAACAATGCCGAGAGGGTGGCTTAGAAACACCATCTTTGCGTTGACTCTGGTCTGTGAATCCAATCCAAGTTGGTCTTTGGAAAGAGGTTTGTTCTCTTAACCTTTATTATTTACTGTTCTCCTGGGGTCTCTAGTTTCTGGTGTATATGACTATGGATATGCGTCTTTATTGCGCTCGGCATTCCGTCTTGCAAGCACAAAAGTTTCTCCTTTTCATGTTTAGGGTCGGATTTGGATGTTAATGGTTGGAGTTCTCATGGATGGTTCTGTGCGGTCGGATTGGCCTAATTGTGAGCTTGATTTAGGGTCGGTACACGAATTGCAGTTCCTGATGGATTCCTGTCTCAATGTACCCTATCTTTTCCGAATCCACAGATTGCTCACTCTGATTTTGAGAAAACTGCCATTTTTAATGGGGTGTCATCTTGATGGAAGCAAGTAGGCCTATTTTTGTTTTACTAGGATTGTTCTTTTGAATCAGTTGGGGCATGCCATCTCATGTGCATCTGCTGCAAATATTGTTGATTGAATTCAAGAACATGATAATGCATGTTCCGGTCTTAACCGACTTTTGATTTTGGTTAGCGAAGCTGATCAGGAGAAGCTGTGTTTGCTTCTCTGTTGCAAATGTTGTGCTTGACGTACTACACGCCGATTCTTTTGGTTTCCTATATTTCTGTTATTCATATCGTGGTATATGGTGTGCGATATGGAGGTGATTTTGGAATTTGTTTCGTCTCCTGAGTTCCTTCAAAATATGCAGTCACACAGCACGTGTTCACTGAGAGTGCGAGTGTACGCGGATTCGAGTCTTTCATTCCGTTGACCGAGCTCCACGATCATACTAAAGGCTATCTAGTGGATGACACGTTGGTGATTAAGGTCAAGGTTTGGGCCTTAAGTGTCTCTCCTGCTGTAAATACTCGTATTGACGCTCATTTTGCGAGTCTGGATGAACTCATTGAAGAAGCTGAGACTAATGGTGTTCGAGTAGGACCGAGTTTGGAAAGTCAAGATGTTGCCGTCACATCAGAAACTCCTAGCTTGGTAGAAGTTGAGGAGGCTAAGCAGTCATTGAAGGAATGCCTTCTGGATCTCTTCAAATTGAATATGAAAGAGAGATTGTCTACGGCATTGTCAACTTTAAGCTCAGCCGGAGCTGGATTATCTACTGAGCAGCATGAAGCGATCCAAAAATTCTGGGCCAACTTTGACGAGTTCACTTCCGACTTGTTAATTTTTGAGCAGGACAATGCTGAATTCGAGCTGCATAAGATACAGATGGATAGAAAGTTTTTGGCGATGAAGAAGGGCCGCGAAACTCACACCTTGTATAAACAGTTGATGGAGGACTTCACCAAGGAAGAGAGAGAGCTCAAGCGAAAGATGGAGCAAGTGCAGTGTAGGAAAGACAAGCTCCTCTCGGACTGGGATATTTTGTTGGTCGAGTCGGAAGAAGCGAAGTCGGGCTACGATGAGGAGAAGAAGAAAGTAGCAGTGGCTAAGGAAAAGAAGAGAAAAACCGAGGACAGAATGTCCAGATCTGCCACTGCTTGGTCCGACTTGAAGGCTCTATTTTGTTAAAACTTTTAGTGGCCATTCGCTGTCAAGCATATGAAACTGTGTTTTGACAGAATTATTGCCAGATCGAACCGGCTATTAGGCCAAATATCTGTATGAGTAGTCACTTTCTAATTATCTTTAGATGATTTGCGTGGCGGTTACATTTTCTTGCTCTTGGCACTTGGGAACAGAGTGCTCTGTTTCCCTAGGTTTCATTCTTTTGGAACTGGGAACCGAGTACTCTGTTTCTTAGGGCGAGAAAATATTCAGTGCTAACTTAGCACCACGTCATCGTCCTACGTGGCGTGCATGTTCCATTCAGAGTCCGACACGTGTCGGCTTAGCTGGAAAATGAAAAATTGAAAAAGCCTTCTTTTCACTCTGTTCGCGGGGGGGAAAGGACAGAGCAACAGTAAACACCAAAAATTAAAAGCGCGCTCGAATTCTCTCTCTCTCTCTCCTCTTTTCAATTTTCAACTTTACCTTCTCAAGGTAGAGACTCTCTCTCTCTCTTTCTCCAGCACTTCGACCCCGCCCCCTCCCCCTCCGCCTCCGCCTCCGCCTCCGCCTCCGTCGTCGCCTCCGGAACCCGGCTCTCTCTCTCTCTAGCACTCCCCCCACGGCCTCCGCCTCTCCCAAAAACCCCACGGGTCGCTCCAAGCTCAGATCTGCCTCTGGCACGTCGCCCCCCCCTAAGTCCCGCCATCGCAGCTCTGTTGCACTCTCGAAATTTTGTGCCTTTGCGGACAACATCACCACCGTGCTTGGTTGCTGTTGGACACCGCCGTAGCAAAGTTTTTGCCGACCGTTTGACGCCACGCCAAGCCCGCCGATCGCAATCCGTGCCGCCCGTGTTGCCGTCCCGCCGGCGTGCGAGCTTGCCCCGGCCACCCACGTCCCAGCCGCCGCCGGCCACCGGGACCAGCCCCCTCCGCCTCCGCGTCATGAGGGAAGCTTTTGCTTTCCATTTCGGTCAACCAGCTTGGCTTATTGCTCAATATGTTTGTGGTTGTCCATGTGATTGAAAGCTACTCGAGTAGATATTGCGTCTTTTCATGTTCTTCCCCTAATCCTCCTTCGATTATTAAACTGTTTGTTAAAGTTGATCTGTTTTAACTCCGCCATGTCTCATTACTTGTTTATTCTTTTTACCGGAGAACCTTTGATTCAGCACAAGGATGATACTGCAGCTATTCTCAAATCTCGACTTCAGGCATTCCATAAACAAGTAATGAGACATGGAAAGCACAAGGAAAGGACCTTAAAGGACCAAATGGCGAAGGACCCCAGAGTCATTAGGAAAGCGGTTCTCCGCATGCTTCCCGAAACAAATTGCGTGATGTGTTTAAGGGCCAATTTTCTTCTGATGAGTTTCCTCTGTCTTTAAATGTGACATTCTTTTTCTTTACTTGTGTCTTTAATTGTTCTAATACGAAGATATTCAGGCCCAATAAGTATTTTCCTCTAAAACCGCATCTGAAAAACAGTTTGTAAAGATTTCAAATCTCTGATGCCTATCGAATTCGGGAATTACTTCATACAAAGACCGAAAGAGAGTACAACTGGCTTATTGCATCCTATCATGCTGTAAAGTATGAGATCACTTCCAGCACTTTTTGACTCGCAGTGGTTCATGACCATATGGATAAAATATTTACTTTAGATTTGTTTTGTCGCTTTTGTGTGGAGGCACTTTCCGAAATTTCCTTGTGGAAATATTAAAATTGCTTTAAGATGAAAGTATGACACAAGAGGCAGGCTCAGAATTGTTACTGTTTGTAAAGATATTTCTTTCCATCTACGCATTTAAGCATCAGATATTCTAACTAGTCAAAGAACAATAGCTGAAAAAAAAAAACAATGGAGCCTATGACACATTTTGTAATCAGCATTCGTGAGTATTCCTATTATGTGGTTAATTCAGAATTCTGGTGAGAGGAAGCTAAGCTATTACGTTGGAGGTATCTGGTTTTTACCTTCCTGGTTGGCAATCCAGTTCGTTCAACTTTCTGTTCTTAAAATGACGGTTCAATTAAATCACGCAGCTTTTCTCTGGTTGCATTTGCAATTATTATCCTAGCTTATGTTTGAATCTAATTAAAGGCCGTTCCTTGTTCTGTATGCGGGATAGAGACAAAAACTCAGAATATTTGCTGGTGGTGAACACCCTTTTGACCGGCCTCTTGAGCCTTATGTGATGCCTCCTAGACAAGTACGAGAAATGCGACCTCGTGCAAGACGTGCCATGATTCGAGCTCAGAAAAAGGCTGAGCAGCAACAGCAGGAAAGCGCCGACACAAAGAAGGGTAAGAAGAGAGAAAAGACCCCAGAAGTCAGTGAATGAAGAGAACATGTCAAGAGCAGTTACATTTGATTGCCTATGTGTACATGTTTGGATGCGCAATCCATGCGACATCTCCTTTGCAACCTCTTTTTGTCCAATGTGGGATTCTGGAGCTCGTCTATACTCTTCTCTGGGCAGATCGATTGGATCGCTGTGAAAATTTTGCCGGGATGGGTTCTATTTTATGCAACAAGGGAATAATTGACTGTAATTTAGATGCTTGCTGAGAGCTTCAGTGGTTTGCAAATGTGTTAATTTCCCGAGTCACTCTTTTTGTGAAACTGGTTGTGGAACCAGGTTCTGCCTTTTGATCTTAATCTTGTTTTCCGTCTCCAGTTCACCGAACTGTCTCCATAGGGATAGTTGTGTACAAAACATGCGCACCCGTATATCCATCTTGAGACTCTATGGTGACCCGGCATCTCTAAGCGATGTCATGCTTGATAAGAGTAAATCGAATGTATGAAATTGCAGGGGATCAAGCCTTTTGCAGCACAATGTCTTGAACTTGTTATTAGCTTCACTCTGAATGGCTCGTCAAGGTTAAAAAGTTTCTTAGCTATACAACCAGGCAGTCTGCGAATGCTTTTGCTATGTGGATGGAGTTGCTCAGTCAAATGACAAAGTTGTCGACTACCTAGTACATTCGAATGGACATGGGATGGAAATTGTATCTCTAGCATTAGATCCTCCACCAACTTCAATATTCGTTAAGAATCTTACACTAAGCAAGTTGTGAATATCTTCATATTTTCAACAATGGCGTACTAGTGTGGCAAAACTGAAAAATGATCACGAACAAAAAAAAACGACAAACTTCTTGTTTGCCGGAGATTTTAGGCTGAACGGCATTTGTGGAGATTCAAGCAAAAAACGAAGAGGATCACACCAATAGGAACGAGCTGCTTTCCATTAACAGTCGATAAAATTAACCTAGAAAACGATTGTCAGAAAATTGCAGTTACAACTATCTGGCTTGGGCATGACATAAAAGTCGGCCTCCTGAGCCATTACTTAATTGCACAAAAAATTTACTTCTCTTCTTGGAATTCACAAGCAGAATCTCTCTTCACCAATTTAAGGATATTGAAAGCAAAAGAAAAGAAAAATTGCAAGCCTTAAGCAAGAGGAATTAAGTAGACTATCGAGTCCTCCATGCTAATGAAACATCCGCACCTTCAGCTTGAACTCCGAAAGAAAAGAAACAGAGACTATGAGATGCTTATCACTTGATGATCCATCGTCATCATCTTCATGGTCTGCCACAACTTTCTCTATGAACTTTTTATGAACTCCGTCAATGACAGCTTTTCTTGATGCATCACCTTTGCTCTGCCCATCATTTAGCACGATCTGACTGGCAGAGAACTAGTGCAACACCTAAAGGAATAGGTCGAAGATGAAAATCATGAAACTGAGAAATTACGAGAATGCTACAGCAATTGGAGGACAAAATTGCATCAAGATGGTCCAGCAAAGAATTAAAGCAAGTTTGATACGAATACGGCATTCTCTTATAAGAATGTAAGCATGCTCAAACCTTCATAAATACCATGGCTATGTCCACTAGAGTTTCTGAAACTATTTTCAATATAAATCGGGCCCCTAAATTAATAATAGAAAAACATAAAAAACTAAGCACAGGTAGAGATCAGAGCGAGATGTTTTAGATGCCATTATGATATCTTAGTGCCCTTCAATACAATAGAGTCTTAACTCAATACATGTTTCACACTCTTTTAAGTTCAATTGTCGTTCCCTTCACAATATGCACCAGATGCCATTCAACCAATGTAAATTTTATTAACTTAAAGTAAGTTCGAGGCACTCAAGAAATTGTTATGTCCAACAAATTGACAATCATAGATGCAAAGCAGCATAATGTGAAACAGATCAAATATTGGAACTCCCATACTAAGAAAACGTGTAGGTACCGGTTCAGTTTGCTTATGGAATGCCCGAAGTCGAGATTTGAGAATAGCTGCAGTATCATCCTTGTGCTGAATCAAAGGTTCTCCGGTAACCTTCAACAGAATAAACAAGTAATGAGACATGGCCGGAGTTAAAAACAGATCAACTTTAACAAACAGTTTAATAATCGAAGGAGGATTAGGGGAAGAACATGAAAAGACGCAATATCTACCTGATAGCTTCCAATCACATGGACAACCACAAACATATTCGCCAGAGCAATAAGCCAAGCTGGTTGACCCGAAATGGAAAGCAAAAAGCTTCCCTCATGGTTGACGCGGAGGCGGAGGGGGCTCGGGTCCGGTGGCCAGCCGCGGGCTAGGGGCGTGGGTGGCCCGGGCAAGCTCTGTCGGCGTCGGGGCGGCAACACGGCGGCACGGAAAACGAGCGGCATCGGATCAGCTGGCTTTAAATGACGCCAAACGGACGGCAACAACGCTGGGCCGTTTCGCACGGCGACAAGACAAAGAGCTACGGCGTGTCTTGAAAGAACACAGAACAGCAACCAAGCACGGTGGTGATGTTGTCCGAAAAGGCACAAGGCGATTTCCGAGGGAAGCCGAGAGATTTAGAGCCGCGATCAAGGGACTTCTAGGGGGGGCGACGTGCTGAGGCAGATCCGAGCTTGAGCGACCCCGAGAGGCGGAGGCCGTGGGGGAGTGCTAGAGAGAGAGAGAGCTGGGTTCCGGAGGCGAACGGAGGCGGAGGCGGAGGCGGAGGCGGAGGGGAGGGGGCTCGGGGGTCAAGTGCTGGAGAAAGAGAGAGAGAGAGTCTCTACCTTTTAAAGTTGAAAATTGAAAAGAGGAGAGAGAGAGAGAGAATTCAGCGAGAGAATTTTTAATTTTTTGGTGTTTATCGTGTTTGTCCTTCCCCGCCCGCCAACAGAGTGAAAAAAGAAGGCTTTTTCAATTTTTCATTTCAACTAAGCCGACACGTGTCGGACTCTGAATGGAACATGCACGCCACGTGGGGCGATGACGTGGTGCTAAGTTAGCACTGAATATTTTCTCGTTTCTTAGGGTGTAAGTGTTTTGCCAGAGAGAGAGAGAGAGATGGGAGTGTTTTAAAGGTGGTAGTGAATCCGAGGATAGGAGGAGGAAACGAACATGTTGCAGCTCTGCAGCAATTTTACGGTTGCTCGCGGGACACTTGTCAAGCATTTACTGAGTCTTTAATCATCCAGCTGTGCGGCTAACACAATTTTCTTTTTCAAGAAAACCTTGACCTAGTTCATCTCTCTCCCCTCTCAGCTGTTGCCAGACTCGACATGGCCACCGCGGTTCCACCCATCATGGACGCCATGCCGCAACCACCATTGTGGAGGCTCTTCTTTGGACAGCGGTTAACTGCTACCCGAACCGTACCTAAATCTTTTCCATAGATTCTTTTGAAATAATTGGTTTTCCGTAAATTTGGCATAAAGTGAGTCCATGGAGCCAAAAGAAACTTTACATGCATGGAGGAAAACAATGCGAAAAGAAAAGTTTTGAGAACTAATGTTGTTAGACTACTCAGGTCAAGAGATCAAACATACACCTTAATTGTGTCGTTAGATTGTAAAGACATAGCTAGTTTTTATCACCGACAGCAATTCATCATAAACTACTTGTATCTTTCCGAATAACAAATTCAAATCTTGCTTTTGATTTTTATATACGATGTGGTAGCAGCTCTCCTCTTATGCGAACCATCTTTATCACTTGCCAATAATAAACACTTGTCATGCTTGGATATGTTCTTTTCTTAACATATTAATATGCAACTATGCGATGGTCATCACAATAACTTGACTAAATGAATCTGCCCTATGAAATGTGGGTTGAAATCTGGCTAGTGACCTAAATGTAATTGCATTTGCTGATGTGAGTTTGTAGTGTGCCCCTAATTCACAACGAAAGTCTGTTCCTCAACTGCCAAGCTAATCCTATGGAGTTACAAAGCCAATTACTGTGTAAGACATATCTATACATTACAAAACCTAATGTAAGAGAAAGAAAAGGCAAAAAAGCATTTTCGTGTTAACCTGCTGGCCACTCCTAAGGAAAGAACCTCCCTTTCATACAGTTTTAAGCAAGTTATTATCATAGCACCTAACTCACGAAAGGAAGATACTGTGCGTTCTCTTTTGTCTCCGCCAAATGGCCTGTATCAATTTCCTCATCACTCAGCATGGCTGAATCACTCCTTTTCAGCATTGCAGATGGTGTGCTACGGAAGATAGCATCACCGGTGCCCTAAGAAGCCGTCACAATTTGTAGCGTTGAAAATCAGATACGGGAGCTTAGAGAGACGTTGATTGCCATTACGGCAGTGTTGTTAGATGCTGAGGAGCAGCAGGCGAAGAACCATCGTCCACAAGTGCGTTTAGATCGGATTCCACATGTATTTTACAATGCTGAGGATGTGCTCGATGAAGTCCGAGTGCGAAGCCTTACGGAAGCAGGTAATCAGTCGGTAGGAGGGCATCAAAGAGAAGGTACATCACTTCTTTTCCCTCTCTAATCCACTAATGCTGTCTGCAAAAATCAGTCATAGAGTCGAGGGAATTAGGAAGACATTATCCGAAACTTTCATCGAAAAGAATCAGTTCAATCTTTAATGTGCGGAGCATTGACAGTGGTGTGGCTTATACGCAATCACGAGAGATGACTGACTTGTTCATAAATAAGTTGGGATTGAGCATGCTTGATATTGAAATCTCAATACCAAATGATGTCGGTACGCCTCTTGTGATATCTTTCAATTTAAAATAGTTTACTTATGATTGCTCTCTTGCTATCCGATCCTAATTTATTATGTTCCCATCTCATGCGCCATTCTAGAAGCTTGTCAAGAATCCTGGCTTGTTCAAGACCTCTTGGTCCCAACAACCACTCCTCACTCTTGTCACGCCAGGTCATACCGAAAAAGTGCATTCCCCACCGGCTAAGCCTCTAAAAGAAGTATTCAAAGTGACAACTCAAGGTGACGACCATTTGGAGGAGAAGGGTTCCCCGTCTGGATAATTCACAGGCTCTCCGTCATCCAACAAGAACATGTGATGGTGACAGCTCCCATGGCCCGCTCCTTCTGGACATGCCAAATTAACTTCAACGCTTCGAAGCGTTCCTAATTGGCAGTTTCGTATTTTGATATTTAGCAAAAAACAATTCGAAATCACGATTGTCCCTCAATTATAGCATGATTTTAGAAAATGATAATAAGATGATCTCTCTTCAAAGTGCAACCACTTCATTTTTTGGTTTTTTTATAGTTCAACCACGTCTTTGATTAGCTGTTTATATTATTAAAATTTGTGGCACATTTGCAACTTGCAAAACAAAACTAGTAACGCAAGAAATATTCAAGTGAAATTTGATATTCATATGCCACTGAACGGCCATTATAGAATGACAACGGGGCATCATTAATTTTACCGAATGGATATGTATTAACAGTAAACAATTTGCAATATATATACACATATTCTGACCGTTGACCATATTTCTTTATTGAGAATAATTAGCAACCTACCTGGCATTCTATTCGGGTATCTACCATCATTGATGTGGAATCGCCCATTATAAAAGGGACTGGTTTTAATCTGAAATGCAGACATGGAGACATTCTTGTTTAGACCATCCAATTCTCAAGCCAAATAGCCAAGAATCTATTTCCTCCACCTTTTTAGCCCATTCCCTCTTCGGAATAACATGGCAAGCCTCTTTAGCATCGCAGAGTGGGTGCTTGGGAAGATAGCCTCCCGCGCCCTCCAAGAAGCCGTCGCAATTTATGGTGTCGAGAACCAGATCAGCGACCTTAGGGAGACGTTGACTGCCATCAAGGCAGTGTTGTTAGATGCAGAGGAGCAGCAGACGAAGAACCACCGCCTGCAAGTGTGGTTAGATCGGCTTCAAGATGTATTATACGATATGGAGGATGTGCTCGATGAACTCGAGTGCGAAGCCTTATGCAAGCAGGTGATAAGTTGCTACGGGGGCATCAACGGGAAGGTGCACCGCTTCTTTTCGCTCTCTAATCCACTAATACTCTGTCCAAAACTCAGTTATAAAGTCAAGGAGATAAGGGAGAAAATATCCAGATTTTCCACTGAGAAAGATCAATTCAATCTTAATGTGCAGAGTGCTGACAATGACGTGGCACATATGTGGTCACAAGAGATGTCTTACTCGTTCGTAAACATGTTGGATGTCTGCGGACAAGAGATTGATAAAGAAAAGATAATTGAGATGTTGATGCGGCTAGTAGAAGATAAAAACCTATCAGTGATTCCCATTGTTGAAATAGGAGGTTTAGGCAAGATGACCCAGCTAAATTAGTACAAAATGATAATAGTGTGAAAGAGCAATTTGAGTTGCGACTATGGGTGTGCATGCCAAAGGACTTCGATTTAAAGAAAATTATTGAAGGAATTATTAAAGATGCAACAGGTCAGAGTTTGAGTAACCTTGATATTCAACAATTGCAAATTCGTTTGCAAGACACCATCAAAGACAAGAAATATCTACTTGTCTTGGATGATGTATGGAGCAATGTCCACCGTAGATGGAAAGAATTGAGAGATTTGCTAAGCATAGGAGCTAGTGAAAGTAAGATAATTGTGACAACACGCAGTTCAGAAGTCGCTTCCATAATGGGTACCCATCTAGCGCATAATCTAGAAAGTCTTTCTCATGAAAACTCTATGGCCTTGTTCAAAAGATGGGCATTCTACGAGAAGGAAAAGGAGGCTCGTCTTGAATTCCTTGAGATTGAAAATGATATTGTTAAAAAATCACTAGGATTGCCTCTCCTTGTGACTATTTTGGGGAGTTTGCTTCGTACAAAGGACGAAGAAAGGTATTGGGCATATGTACGAGATAGCGAAACATGGGAATTAATGAAAGTAGAAAGGGACATTTTGCCAGTAATTAAGCTTAGCTACGATGATTTACCATCCCACTTAAAACAATATTTTCCTATCTTATCACTTTTCCCCAGAGGAGGAAAAATTAAGTCTGGGAAATTAACTAGGCTATGGATGGCTTTAGGACTCATTAATTCAACAAGAAAAGACTAGCACCAGAAGACGTTGGTATTAAGTATGTGAAAGAGTTGTGGAGGAGATCTTTGATCCAAGATGTTGAGGAGTGGGACTCAGAGCTAGTATTTAGAGTGCACAATTTGGTCCCTTCTCTTGCAGCTAGTGTGGGACAAAATTATTGCTCTATTGTTGACTTACATACTCCAGAAATTTCAGAAAGAGTTCGTTACATTTCAACCCCAATGATTTCTTTAAAGGAAATCTCAAACTACGATGGAGTTCCACCTTTTTTGAGAAAGAAAACTTCAAAGAGGCTAAGTGCAATTATATTTCAATACAGAGTTGGTGATGGAGTTACTACTAGAAAATTTGCTAGAACGTGCATATCCAAGTGTAAGCACTTACGGATTCTCAATTTGTCATATGATAGCTTTGAGGAGCTACCAAGTTCCGTATACAACTTGAAGCAATTGAGATTGTTATATCTCCTTGACAACAAACGATTGGAGAAGCTTCAAGATACCATTTGCGAGCTACAGAGTTTACTACATTTAAACCTCACAGGTTGCTTGAAGCTAGGCGAGTTACCCAAAAATATGGAAAGGCTCGTAAATCTTAGATACCCATATTTAACAACAAAGCAGAAGAACAAAGCAGAAGAACAAAGCAGAAGAGTCTGCAAGAAAGCGGAATACCTGCATGAATTGGGACTCGACGCATGTAAAATCTCTAAGTTTTGTTTGAAGATACTTGCTGATTGACTTCCCTTCGGAAGTTAGCAATTCTATGTTGTGGGAGACTAACATCTCTACCTTTTGGGGAATTAATCTCCCTAGAGTGGCTGATCATTAGCAGTTGCCCGCTCATGTTGATCCCGAGAAAAAATCCAACTTTTCTCCACGTCTTCGTGCACTGGCAATGGCATATTTCGAATGAGTAATGGAGCTCCTCCAGTGCCTCAATGAATCTGCTTGCACTTTGGAATTGTTTTGCATCTACAATAGCCCGAGCTTCATGGCTATTCTGGAATGGCTACCCAATCATACACGTTCAGGGAAATTCACTTGATCCGATGTCCCAACTTATCGTCCATGCCGCAAGGAATCCAGTCCCTCACTGCCCTCAAAGAGTTACGTATAGAACATTGTGTGAACTAAGCAAAAGATGTGAGCCACAAACTGGCGAGGATTGGCATAAAATCGCTCACATTCCTTGAATCAAACTTGATTTGATTAAAATACAATGGACTGATGTTTAGGTACGCCCATCTATCATCCTCTCCCTTCATTTCTTCCTCGTTCTTAGGTATAATATAGCCATATATTGTGATTCCTTTCTTATACATTTTTTCCTGACTTCCTCGTTGACAATGCATTATGCACATAATATTGACATCTTTAAGTCTATGCTTGGGAAAATTTTTAGACGAATCCCAATTTCTCTGTACCATCTGCCATATTGAAAGTAAAACTTGATTCCCTAATGATGGAATCTCGTTTTTTGCTTTTACTTTAGAAATTCGAACCTAATGTAACTTTCTGAATGTTTCTTTTTTTTTTTTTTGATGATTATTGTTTAAGAAACTATGTTAAATTTTATTATTCAACCATGTCCACATTGTCCTTGGTCATTATATATCAAATGATAGTTTGAATATGTTTTAATCAGATGAATCTATTGCAAATATCCTAAAAGCACTAGTTAAGTTCGCTAGCCGTGTCAAAAAGAAATCGCAAGATATATGGAAGTTTATTGAAGAAAATGCACTTACTAGAAGGCCACCTATATAAGAAACTTTACAACTCCTTTGATTTCAGAAAAAAAATTCAATTTTCATGTATTTTTTATTAAAAGAAAAGTAGAAACAAGTTTAAATTTTTTTAGCAAAAGTAAAGGTTTTCTTTCTGAGTGCAACATGGAGTATATACTTATATTCCATCAAAATTGTAAAATTGGTTCTTCCAAAACTCCATGTTTCATTTGGATTGAAAACACGAAAAACATTGAATTGTTATTTTGAGTCTATAGATTTAATTCAATAACAGTTTTCTTCATTTTAATTTGACAATTGTTTTCAAAAAAATGAAATACATTTTCACAACAGCTTTTCATTCTTGATCAAATGGAGGTGGATATAAAGGAAACTTTGAGGAATATAATGAGGTCTTGAGTATTTAAAATGCATTTACCCAAGCTATACAAGTATTTAGGGGCACTTTTCAATTTCTTTAAAATAAACCATGTCATATTGACCCATTATCATTAGTACTATTGAAAGCTTTGATGGTTCTCATCCGAACTTGTCACATGGAAAGATGACTGAGGGAGCAAGTAGCAGCTTTTAGCCAATTTGAAATTGCCAAAATATAACCAATAAGAGGACATCAAATTGGAAAAGAATCTAGTACTAAAGAGTTATTATTTCGAATTATATATATGAAATTAATATTCTTAATTCCAAAGAAAATAAGCATTAATTCCTCAATTGAATAACTACTTAATCAAAACATTGCAATAAGAAAAGGAAAGAATTTATATAAAAATAATCTATATTAAAATAAACAATCCTATGTAAGTTTGATTAGAAACCATAATGTTGCATTCAACATTGTAGTTATACTTAAGGAAAATGGTACAAACAGTCCCTGAACTTTGGCTCAATGTGTAATTTGGTCCCTAAACTTTTAATTTATTCAATATAATTCCTAAACTTTAATCCAATGTTCAATGTTTTCCCTGAGCGTTTATTTTGTTTAATGTGGTCCCTGAACTTTTGGTACATATTCAATATAGTTACTGAACTTTATAAAAATATTCAATATAGTCCTTACATTAATTAAAATTCATGAACTATATTGTACATTTAATATAGTTCAGGGACTATATTAAACATGTACCAAAAGTTCAGGGATCATATTAAATAAATTAAAAGTTCAAGGACCACATTGAACATTAGGCTAAAATTCAGATACTACATTGAACAAATTAAAAATTTAAAGATCAAATTACACATTAAGTCAAAGTTCAGGGACTGTTTGTGTCATTATTCTTTATACTTAAAACTACATACTCAATTATGTTTGTAACACTACGTAGAATTTGTAACTCAGATAATAAAATGAAATTAAAAATTATATACCATAAATCCAGTTCCGTACATAGTACGCAAATGATTGCTAGTCTAAACAATGTTACTTGAAGGCAATGGGATAATCTTTGTTGGCTGGACACTGGGCTAATACCAAGAGCCAGTGGAAACTGCCACAATCAACATTAATAAAGAGAAATCAACCAAAGAAAATTGTTTATTTAGCTTGATATGCGCGAAAAGTTTAACCCATAGAAATCTATTCACTTCAAGTTAACTTTGTCACTTAAGAAAAAATAATTTGCTTGATCTAATTATAAAACTATCAAAATGTTTTCAATTAATTTGTTAAATTAGAATAGTTGCATATATCGATGTTCACAATACTTTAAGGTAATGAGGTTCAACTTCTTATAACTATTTCTAATTAAGTTTTTCAATGTAAGTGCTTCTATTTGATTAAATGTTTTTAACTTTCCACAATCATATATAATTCATAACTCTCATAATCAACACGTGAAAGTGAAAAAGTACCTATAACATTCCTTTAAAATGTACTAGTGTAGTGGCTCAAACTATGCATGTGAATAAAGCCATGGCCATACAAATTCTTTCCAAACAGCAAAGCATAATGGACTCTTAGGATAATAATTTTATTGCATTAAGTTTTTTAAAAAGAAAAAGAGATTAACATAAAATATTGTTATATGACGAGAAGAGATGTCTAAGATAAAGAGTCATTGTGAGTAACTAGACTGCTTTTATTTTATTTTTATAATAATGTATCCAACAACAAGTGCAAAGTCAAAATCCCTAAAATGCAGGACGTTTTTTGGAACCTTTTTATGCACCCATTTACCCTCTCATGTGATTTATTTAACATATAAAATCTAATGAAAAAAGAGGAAAGTTAAGTGCTTAAGCTACAATATAGGACGTTCTTTTTCTCACTAGGTTGGTAATAAGATTAATATCACAAAAAACCCTAAACTGGTGTATTTGCAATAAATTTACCCCAAACTATTTTTTTTTATCACAAAACACCCCAAACTGGTACACTTGTGATAATTTTACCTCGAACTATTTTTTTGACTATAAAAAACCCCTCATTTGTACACTTGTGATAATTTTACCCATGAACTAATTTTTTAACCACCAAAAATCCCAAACTGGTACATTTGTGATAAATTTACTTTCCGTTAGTTTCCATTAAATTTTACTATCAAATTGCTAAGTTTAATGACACGTGGTAATTGACATGTGAACCCTCTATTTGTCACAAGTTTACCAATTTGTGATTTTTTGTGATATTAATCCAATTTAATGAACACTAACAGAGGGTAAATTTGTCACAAATGTACCAGTTTAGAGTTTTTAGTGATCAAAAAATTAGTTCGGGGGTAAAATTATCACAGGTGTACCAGTGTTAGGCTTTTTGTGGTCAAAAAATTAGTTTAGGGTAAAATTATCACAAGTGTATCAGTTTGGGGTTTTTAATGATCAAAAAAATAGTTCTGGTAAATTTGTCACATATGTGTACCAATTTGGGGTTTTTTGTGGTAAAAAAAATAGTTCGGATTTAAATTGTCACATGTGTACCGATTTTAAATTTTTTGTGGGATTAACCCATCGGTAATATTAGCAAATTATTTTGTCATGAAAAATGGCCAGAGCAGGGCTGGGGATTTTGCCAGCTAGTGATTTAGGTCATCAACTCAAAAGTTTAGGGGCACGTTTGTTTTGGATTAAGCGAAAGTAAAGTGTACTTTTTTTCTTTTCCGGTAAAATTTAAACTATTAATTGATAATTTAAAAAATAGTAAGAAATTATACGCAAATTTACGTGCCGACATTTACTTGCTGTGAAAATTTAAGGCTTTTTTTATTAACCAAAACCCAAAGTATGTAAGTCATAAGACTTAAATTAGAGGCTATATATGGACTCTCCATTTTGTTTCAACCTATCAATAGTAAATCAAGATTTATAACTCGAGTATCAGTAGCACATTGTTAAAAAATAATGTAAACCATCAGGCATGTAAGCGCTTATCCTTAGTGTGGCCACAGCACACATGTTATTTCAGATGCATGTCCTTTGCAAGTCAATATATTCTTATTTTGAGAGTAATTAAGAAACACTTATAAGAACCAAAATTTCCACACATTCCTATACAAAACAAAAACTTCTACATAAGTTTTTATTCAAAGAAATTTTACATTCATATGAGAATAAATTTTGCTAACGAATTAAAAATATCTTCGTGAATAGAATACTTAAAAATGACCAATTTGCATGACACTACAATTAATGGCATAATACTATGTTGTAGATACTCTAAGCTCATTTTTTTCCTCTTTTGAGTGCAGATGAACTTCTATAATCTATTTGCCAAGCCATGTGAATCTCCACAACGATTTGAACTAGCAATCAACTAATCCTTCGTCAACTCTTTCATTTTTAGGGATGAAAACAATGGCCATTGATATTGTACTTTTCTCTTTCTTTCCTTGAATGCATGTAGTTCTTTATTATTTGCTTGTGTTTGTATTGCACAACTCTATGTGGTGAAAATGACTTACTTGTATTGTTTGAGACCAACTATAACATTATTTATATTTAAATTTTCTTAAAATAATATTTATCTATAGTTCACGGACAATGAATGAAATCATGCCGCACCATTGAATCTTATTTTTGGTAATTACTGTTAGTTACTTGTTCTTTTTATATTTCTTCCACTAGACTATTTGAAGAGTTTCCTAGCAATAACGCAATTAGAAAAACATATTTTTTTCATTTTTAATTCTTTTTACTTCACTTCTACATAGGAAGATTATTTTTTTCTTTCCTTTTGATCCTGGGACCAGATCTTATGAATATGAATGCACACCGGCTAATTGCAAGAAGGATAAAATTTTTCTTTATGTGCTCAAAGCCTTGGGAGTTTTAGTCTCCGTTCATGAAGCTCTCTTGATTTCCCCGTACTTTTTTGCCAATGACAAGAAAAGATAATGTCCTAATCGATCCTTTTCGGCATCGTAGAGAGTGTGTTGAGTCAGCTCAGGTTACGTGCCGTCCCATAATTTGACTGGGATACTTAGGAAAAACTGTGCTTGCTAAGTTATTGTGCAACAACGAAAAGTTCCGAGAAAATTTGATTTTAGAATATGGACATGTGTTTCCAATGATTTTGATCTAGAAAGTCCTTGAAAAAGTCTTTAGAGATACTACAAGTCAAAACTTGATCGGGGTTCTATTAATGCATAAAATTTTGCCTAAAGGATCATTCATGTATTCGAAAAGTTTAGGGATCAAATAAAACGTCAAACAACATAATTTATCCCCTAGGTAGAAAAAACGATTTTGCATTCATTTTTGTTGTTGCATTCATTATGTATTTAGAAGCTAAAGATATGGTAATTTGTTGATACCTAAGTTTCCCTCCCGATAGATCATCCATGCATTTTGTAAAGATTATTTATGAATAACGAAGAAATCTGAACTAGCAAAAAACATGGATCCAGCACCATCTTGCATCCCCGTTTCTTACATCATTTCTCTACATTTAGAAACTAGAGGCATTGTAATTTAGTATTTCAGACCCAATGTCGAGAATTAGGATCACTCATGCATTTCGCAAAGGCTAAGGGGTCGAATATGATGAAAACGGTGAAACTCGACCTTTAACCAAAAGCGTCAACATTACATCATTATGCACTCATATTCCTCACTACACTTTTTCTGCACCCAGCAACTGGAGACATCATAAGATTGGGATATTGGACCCAACATCAAAATTTTGATCGACGGAGAAGCCGGAGCTCAAGGACTAATTACAGCCGGAAATGACTGAAAAATCAAGCAGTGAGGGGCTGATTTTGGCCTAACTTTTCTTGCTTGTCTCAATGTCCGAAAATATGGAAAAAATGCAAGTTAGGTACCACGATGATCATCTTTGAGTGAATTTTTTAGTGGTATAGGGATGATCATCTTTGAGTCAATTTTTAATGGTATAGGCTCGTGTGCTGGTTCTAAGTATAGCTTCCCATATTTGGTTTTTCCCAAGGGGTGTTGGCTGGTCCCCTAGCCCGAAAAATGTCCGGTTTAGGTCACCAAAACGGGACTTCCCAATATCTTCCATGATCAATATTGATGTGTTAGCTTACTTCCCTCCAAATATCAGACGAAACGGACGAACGACAAGTGCATGCTAACCGTTTTCGCGCAACTGTACAGTTTGCCCCTACTTAGCAGAGCTGAACGTTTTTAGCTTTCCCGACCTATTCTGACATCTTTCTTGCACCATTAAGCCATCCAACCGGCCCACTAACTAGAGACTAACTACACATGAACTAGAAGTTAGAGAAACTTTTAAAGGACCAAACTGATTCAGTAGTGACCAACCAAATTCCCCAAAATCTGGAAAGAGAGGACCGGTTTGCAGCTTGATTTAAGGGCCTCACCATCTAATTTTTGGGGTTTAATGGTAGCAGACTTTCAGCTGAGTTTCAAGAGGGAAGAGACTTTATTTGACCTTGATTGATTGGCCTTGATTGAAGTGATAAATGTAAAGGCAAGGATCATTGGATCAAGTCGAAGACCGGTGGACATGGACTGCTGGAAACTGCTTGTGCCGTGAACATTTGATAGGGAGTTCATTTCCTCCTCTCCCTTTTCTTTCCTTTCTTTTTCTCCCTGTTCTTGTTTTGTTTTCTTCATCCTCCCCTCTCTTTCTTTCACACGTCCCTCTCTCCACCTCTCTCTGTCCACAACACCCCCCCCCTTCGATTATTACAATAGAGTCACGACAAGGCATCGCTGGATGTACCGAACGATTAGCAATGTATAATACACATTTTTCTGACCATAGACCACATCCCTTAATCGAGAAATATTATATTCGGGTGTTTACCATCATTGACGTGGAATAGTTCATTAACATGTGATTTGAAGCCTTGGAAGTGTTCCTATTGAACAATTTCAATAGTTTGATGTTCTGCAAAAAGAAAAAAGAAATTCAAAATTTCTCGGGTCGTCCCACTGTCAGAACATGATTGTAGTAAACAATAATGCGATGATCTCTCCTCAAAGTTCTAAGATGTCTTTGATTGGCTATTTTTATCCTTAAAATTAATGATACATGTGCAACTTGTAAAACAAAACTAATAACGTACTAAACAATCATGTGAAGTGTGATATATTCATACGCCACTGCACGCCATCGCAGAGTCGGGACAAGGCATCATTAGTTGTACCGAACAGACACGTATTAACAATATACTATTAGCAATATATTCATCTGTTTTTCACACATAGCTCAAGGGGTCTTGTCTCGGGGGTGTTTAATAATGAGACCATGCTTTATTCTAACCAATACTGTAGAGGTTCTTATTTCCTCTCATTATTTACTGCTTTGCTATCACACGTTTATTGCTTTATTTCTTGTTTATTCTTTAAATGCTTGCTCACCCGTGCATGATCATCCTCATATATTAGTGGCCTAGGATAAAATTGACAAAGACTGCATGGAAAATATTTCAAAATGAAATGAAAATGTATTAAAATGGCGCTTAATTAATCTAGCAAAACCAATTCTCTGGTTCTCAGAAGTAAAATGTTTTCTCACGTTTTGCTAATCGACCCGTAATAAATTAGTGGCAACTTAAAAATGAATTAATTAACTTAAAACCCCAACGTTGCAATTGGTATGGACTTGAAAGAGTCCATGCTAGGTGTTTGCTTAGTAATCTATTAGTTTTTCCTTGGTTACCTCTCAAAAGGTTGCGACATTTACAAGATCCTTTCTGGTGTTAATAACGAGCAAGGTTAAATTTTACCTATAAGAAAACACGGGAGTGACCTGCAAGATTAAATTTTACCTATAAGAGTATTATACTTCAAACAGTGACTATGCATGTCAAAAGATTACAGGTGGCAATTGACGAGCCAGCTTGGAAGGGGAGGGGAGGGGGGGGGGTGTGCGGTGAACGCGGAATATTTAGAGGGTCAACCACTAAATCTGGATGCAAAGGATCGACCTTTCCCTCTGCGAGGAGTGCACGAGGAGCACTGCGAGCAGCATTGACAATCATCACATTGAATTCAGCTTATTACGGCCATGTGGCCAAAGAGTCATGAATCAAGTAAACCTTGTAAAAATCACTGTTGCGTCACAGGAATGGGAGACGTATCTCATTTTGCTCACGTTCGTTGATTCCTTTTCCCACCATAATTACAAAAAACCCCTTCTAGGAAGTGAATGGTAGTTCCCACACACCAGCATTGGAATGTCTGCACTGGCAGCCATTTTTTTTTTCCCAATCCTTTCAAAAGGGTGTGGATCTAAAATGACAATGAAATGGAGATATGGGAAAGGGAACCTGCCAAAGCTTTCGCGTCTTTCGACAGGGTGTGGATCTAAAGTTAACATGCATAAATTATTCTGCACTCCAGCAGGAAGAAGATGAAATGGTCACAGGATGCATAAAACCCCCCAGGCGAGCAGAGAAGACAATTAGTGCATAAATGAGCTGTCACTTAAAAGAAAGCTAAAAGATAAAAGGCAAGAAAATTGCTTGAACACCTGTAGCTTTAAGACTGTTGGAGAAACGTAGGTAATTCCGAAAAAAATCTGACACTCAGGGGTACAAGAAAAGCATATCCTCTGCTCAAAAAGATTCTAAAGTTTCTTTATCGAAAGAAAGTCCCAAGCATAGCCAGTCCTGGTAAGGGGGTTAAACTACGACAAACTCTTTAAAAGGCAATTTCAACAAAAGATGGGGGGTTTTTGTAAATCAAAGAGGGCCTCCAATTTTTAAGGGATCTCAGTCATTTGATCTTTCTTCACTAAAATATCCTTAATTATTATTTTACAAATATGTGTCCACGGTAAAATGAATAATTTTATAATTTTATTTTATCTCTCAATTTCTAATATTAAAAGATTTGCATATTTTCTATCCCATAACAGTTTTCCTGATAATATTCTCGTTCCATAGACATTTGTACGTTGTTCGTATTGTATATATTTATCAATAATCTATATCCATTATTTATAAATCAAATATTTCGTGAAAAAATAATATTCTCCTCACTCTTTCCTTTCCCTTCCTCTGTCTTTCTTTCTTTTCGCCCTTTTCCTCTTTTGGTCGCTTCTCCCTCTCTTTCACACGTCCCTCTCTCCCTCTCTTTGCTTTCCTCTTTCCCTCTCTTTTCCCTCTTTCTCTCCCTCTGTCCCCTACTCTCTCTATCTCTCTCTCTCTCAATTATTACGACGGAGTCACGACAAGGCATCATGGATTAACAATAAACGATTAGCAATGTATAATATACATTTTCTGACCGTTAACCCTATCCCGTTGACCATATCCCTTGACCGATAATAATTAGCACCCCACAGGGTATAATATTCGGGTTGCTACCATCATTGACGTGGAATCGTCCATTATAAAAGGGACTGGTGTTAATCTGGAATGCAGACATGGAGGCATTCTTGTTTAGACCATCCAATTCTCAAGCCAAATAGCCAAGAATCAATTTCATCCACCTTTTTAGTCCATTCCCCTCTTCGAAAAACATGGCACACCTTGTTTAGACCATCCAATTCTCAAGCCAAATAGCCAAGAATCAATTTCATCCACCTTTTTAGTCCATTCCCCTCTTCGAAAAAACATGGCACACCTCTTTAGCATCGCAGAGGGGGTGCTCGGGATGATAGCCTCCCGTGCCCTCCAAGAAGCCGTCGCAATTTATGGTGTCGATAACCAGATCAGCGAGCTTAGGGAGACGTTAACTGCCATTAAGGCAGTGTTGTTAGATGCGGAGGAGCAGCAGTGGAAGAACCACTGCCTGCAAGTGTGGTTAGATCCGCTTCAAGATGTATTATACGATGCGGAGCATGTGCTCGATGAACTTGAATGTGAAGCCTTACGTAAGAAGGTGATAAGTCGCTACGGGGGCATCAAAGGGAAGGTACACCATTTCTTTTCCCTCTCTAATCCACTCACGTTCCGTGCGCAAATCAGTCATAAGATCAAGGAGATTTGGGAGAGATTATCCAGAATTGCCACAGATAAAGATCAGTTCGGTCTTCTGCGGAGTGCTGACAATAGTGAGGCACGTATGCCACCACGAGAGATCACTGACCCACTTGTAAAGAAGTCGAATGTCATTGGAAGAGATATTGATAAAAAAAAATAATTGAGATGTTGTTGCCGTCGGTAGATGATAAAACCATCTCGGTGATTCCCATAGTTTTAATAGGAGGTTTGGGCAAGACGACCCTAGCTAAATTAGTTTACAACGACGACAGGGTGAAAGAGCAATTTGAGTTGCGAATTTGGGTGTGTGTGCCTGAGGACTTCGATTTCAAGAAAATTATTGAAGAGATTAGTAAACATGCAACTGGTCAAAGTTTGAGTGACTTGGATATTCAGCGGTTGCAAACTCATTTGCTAGACACTATCAAAGACAAGAAATATCACTACAAAAAAACCAATTTTTTCCGACAAAATTTCCAACGAAAAATTCTGGAAAATTCGTTGGAAATGGAATTTCCAACGAATTTTCCAAACGAAAAAAAATCGTTGGTAATAGGTTGTTGAAATTTTTCCAACGAAAAATTTCAATTTTCGTTGAAATTTTGCGACGAATTTTATTTCGTTGGAAAATTCGTTGGAAAACTAAATGGCTAAATTGTTAGAAAAATTACAAAAAAAAAATTTACAAAAAATCGTGGAAATTTTTTTTTTTTTTTCAAAAAAAAATTATAATTTTTTTGATGAAAATCGTGGGAAATTTTTCCAACGAATTTTTTTTCGGGGGTCGCCTTCGCCCAAAAATTTTTCGAGGGCTAGCCTCGTCATCGGCCAGGGGTTTAGCTTGAGTCACAACCACATGGCGAGCTCGCCTCGCCATGGACACTATCGAGGGGTCACTACAAAAAACCAATTTTTTTCCTGGCGCAGCCTGTCCTGAAAATTTGCGGAAAGGGAATTTCGACCGCTTTCCACGGCCGGCGGTAGGTTGAAATTTTTCAACGAAAATTTCAATTTTCGAAATTTCGCCAATTTTATTTCTTAGGATTCGTTGGAAAACTAAGTACTAAATTCGTTAGAAAATTACAAAAAAAAAAAAATCGTCAAAAAAATCGTGGAAATTTTTTTTTTTGCGAAAAATTATAATTTTTTTGATGAAAATCGGGCGAAGGGAGGCCTTTTTTCGCCGGAGGACGCAGCTTGGTGGCATCGCGTCGGAGGGCGAAGCCCATGGTGTCCTCGGGCGCCTTGGTGGCATGGGCGGCCTGGTGTGGGCGCTGGGCGTGTTCATTGATGTGGCCTACAATTTTGGCATCTGTGGCGGGGGAGGGGAGACGAGGTCGGGCCGGAGCCGGAGGAGAAGGGGGGGCAGCGGGGGAGGAGGCGGAGGGGGAGGTGGAGAGGAAGAGGGAGGGAGAAGCAGAAGGCGAAGGAGAGAGAGAGAGAGAGAGAGAGAGAGAGAGAGAGAGAGAGAGAGAGAGAGAGAGAGGGAGGAGTGAGCCAGAATAACGAGCGAAAAAAACTTGAATAAGAAAAGAAATTGGTGAGAGTTCATTGCAAAATTGTGGGAAATTTCCCACCTAATTTTGCAATGAAAATTGTACACATTAAAAATAATTGGTAAAATTACATTGTTGGAAAATTCATGGCAAATTTTCAACGAATTTTTTTCGTTGAAATTTCCAAACTAATTTTCCAAATTTAAAATTGTACACACCCAAAATAATTGCCCGAAAATTAAAATTGGTTGAAAAATCTAATGAAATTTCCAAACGAATTTTCCCTCCTAATATAAAAAAGGCGAATAATAGTTCCGGTTTTTTTAATTGTTGGAAATTTCAACGAATTTTCCAACGAAAATTGTACACACTAAAAATAATTGTTCGAAAATTGAAATTGTTGGAAAATTCGTTGAAATTTCCAAATGAATTTTCCAACGAAAAATTATACACAAGAAATAGTTGCAAGAAAATTGAAATTGTTGAAAATTCGTTGAAATTTCCAAATCGAAATTTCCAACTAAAAATCATACACAATAAATAATTGTTCGAAAATTGAAATTGCTGAAATTTCCAAACGAATTTTCCAACGAAAAATTGTACACACTAAAAATAATTGCCCGAAAATTGAAATTGTTGGAAAAGTCGTTGGAAATTTCCAACGAATTTTTTTTTCGTTGGAAATTTCCAAATCGAAAAATCGTACACAATAAATAATTGCCGAAAAATTGAAATTGTTGGAAAATTCGTTGAAATTTCCAACGAATTTTCCAAATCGAAAATTGTACACACTAAAAATAATTGCCCGAAAATTGAATTGGTTGGAAAGTGGATTTGGAATTTCCAACGAATTTTTTTTTAAGTTGGAAATTTCCAACGAAATTTCAACAAAAATCGTATACAATAAATAATTGCCCGAAAATTGAAATTCGTTGGAAATTTCCAATGAAAAATTTTTTGTTGGAAATTTCCAACGAATTTTGCGACTAATTTTGTTTCGTTGGAAATTTCCAACAAATTTTGCGACTAATTTTTTTTCGTTGGAAATTTCCAACGAATTTTGCAACGAAAAATTTTTCATTGGAAATTTCCAACGAATTTTATTTTTCGTTGGAAAATTTGTCGCAAATTTGCGACGAAAATTTTTCGTTGGAAAATTTTCGTGGCAAAAATGCGCTTTTTTTGTAGTGTATCTGCTTGTCTTGGATGATGTATGGAGCAATGACCACAGGAAATGGAAAAAATTGAGAGATTTGCTTAGTGAAGGAGCTAGGGAAAGCAAGATAATTGTGACAACACGCAGTTTAGAAGTTGCTTCTATAATGAGTACCCATCCAGCGCATAATCTGAAAGGTCTTTCTCATGAAGACTCTATGGCCTTGTTCAAAAAATGTGCCTTCGACAAAAAGGAAAATCAACTCCGTCCTGAACTTCTTGAGATTGGAAAAGACATTGTCACAAAATGTCAAGGAGTTCCTCTCCTGGTGGAAACTCTAGGGAGCCTACTGAATTCAAAGGATGATGATGGGTATTGGAAACGTATAAGAGATAGTGAAACATGGGAGTTAGCGGAAGTGAAAAAGAACATTTTGCCGGTTCTTAAGCTTAGCTATGATCATTTACCATCCTACTTAAAACAATGTTTTCCTATCTTATCACTTTTCCCCAAAGGAGTTGAAATCAAGTCCGCGCCATTAACTAGGCTGTGGATGGCTTTAGGACTCGTTAATTCAACAAGGGAAAATCTAGCACTGGAAGACGTGGGAGTTGAGTATGTCAAAGAGTTGTGGAGGAGATCTTTGATCCAAGATGTTGAGGAGTTAGAAGCAGTATTATGTTTTAAAGTGCATGATTTGGTCCATTCTCTTGCAATGAGTATGGGGCAAAGTTATTGTTCTACTGTTGACTTATATACTCCTGAGATTTCAGAAAGAGTTCGGTACATTTCGACCACTACCACTTCGTCAAACTACGATGGAGTCCCACCTTTTATGAGAAAGAAAACTTTAAAGAGGCTACGTGCAATTATATTTCAATATGAAATTGATGATGGAGTTATTGCAAGAAAATTTGCTAATACATGTATCTCCAAGTATACACACTTGCGGCTTCTCGAATTGTCATATGGTAGCTTTGAGGAGCTGCTAAGTTCCATATGCAACTTGAAGCAATCGAGATCATTGGATCTCTCTAAGAACAAGCGGTTGAAGAAGCTTCCCGATACCATTTGTGAGCTGCAGAGTTTGCTAGAGTTAGACATTAGTTTTTGCTTGGAGCTAGGCGAGTTACCCAAAAATATGAAAAGGCTCGTTAGTCTTAGATATCTATGTATAACAGCAAAGCAGAAGAATCTACAAGAAAGCGGAATACAATATTTGGAAAACCTAAATTTTTTGGTATTTGAGAAATGTGAAAATCTCGAAATTTTGTTTTAAGGTACTTGCCGATTGATTTGCCTTCGAGGGATGGAAATTTTAAATTGTGGGAGCCCAATATCTCTGCCTTTTGGGGAATTAATCGCTCTACAGTACTTGACTATTAATAGTTGCAATCTCGAGCTGACCTCAGATATTAAGTCCAACTTTCCATTGAATCTTCGTACTCTGGTTATTGCAAACTCCGAACAAGTGATGGAGCTACTCCAATGTCTCAACGGATCGGCTTGCCTTTTGGAGTCCTTTTCTGTCTTTGACTGCCCGAGCTTGACAACTATTCCGGAATGGCTGCCCAATCATACATGTCTCAAATTAATTCGCTTAATCAGATGTCCCAACTTATCATCCATGCCGCAAGGATTCCAATCCCTCACTGTCCTCAAAGAATTGCGCATCGAACATTGTGGTGAATTGAGCAAAAGATGTGATCCTCAAACTGGCAAAGATTGGAATAAAATCGCCCACATTCCTCGAATCGAACTTGATTTGATAAATGTACAATGGACGGATGATTAGGTACGCACAAATCTGCCTCTCCCTTCAATTCTTCTTCATTCTTAGATGTGATATAGTCATATATATTGAGATTCCCGCCTTAATCTTTGTTTTTCCTGACTCTCTCGCTTGATGAAAATTAGAATAAGAGAATAATTAATTATGCACATTCATAATATTGACGACCTTAACTACATGTTTGGACAACTTTTGACAAATCCCAATTTTCCAGTTTCATGTGGCGCATTGAATGTAAATTTTTATTCCCTACGATGGAATCTCGTGTCCTCCTTTTAATTGGAAATTGGCATATGACGTACTGTTTGAATATATACTTTTTCTATTGATTATTATTATTGCATAAGATAGCTTCCCCAGCTTAAGTTGACATATTGTTTGAATATAATTTATCAAATCAATCTGTTGCAAGTGTCCTGAAAGGACAAGTTAAGTTCACTAACCACATCAAAAAGCAACTGCGAAATAATTGGAAACTTATTGACGAAAACGTACTTACTAGAAAGCCAACTATATAAGAAACTCTACAACTCTTTCGATTTCAGAAAACATTTTCGGTTTCAATTTTTCTTTTTAGTAAAAGAGAAAGCAGAAACAAGCTTGAATGTTTAAGCAAAAACAAAGGTTATATTCCTAAGCGTAAATTGAGTACGTACTTATGTTCCATCTGTTAGATTCCGAAAACCGATGAACTGTTGAAAACCATCAACGAAACAGGATCATACATGTATAATTCATTGAGAAAGCATAAACACGGAAGCGTACCTGAATCCATAGTGTTGACTGTTCTTCGGTGTCGTGCGGGTAGCCTTCCAGAACAATACGTTTTTTTTTTTACCTGAGAGTTCCCTTTGAATTCTCTTTGTGTTTCTCTCTTTCGATGGGTTGAAAAGGAATCAGAAACTTACGTACGTTCTGGGGACCATAACCGCTCTTATAAGATAACCTTAATGTTACCCTTTAGAAATTACAATTTTGCCCATCATAAAATTGTAATTTCCCCTTTTTAGTCTCTACACATTAAAGGGCCACACCCTATTTGATACATTAAAGCCCTAAATTACCTTAACTTAATTTATCACTTTTAAAGGGCTTAACTTTATGTGACAGTATGCATTGCATTATTATTTCACATATAACCCAACGTTGGATTAAGGATCCAACACCATCAAGATTGTAAAACAGGTAGTCTTCACAATCTCAATGTTTGACATGGGATGAAAGCTTGGAGAACACTAAAAGGTTATTTTGAGTTTATACTTTAATTCAAGAACAGTTTCCCTCATCTTAATTTGACAATTGTTTTTAAGAATGAAATGTATTTTCACGACATCTTTTCATTCTTGATCAAATGGAAATGAAAACACAAGTTTAGAAAACTTTGAGGAACCAAATAAGGCCTTAAATTTTCGAAATACATTTAGCGAAGCTTATAAAAACTTAGGGGCACTTTTCAATTTCTTTGTTTTGATAAAAACCATGTCATATTGACCCAATAGCATTAGTATATAGTAAACTGAAAGCTTTGCAGGTTCTCATCCAAACTTGCCACATAGAAAGATGATTGAGGGGCCAGTAGCAATTTTTAATCAATTTGAAATTCCCAAAATACAACCAATAAGAGGTCATTAAATTTTAAAAGAATCTCAATATTAAAGGATTATCATTTAGAATTATATACATGAAATTAATATTCTTAATCCCAAAGAAAATAAGCATTAATTCTTCAATTGAATTTCTATTCAATCAAAATATTGAAATGAGAAAAGAAAAGAATATATATATTATATATAAACAATTTATAGTGAAGTAAACAATTTATATACCCTAAATCCAGTTCCGGGCATAGCACGGGAATGATTGCTAGTCTTAATAACGTAATTTGAACAGTTTGGGATAATCTTGTTGGCAAGACACTTTGCTTACTACCAATTTTAGGAGTGTCGGATGGATCCAATGAAAACTGCCCCCAGTCAACATTAATAAAGAGGAATCATTAAAAAAATTTGCTTTATTTAACTTGACATTCGCGAAAAGTTTAACCCATAGAGAAATTTATTCCCTTCCACCTAACTTTCCCGAGTGAGAAATTAATTTTCTCAATCTCATTATAAAAATATCAAAACGTCTTCCATTAATTTGTTAAATCAAAATAGTTGCATGTATCTATGTTCACAATTCTTTAAGGTAATGAGGTTCAACTTCTTATAACTATTTCTAATTGTGTTTCTCAATGTAAGTGCTTCTATTAAGTAAGTGTTTCTAACTTTCAGCAATCATATATAATTTATAACTCTCATTAAAGTGAAAAGATATTTAAAAATGACCAATTTGCATGACTCTACAATAAATGCCATAATACTGTGTTGTAGATACTCTAAGCTCATTTCTTTTCCTCTTTTGAGTGCCGATGAACTCCCATGATCTATTTGCTAAACCATGTGGATCTCCTCAACGATTTGAACTTGCAATGAGCTAATCCTTCGTCAATCTCTTTCATTTTCATGGACGAAAACCATGGCCGTTGATCGATATTGTACTTTTCTCTTTCTTTCCTTGAATGCATGTCGTTCTTTATTATTTGCTTGCGTTTGTATTGCACATTTCTAAATGGTGAATATGACTTACTTGTATTGTTTGAGACCAACTATAGAATTATCTCTATTTAAATTTTCTTAAAATAAAATTTGTCTTTAGTTCACGGACAATGAATGAGATCACGCCGCACCATCGAATCTTATTTTTGGTAAATTACAGTTAGTTACTTGTTCTTTTTATATTTCTTCCACTAGACTATTTGAAGAGTTTCCTAGCAATAATGGAGTTAGAAAACCATATTTTTTTCGTTTTTAATATGTTTTACTTCACTTCTACATAGGAAGATTATTTTTTCTTTTCCTTTTGATCCTAGGACCAGATCTTACGAATATGAATGCACACCGGCCAATTGCATGAAGGACAAAATTTTTCTTATGTGCTCAAAGCCTTGGAAGTTTTAACTCTGTTTATGAAGCTCTCTTGATTTCCCCGTACATTTTTGCCATTGAGAGTGTGTTGAGTTAGCTCAGGTCACATGCCCTCCCATACTTTGACTAGGATATTTAGGAAAAGCTGTGCTTGCTAAGTTATTGTGCAACAACGAAAAGGTTCGAGAAAATTTAATTTTTGAATATGGACATGCGTTTCCAATGATTTTGATCTAGAGAAAGTCTTTGAAAAAGTCTTGAGAGATACTATAAGTCAAAACTTGATCAGGGTTCTATTAACACCTAAAAATTCGCCTAAAAGATAATTCATGTATTCGAAAAGTTTAGGGATCAAAATTCACCGTCAAACAACATAATTTATCCCCCAAGTAGAAACAACGATGCATTCATTGTGTATTTAGAAACTAGAGATATGGTAGCTTGTTGATACCTAAGCTTCCCTCCCGTTAGATCATCCATGCATTTTGTAAAGGTTATTCACGAATAGCGACGAAATCCAAACTAGCAATAAACATGGATCCAACACCATCTTTCATTCCTGTTTCTTACATTATTTCTCTGCATTTAGAAACTAAAGGCATTGTAATTTAGTATTTCAGACCCAATGCCGAGAATTAGGATCACTCATGCATTTCGCAAAGGTTAAGGGTCGAATCTGATGAAAACGGCGAAACTCGACCTTTAACAGAAAGCGTCAACACTACATCATTATGCACTCATATTCCTCACTACACTTTTTCTGCGCCTAGCAACTGGAGACATCATAAGATTGGGATATTGGACCCGACAGGGAAATTTTGATCGACGGAGAAGCCGGAGCTCAAGGACCAATTACAGCCGCAAATGACCGAAAAATCAAGCAGTGAGGAGCTTATTTTGGCCTAACTTCTCTTGCTTGTCTCAAAGTCCAAAACAATTGAAACAAAGCGAGTTAGGTACCTCGATGATCATCTTTGAGTCAAATTTTCAATGGTATATGGCTTGTGTGCTGGTTCTAAGTGTAGCTTCCCATATTTGGTTTTTCCCAAGGGGTGTCGGCTGGTCCCCTAACTTGAAAAATGTCCGGTTTAGGTCACCAAATCGGGACTTCCCAATATCTTAGCTTACTTCCTTCCAAATTTCAGACGAGATGGACGAACGACAAGTGCGTACTAACCGTTTTTGCGCAATTGTACAGTTTGCCCCTACTTAGCCGAGTTGAACGTTTTTAGCTTTTCCGACCTATTAGGACATCTTTCTTGCACCATTAAGCCATCCAACCGGCCCACTAACTAGAGACTAACTACACATGAGCTAGAAGTTAGAGAAACTTTGGAGGACCAAACTGGTTCAGTAGTAGCCAACCAAATTCCCCAAATTCTGGAAATGAGAGGACCGGTTTGCAGCTTGATTTAAGGGCCTCACCATCTGATTTTTGGGGTTTAATGGCAGCAGACTTTCGGCTCAGTTGCAAGAGGGAAGAGACTTTATTTGACCTTGATTGATTGGGATTGATTGAAGTGATAAATATAAAGCCAAGCACCGTTGGATCAAGCCAAAGACCGGCGGACATGGACAGCTGGAAACTTCTTGTGCCGTGAACATTTGATAGGGAGTTCATTCCCATTAGGGATCGCTCTTGGCCATTTTTTCTACTCCAAAAAGGTCGAGGGTTCAAGTGCGAGAGATTAGAAGAAAAAACCGAGCAAAAACCTTGAGAAAACCATGAGTTTGGAGGCCAAACCAAGAAGTGGACAGGAGAGTTGTGTGAGCGTGAGCTAGGGTGTTTCGGCCGTGAGTTCAAAGCGGTGATCCGTGAGCTTGTGGTGCCTTGTTCATCCTCAATCTTCATCATTTCATATAGATTTCACGTCTTTATGTTGGTTTTGTTTGGCTTTGGCTCCTTCGTCGTGCTTCCAAGGGTGGAATCGCAAGCTCATTATCTCGGCTACCAGTTCAATTAGCTGGGCCACGTCGTTTGGGTTTGTATAATTAGTCTTAAGATTGCGTGCATGTTGTTAAAAACCGGCGGTCATGACTGCCTTGGTCCAAATCCTAGTTTGTCCTTGCTTGTTCATGTTTTATGGTTGTTCATAATGATATATGATGCCTAATAGCGATGCACTTAGACTTCATGTAATTTAGCTTAGATTAGACTTTAAGTCATGTTTATCATAAATTGGAATTAAAGAGACAGAGGAAAATGATAAACAAAAAAGATAAAATATCGGGATTGTATTTAGATAGGAATTTCACCTTATTGCTAACTTTAATGCATGCTTAGTTGCTTTCCAAGTCATATAATGTATTATGGCTATCATCTAGTTAGGATACTTACATTCCTTAGTCTTGGATTGCTTGCACGTTTAAATTTATGTAATAGCTTACTGTTGACACATAAATTTTTTCTATCATGTTTAGTAATAAATCACATAAAAAAATTAGGAGTCAACCCTTACCCCTAAACAAAAATAGCATTAACATAGTTTGCATTGCATTATAAATGTTATGAACTTTTGCATAGGTCCACACTCCACACAAAGTGCTACTTGCTTTGATGGGAGATGTCACGCCCCAAACCTCAACGGGCTCGCGACACCCCTATGACGGTCGTATTCGAACGCGACGTCCCAGGACGCGTTGCCGACTCAAATGAGACACCCACATGTATACGCAAATGGAAGCGAAATAAAACAACTTAGACAAAAGACAATGACAGCAGGATAGCACAAAACAATAAACCCATATCATTAGCAACAGGCCAAAAATTCATACATGAGGCTCTTAGGGTTAGCATCACCTTTATCATAAAAAAAGGACAGGTGGTAGGGTAAACTACAGAATACACAACATGGGCTCTACCAAAAAGCCTCTACGTCCAATATCCAAACACTCATACGGTGCCCAATCCAAATCAAACCCTAAAGACTCGGACTCCGTATCAGAGTTGATCTCGATTGGCTCTTTCTCGTGCTCGAACTCTAGGGGCTTTGGCACGACCTCAGGCTCAGGCTCATGCTTAGGCTCTTCAATTTCTTCCTCGAGCTCGGGACCACAGGTACTATGGGTTCTGGTATGGGCTCGAGTTCAGGACCAGGGTTCTCCGAGGGATCTTCGGCATCCAGAGCCTCTTTGTCACGAGCGTACACGTCCTCGGGCTCCCAATCCACGACACTCTTGTTGTTGTGTTGTTGTCCCTCAAAACCCGTATTGGGCCCACTAGCTTCAACCCATCACAATAGAACTAGGCCAGGTAAGTGTGGCGCTGCAAGTCCTCTAAGCCACATCTATCTAGACTAAAGTAAGGTACCTAATGTAAGTTTGATTTGGACTTATCGGGTACTCGATCTCCTCATACACTGTATGCATAGGGACCCCAAAATGCCGAGGCAACGGCATGATCAAAGACGGGGTTGGGGATCTGAAATGGTTTACACTACAGCTCAATAAGCAGATAACCTATACCCTACCTAGGCCAATGCGTACCTAGACGAGTCTGACATGCAATCTAACAGCCAACACATTCGAATCCACACAAACATACTTACCTCATCTTAAACCAAGTGCCAACTCTGCATATTAGTCAATTCACATTAATGCAATAACATCTCATGTACATATCACAATCACTCGAACACTGTACACACGTACGTTTACTCAATTCAATCAAGTACATTACACGTGCGCATCCATCCAACTTTCTTATGACCCGAGTCAACACCCCACGTGTCCTTTCTCGCCACCCGTGTCAACACACTCTAGGTTGGTAGCCCTCCGATCAATCCGAGCTTTATCCCGCGTCAACACGCTCCAGGACCTTTCTCACAACCCGAGTCAACACCCCACAGGTCCTTTCTCACAACTCGAGTCAATACCCTACAGGTTGGCAGCCCTCCGATCGATCCGGGCTTGGTCAAGCAAACACACACACCACTTAATTCAATCAATTTTCACGCCATAGTCAAGCTTCAAGATCATTGAGTCAACTCAACCCATTACTCACACAAACCAACCATGCTTAGCACCCAAATTCACTCTTAAGTGCCACAATGAACCAGTCATTCACACAATCACCAACACATCACATTTCCATGCACTTTCCAACCATAGGGTCTGCAACATTAGTCCATAATTCCAGCAATTCAATCAACCAATAACAACCAATAATTGGCCTCCAAATCACCACAAATCATTCTACAAATCAGCCATGTTCAAACCACAATTCAGCCATATCCATTAACCACTAAACCAACCTTAATAACCCCTAAACAAGTTTATTAATATCCAATGTACTAGATAAGGTTTAGGAAGTCACTTACCTAAATTTGGCCTGGGAAAAACCGGCAAGGGGCCAAAATGGCTCGGTGGAATGATGGCAGGCTCGGTGCGGCATGGACGCAAGGGCACGGTGGCCGACCACGACTCGGCACAACTCTCGGCCACGGCCATGCAAGCGGCTAGGCGAGCGGCCAGACGAGTGGGTGAGCGACTAGGCACGACATGGGCACGGTCTGGGACGGCTTGGCTACGGCCAGGCGAGCGGTTGGGCATGGCTGGGACATTCTGACCAAGGGTTGGGGTAGCGGCTAGGCGAGCTGGCCATGGCCTGGGCAGCGGCTAGGTGAGCTCGGCTAGCGAGCTAGGGTTGGCAAACCGGGACGGCGGCGACGGCGAAGCCGCGGCGGATGATGGTGGCGAAGTTGGCGATTATAGTGGTGGGCGGCGGCGGGCGATTGCCTCGCTTAGGCGAAGCAAGAGAGCGGCCGACGATGGCGACGGGTAGCCGGGGAGCTGGGGTGGTGGTGGTGAGCAGGTGGGGGAGGCAGTGGCTAGTCGAGCCCGCGGCGGTCGAGGATGAGCTGGAGTAGCAGAAAGAACGGGCGGCTGCCGGGCGATCATGCGACGGCAAAAGTGATTAGACGGATTTGCTCAAGTGGGCGAGGCGGGCGAGCAAGAGGTGCGCACCGAAGGGGAAAGGGGGAGAAGGGCAGTCAGCCGAAGAGTGAACGGCGGGAAGGATGGCGGCCCGGCGATCGAGGCGCGGCGCGCAGGCGGATGGCCGGGCGACGGCCATTGCGGTCGCTAAAGCGACGGTCGGCAAGAGCGCGGGGGAGCAGGAGTAGCGGCGAGGGAAGGGAGAAGAAGAAGAAGGAAAAATAAGAAAAGAAGAAAGAGAAGAAGAAAAAGAAAAGGAGAAGAGAGAGAGAGAGAGAGAGAGAGAGAGAGTCTGCATGGGGGGATGGGGGGCGCACAGGCACGGGGACACGACCGGGGAGAGAGAGAGAGAAAAGTTAAAGAAATCGAGTGCAATCCGACGGCCTACGTTCAAACTCGAAATCAATTTAATGGTCCAAGAAAAATCATAATTTATAAATTAGGAAAAGGCCAAAAACATTAACTAAACACACTACAAGGGAGGTATACTAATCCAAATCCGCACTCAATCTAAATTTCGCTTTTTACCAATTCCGAGCAATATCAATGTTGGCCACAATAATATGGACACTGTCCAATTAAATTCGCCACGAAACTCCGAGAAATTCGACATCAAAGTTCAGGCTCTAAATATCGGCCAAATTCGATTGAATGCGATTTTAGCGAAATCTCTAATTTAAAATAACTCAAGAGTGATCAGTTTCGGACGATATTTTACTGTAAGCACACTGACAAATTACACGCTTTATAAATCTCAAAAATAGGTCGAAATTCGAAATGTTATAGGAGAGGCCCTAATTTTGTTTGAAATTCCAAGATTAAGCCCACACGAATTAGACCCTTACGAAATTCGGCTAACTCTTTTGCTTGGACAAATTTCACCTGTGCAAAGCACACGTGAAAAGCAACTCGAGGAGCAAGGACTCACAAAGCACATCAAAGGAAAAAAATCTTTGGTCAAATAAGAGGACCAAGGAAGAAAGGAAAGGAATATTGTGGGCTAAATAGAGAGATATATTCATGGTCATATTCATGGCAAGATAAAATAGAAAAAAAAAAGGGATGAAAATTGGTCACACATAGGACCATATGTACGTTCGGCCATGCAAGAGCATTCCCTTAATTTCCTAAAAGCAAGAAGAACATATGTGATTATTCTGAAGTAGGAAAGAAGAGATTGCATGAAAATATAAGAAACCAGGCTTGTAAAAAGCAAAGAGATCTCATTCATAGGGGGAATCACGAATCACGATCTCATGTTCACATCATATTCAATTCAGTTTATTTTTTTTTTCCAATTTTCTAGGTTTGCGTTCCGTCCGGTTCTATTACTTTCAAGCGCGCGTTATTGTCGTGCCCACAGGAAATTTCAGGTTTCAAGCTCCAGTGAATATCGATTGTTCATTAGTTTGCAAGTTCTGTTGCAAAAATCGGAGCCGTGATGCGAAGATTGTTTTGGTACATAGACTACATGTTTGTTTCGGCATGTATTGTTATTATTGTACTTCAATTAGTTTTATTATAAGCAATAGAAAAGGCAAATAATAATAGGATTGCTTCTATATAGAAAGTGAATCATTGGATTACGTTAAGTTCATTCACGGGCATCATGTTCAATCTTTTAATCTTGTCATCTAGACTAAATACATCATTCATTAGTTTAATTTAGCACACGTCTATATCTTAGGCATAGCACAAGGGGTCTTGGCTTGGGTTTAATAACGAGGCCATGCTTAATTTTTACCCGATACCGCTCAAGTTCTTTTTTCCTCGCATTATTTACTGCTTTGCTGTCACATTTTCATTGCTTTATTTTTTGTTTGTTCTTTAATTGCTTGCTCACCCCAGCATAATTACCCTCACATGTTAGTAGCTTAGGATAAAACCAACAAAGATTGCATGCAAAACATTTTCAAAATAAAAAGAAAATGTACCGAAATGGCTTTTTACTAATCTAACGTTCGTAGAAGTAAAATATTTCACATTTTACTAATCGGCCCGCAGCAGATGAATGCCGACTTCAAAATGAATTGATTTGCATATTTGATTGATTAAATTAAAACGCCAACAATATGATTGATATGAATTTGGAAGGGTCCATACTAACTATTTGCTTAGTAATCCATCAGTTTTACACTTACCAATACCTTTTCTGGTGTTAATAACAAGCGATATTAAATTTTACCTATAGTACAACATGGGAGTGACGTGCAATGTCAGCTGTTTCTCGGGTAACTGTCACTTTTGGGGGAACCCTCTCTCTCTCACTCTCCCCAAGAGCGTTATGCTTCAAACGGTGATTATGCATGGCAACGTCAACCACTAAATCTGGATGCACAAGGAGCACTGCAAGCAGCATCAGCTTACCACAGCCACGTGGCCAAAGAGTCATGAATAGAGTAAACCACCGTCCAGGTACGGTCTGCACCGGCAGCTGTGTTGGTTTTCTACGGAACATGCATAGTTAAAAATATATATAAACGCAGCGGAAAATAACCACACATGTATCTCCAAAGGTGTTGTTCGTACGTTTCAATCAAAAATCGGAAAATCATAGGGGGTTAAACGGATTACCTTTCTCTGAGTGCCCAGGACGATTTCAGTTCGGATGTTTGTTGGTTTTCTTTCACCAAGTGCCCAGGACGATTTCGGTTCGGATGTTCTTCAATTCGAGCCTCACAAGTGTCGGACCTCTAGTTCGAGACACACCACCAATCGCTGTGAGCGGAAGGAAGAACTTGCGGATAATCACCAATAGAATTGTGCTAGCAATCTTGTGGCGACAATTCCTCGCACTCTTGATATTTCAGTCACGGCCGGAGAGAAACGTATTTTCTTAACTCTCACGAACGCATCTTGCACTCTTTCTTTTCTGTTTTCTCTTGTTCTAACTCAGCAACTGTTGCTGATCATTATTATTATCGTTTTTGTGCGATCAGCAACAGTTGCTGATCGCAAGGGACTCTCCTTACGATCAGCAACCGTCGCTGATCGTGTGTGCATAGCACACGACCAGCAACGGTTGCTGGTCGTGGACGAAGCCCACGGTCAGCAATAATTGTTGACCGTGGGTGATGCACACGGTCAACTGCTGACCGTGTGCATCACCACCATCATCACCTTTTTTTTTTTTAAGTAAAAGACACGATCAGCAAGGAGCTGATCGTGTGCTGCACACGGTCAACATTTGTTGACCGTGTGCACTTTTAATTAATATAATTTTATAAAATTAAGAGTGCAAGATCATTTGGCACATTAATATGTGTCCACTTTAGATTTGTATGTGCATCATATGCACGCACGCTCATGACTGAAAATAAAATGAAATTAAATCACATTTAATTTAATTACAATCTCACTAATCAATTGCTATAATTGCAAACATATTTGCAATATTGCATCCTCCGTACAACGTCATTCTAAATTGGTTATGGTGTGTGACATCCCTAGGTTCATCACTAATCTAGTAGTAGGACTTGCACTAACACGTTAGTACTCCCAAGAGAATTGATTGTCCCGATCAACTTCTAGGTCCTACAAGTCATGATTGACATCTAGCAATATATCATGGCTACCCGCACAGTGTGAATGTTTTAAGAACATAATGAACCTGTCGACTTTGGTTACTGGTGTAATTCAATCCCTCTCGCCTTACTATGTCCCGATCGAACAAAGACCATGGAATATTTGTCAAGTCACCAATTCGATCATATGCACAAATCTAATTGACATGCATTTTATATGAGACATGTACAGTTCATTCTCGGTTACAACCCCGGCCGAGGATTTTAATGCAATGTCAAGATTAGATTGCATAGGACATCATTATAGTACCGTGCGTATAACAAGGAGACAGATTCCATTTTACGCACACGTATAACTTCGTATGTGAACGAACTATGGCCATCAAGTACAGAGACGGATCAACGAACCAGCAATATGTGCACATGTGAACCATAACCATCCAACACACAAGTCAACACTGTGCCTCATGTCTAAGGATTATTTACACAAGACCAAAGCATAAACGATTAAACATTGACCACGCTAAAAGCTTCCATGTTGCTAATCGATATATTTGTGTCACGTTCAGTGAACTTGTCTGATACAAACACCTGTGTTCTAGCTCGGGTATCATAATTCCCAATGACTCGTGACTCGTCATTCCCTTAAATATCCAATACTTAATGATAAAGCTAAGAACACATCGGTCTCAACAGGATTATTGATATCCACTCAATGATCCATCGACCGAGAACAATTTAAAGATTCAGTCTAACTGTGAACCATCACACATATTCTTAACGTCTCAAGAATAGGTCCAATCTGGCTGATCTTATGGAATCATTCATATATTTAAATAATTGGACAAATGAATGAATACGTCATTGCCATTAAATAAATAATTAATTTGAAAATACAACTTAAATCCCTAACATGTAACTATTACATAACAACTTTAGGGCATACATCTAACAATCTCCCACTTGCACTAAAGCCAATTTGTTTGGTACCTCAAACCCATCTTGTCAATGTGTCTTTCAAAAGAAGACTGAGGTAAGGCCTTAGTGAAGGGATGCGCCACGTTTTCCACGAGGCAATTTTCTGCAAGGTAATATCACCTCTCCCAACAATTTCTCTAATGAGATGGAAGCGTCTCTCAATGTGCTTAGACTTCTGGTGAGACCTTGGTTCCTTCGCTTGAGCTATTGCCCCATTGTTATCACAAAACAATGTTATTGGTTGTTCAATGGAAGGAATGACTCCAAGTTCAGAAATGAACTTCTTCATCCAAGCGGCTTCCTTTGTCGCTACAAGCGGCTACATACTACGCCTCGATGGTGGAATCAGCGGTTATGCTATGTTTGGAACTCTTCCAACTAACTCGCACCACCATTAAGTGTAAAGACAAACCCAGATGTAGACTTATAATCATTAGGATCCGATTGAAAATCGGAATCAATATAAGCTTCAACTTTAAACTCCCCTTCTCCATATATCAAGAATAAATCCTTAGTCCTTCGCAAGTACTTAAGGATATTCTTGACTGCTATCCAGTGCTCTTCCCCTGGATCAGACTGATATCTGCTAGTAATGCTTACAGCATGTGCAATATCGGGTCTCGTATATAACATAGCATACATTATGCTTCCAATAGCGATCGTGGGTATCTTTGCCATCCGCTCTCTTTCTTCAAGAGTGTTTGGACACATCTCCTTGGAAAGATGGATTCCATGCCTAAAAGGCAATAATCCTCTTTTGGAACATTGAATGTTAAAACGTGTTAACACTTTGTCTATGTCGTGGACCGTGAGAGGCCAATTAATCGCCTCGATCTATCTCTATAGATCTTGATACCTAAAATATAGGTTGCCTCTCCTAAATCTTTCATGGAGAATTTCTGTGACAAGAATAGTTTGATCGATGATATCATCGGTACATCGTTCCCGATCAAAAGTATATCATCGACGTATAAAACTAGAAATGCAATTGCACTCCCACGACCTTCTTGTATACACAAGGTTCATCCGGGTTTTGATGAAACCAAACGATTTGACTACTTCATCAAAACGGATGTTCCAACTTTTGGAGGCTTATTTGAGTCCATAAATGGATCTCTTAAGCTTACACACCTTCCCGCGTTCACCATTGGATTCAAAACCCGTGGTTGTTCCATATAGATGTCCTCCTCAAGAAAACCATTTAGAAAAGCCGTTTTGACATCCATTTGGAATATCTCATAATTTAAGTGTGCAGCTATAGCCAACATAATCCGAATGGATTTTAGCATGGCTACTGGTGAGAAAGTTTCGTCATAATCGATTCCTTCTTTTTGACGATATCCTTTCGCCACGAGCCGTGCTTTGTAAGTTCCAACTTGACCCTCAGCATTCATCTTCCTCTTAAAGATCCATTTACAGCCAATTGGTACAATACCATTAGGCAGGTCAACTAAGGTCCAAACTTCGTTGGAATACATTGAATCCATTTCGGATTTCATGGCTTCTAGCCATTTACCAGAATCGATGTCCGACATCGCCTCTTCATAAGTGTTGGGATCACCAGGTTGATCACCATCATTCACAATGAATAATGGTTCAATATGTTCAACCAAGTGTCTATAACGAGCAGGTGGACGAGATGTTCTCGCACTCCTCCTAAGAGGTTGTGTATCAGAAGCTCCCACTGAATCAAAGATCGGTGTTTGAACTTGGTTATTTGGTACTTCATTGTTATCTTCTTGTAAGACTATTTTCCGCCCAGCACCACCTTCCTGGACGAACTGATTTTCCAGAAAAGAAGCATGCCTGCTGACCGAAATTCTTAGGTCGGAGTGAAAATAGAAATAGTATCCAAGAGACTCCTTTGGATATCCAATGAAGCGACCTTGTTCAGACCTAGCCTCCAATTTTTCCATTTTCAGCTTCTTGACGAAAGCTGGACAAGCCCAAATCTTAATATGGTTAAGACTTGGTTTCCTACTATGCCATATCTCATAAGGCGTAGTTGGAACAAATTTGGATGGCACTCTGTTCAAGATATATGCGGTTGTCTCGAGGGCATATCCCCAAAGGGATATAGGCAAATCGATGTAACTCATCATAGATCGCACCATATCTAATAAAAGTGCGATTTCTTCTTTCGGATACACCATTGTGTTCGGAGTTCGAGGAGGTGTCCACTGTGATACAATGCCATTATCCTTAAGATAGTCTAGGAATTCAATACTAAGGTATTCACCTCCTCGATCAGATCGACGAGCCTTAATACATTTTCCTGTTTGTTTCTCAACTTCAGCCAGAATTCCTTGAACTTTTCAAAAGATTCGGATTTATACTTCATTAAGTACAAATAACCATACCGTGATTGATCATCGGTGAATGTAATGAAGTAAGAATAGCCACCTCTAGCATTTTCATTTATTGGTCCACATACATCTGTATGTATCAATCCTAGTATGTCAGTAGCTCGCGCACTATGTCCTACAAAGGGCGCTTTTGTCATTTTTCCTAGAAGACATGCCTCACAAGCCGAGTATGGCTTAAACATTGATGGATCAATGTACCCATCATTACTCAACTTGTTGATTCTATCTTCTCCAATATGACCTAATCGAAGATGCCAAACATACTTTGGGTTTGGACTATCTCTAGAGCGTTTATTAGTTATGGCATTTATATCATTATTTTGTTGCTTATTGGCATTGGTAATCGCATTACCAAACATTGTAATGGTATAAAGATTATTGGTTAATAAGCCAGAACCAACACATCTCCTATTATGATAAATAGAACATACATCATCAGCAAAAAGAAAATTCATAATTCTCTTTACTCAAGCGAGGTATAGAGATGATGTTCCTAACAAAGATTCTCATAATGCAAGCAATTTTTCAATACCAATACATGTCCAGAAAGGCAAACATAAACGAAAAGTCCCTACAGCTAACGCAGCAACTCTTGCTCCATTTGCAAATGTTAGGACAATTTCATTTCGCCCCAGCATCCTGCTTATTTCCAGATTCTGCAAAGACATACAAATATGTGAGGTTGCAGCAGAATCTAGAACCCATAAGTTGGATTCAGCACTAACCATAAGATTAGTTTCAATAAGCATAGACACCATACCTTCCAAGGTTGGTCCTTGGAAGCTTGACTTTCAAGCTCGCGATGTACTTCCTGCGGTTCCTCCTCCGATTGCCCTTTGACACCACAGTAGTGACAATTCCCTTTTTCAACCTTGGGCTTTGATTGCACAACACGTTTCATAGGCCTCTTCCATTTCTTTTTCTTCAAAACAGTCTTACTCTTTGAAGAAGAAGCCTTAGCCATAGCCACCACATTGGGCCTCGTGTTGTGCATTTCCTTCTCATAAACTACTAGCATGCTATGTAACTCAGCAAGAGTTTTTTCTCCATCTTATGCATGTGGAAGTTTTGGACAAAGCCAGAGAAGGAATCGGGCGCAGATTGAAGGATTAAATCCACAGCTAACTCATTATCCATAACAAGATTGGGCCTAGCCAACTCTTGATGTGCCATATCATTTTCAAAGCATGATCATTAACCGATGATCCTTCAGCCATTCTCATACGGTACAATGCTTTAGATATCTCATATCTAGAGGTTCGACCATTCTCATCAAAATATTCTTTTAAGTGCAAGATGATCGACCTAGCATCTTCCATAGTTTCATACTTCTTCTGCAATTCATTGTTCATTGAAGCAAGCATGTATGGCCTAACTTTTAGGTCATCATCACGCCACTTATCATAAGTAACGCTTGCTCCTCTTGGGTCCCACCCTCGGGAAAGGAGTTTGGCATCTTTTGATCAAGCACATATCCGATTTTCTCCGAATTGAGAACAATTCTCAAATTCCTCACCCAATCGGTGAAATTAGGTCCAGTCAAACAATTCTTGTCAAGTAAAGAAGCGAGTGGGTTTGTGGTCACCATTTTAGAGTAATAATATATCTGTGCAGAAAATAAATTGTTAGCCGTTGCCTTTCAAAATAACCATTTCATTTTGGCCTTTAAATGAAATAGTGCCTCCCACTAAATTTTTCAATCCCATACTCCTTAAAATGGGAAAACGGTAATCTTTGTTGGGTAAAAATTACTAGTGGGGATTGGAGTCTCACTAGCCCATAGCCCGCCTCACCTGACAGTTATTGGTGTTCTATGAACTTAGTGAGTGAACCAACTTGTTCAACGCATCATATCACGAGTCCCAATCATAACTTCGGCCTCTAGACCATGAAAGTCTCACCTGACAGTTATCGACATCATGATCATAGTTAAGTCTAACCCATCATCTCATGCAAGTATTGAAAACACAAACGATCCCCTCACCTGACAGTTATTGGAAATCATTCGGCTTCAACCCCACAACATCATATGCATAATGGAGTGATCCAATATTATAAATGGCAATTGAGCCCTATGTATCCATAGCCAGTCAATCAACTACTATAAAGTTGGACCAAACCACGACGATGGAAGGCCACGAGTCCGAAACCCGTTTCGACTTAATATAATTAATAAGGAGGTTTGGGTCATTATTAATGGTCTCACTTTGTACATTAACCGGTTTAACATGCATAACAAATGAATAAATAAATAGATGTCATATGCATAAAAATCTATCCTACGTGGTGATCATGGAATTATGGTTCAATGGGTCTCGAGCCAATGAGCCCCATTTAGCCATTTTAATGTTTTAATAATAGAGTTCCGCCCTTCACTTCTTCTTGGATCCTTGAACTCTTCACGGACCGGGCCCATAGAGCTCTCCGGCTTAATGGCTCCTCCTCGTGTAATGTTTACATCAACAATTGATAATACTAAACTATACTAAAAAAAATTTTACATGGAAATAAAAAGAAGGACGCAGCCTCCATTTAATAATTACAACCCCAAAAATACCTGTAATCATCATACATTCATCCATACATTAATCATATTGATTAGGGGTTTTTCCATGATCACCACCCTTCCTTGCAAGCCATAAATTCTAAATTTAAAGCTTTGGAAGGCACAAAAAAAATTATGCATTGAATCAAATTCATGGCCAAGCAACGTAAGCCGCGTTAAGAAATCAAAACCGGTGAAACAAATTTCACGCGCGTGATTTCAAGTGACGGTAACGTTGTCGCCTCTAGATTCATAGTTGCGAATCATTTTGCAGAAGACAAAAATAAAAGAAAATAAGGTACGGATTTTGATTCAAAATTGATTTAGTTCCGATTTTTGCTCAGTTGATCAAATTTATCATATAAATTAATCAACTTCTATAGGCCACTTAAGAGCAAGCAATTCTCTCAACAAAGTAAATCGGCCATTGAGTCGCAAAAATATATACGAACTAAAATCAATTAAATGCATGAGAAAGCCTAAGGATTGGCTCTGATACCACTGTTGGTTTTCTACGGAACATGCATAGTTAAAAATATATATAAACGCAGCGGAAAATAACCACACATGTATCTCCAAAGGTGTTATTCGTGCGTTTCAATCAAAAATCGGAAAATCATAGGGGGTTAAACGGATTACCTTTCGCTGAGTGCCCAGGACGATTTCAGTTCGGATGTTTGTTGGTTTTCTTTCACCAAGTGCCCAGGACGATTTCGGTTCGGATGTTCTTCAATTCGAGCCCCACAAGTGTCGGACCTCTAGTTCAGACACACCACCAATCGCACAACGAACGGAAGGAAGAACTTGCGGATAATCACCAATAGAATTGTGCTAGCAATCTTGTGGCGACAATTCCCGCACTCTTGATATTTCAATCATGGCTCGGAAGAGAGAAAACGTATTTTCTTAACTCTCACGAACGCATCTTGCACTCTTTCTTTCTGTTTTTCTCTTGTTCTAACTCAGCAACTGTTGCTGATCATTTTTTTTTTTTGTGCGATCAGCAACAGTTGCTGATCGCAAGGGACTCTCCTCATGATCAGCAACCGCTGCTGGTCGTGGTGTGTGTGCATATAGCACCGACCAGCAACGGTTGCTGGTCGTGGATGAAAAGCCCACGGTCAGCAACAATTGCTGACCGTGGGTGATGCACACGGTCAACTGCTGACCGTGGTGCATCACCACCATCATCACCTTTTTTTTTAGTAAAAGACACGATCAGCAAGGAGCTGATCGTGTGTTATTACACTGATCAACATTTGTTGACCGTGTGCACTTTTAATTAATATAATTTTATAAAATTAAGAGTGCAAGATCATTTGGCACATTAATATGTGTCCACTTTAGATTTGTATGTGCATCATATGCACGCACGCTCATGACTGAAAATAAAATGAAATTAAATCACATTTAATTTAATTACAATCTCACTAATCAATTGCTATAATTGCAAACATGTTTGCAATATTGCATCCTCCGTACAACGTCATTCTAAATTGGTTATGGTGTGTGACATCCCTAGGTTCATCACTAATCTAGTAGTAGGACTTGCACTAACACGTTAGTACTCCCAAGAGAATTGATTGTCCCGATCAACCTCTAGGTCCTACAAGCCATGATTGACATCTAGCAATATGTCATGGCTACCCAGACAGTGTGAATGTTTTAAGAACATAATGAACCCTGTCAGCTTTGGTTCTGATGTAATTCAATCCCTCTCTTACACTATGTCCCGATCGAACAAAGACCATGGAATATTTGTCAAGTCACCAATTCGATCATATGCACAAATCTAATTGACATGCATTTTATATGAGACATGTACAGTTCATTCTCGGTTACAACCCCGCCGAGGATTTTAATGCAATGTCAAGATTAGATTGCATAGGACATCATTATAGTACCGTCGTGTATAACAAGGAGACAGATTCCATTTTATGACACGTATAACCCGTATGTGAACGAACTATGGCCATCAAGTACAGAGACGGATCAACGAACCAGCAATATGTGCACATGTGAACCATAACCATCCAACACACAAGTCAACACTGTGCCTCAGGTCTAAGGATTATTTACACAAGACCAAAGCATAAACGATTAAACATTGACCACGCTAAAAGCTTCCATGTTGCTAATCGATATATTTGTGTCACGTTCAGTGAACTTGTCTGATACAAACACCTGTGTTCTAGCTCGGGTATCATAATTCCCAATGACTCGTGACTCGTCATTCCCTTAAATATCCAATACTTAATGATAAAGCTAAGAACACATCGGTCTCAACAGGATTATTGATATCCACTCAATGATCCATCGACCGAGAACAATTTAAAGATTCGATCCTAATCGTGAACTCCGCTACACATATTCTTAACGTCTCAAGAATAGGTCCCAATCGCTGGGCGATCTTATGGAATCATTCATATATTTAAATAATTGGACAAATGAATGAATACGTCATTGCCATTAAATAAATAATTAATTTGAAAATACAACTTAAATCCCTAACATGTAACTATTACATAACAACTTTAGGGCATACATCTAACAAGCTGTTCATTTCCAATCCTTTCAACAGCGCGTGGGATCTAAAATGACAACGAAATGGAGATATAATGGGAAACGGAACCTGCCAAAGCTTCGCGTCTTTGGAGATCGCGGGGGACATTAACATGTGCTGTTAGCCTGCACTCCTGCCGAAGTATGACAACCCCCAAGATCAGCAAGAAAAGATAATTTGTGCGTAAATGAGCTGTCACTTAAAAAAAATGGTTAAAAGATAAAATCCTTTTCTTGTTCCATTGCTGGTGTTGTGTATGTTTGTCAATAATATCTATATCCATTATTTAATAAATCAAACATTTCGTGAAAAAATAATCTTTGCTTAATCTTTCAAATGTCAATTTGTTGCGCGCGCACAATGCTTGAGCACGTTTGGTAGCGAGAGGGAATGATAACGTAATGACTTCGATTGCCTTACCCCTTTCGTTAACTTAAGTCAAGAACAATACAATTTTCAGTAGTAAATTCCTTCAACTGCGTGGGAGGAAAAATTGTTCAGTCAATTTTAAATTAATTTTATGGATGTTAATTCAGTTTTAAATATTTTAATTTTACCAATATTATCATGAACTTTGCACGATTCTAATGCAATCCTTCCAGCCGATTCCTCTTCGAAAATCGTTTAACGTGTATGCAGGCTCCCTTCCTCCTCTGCCTCGGTTTCTCGCAGCTCACTCTCCTCTTCCCTCTTGTCATTATCGTGGTCCCGCCTCTCTTTTCATTTTCTTTCTTTCTTTCCCTTTCGGACTCGTCTGACCCTTCCCTCCTCTCCCCTTTCTTTCCTTTCTTTTTCTCCCTGTTCTTGTTTTGTTTTCTTCTTCCTCCCCTCTCTTTCTTTCACACGTCCCTCTCTCCTCCTCTCTTTCCCTACCACTTTCCCTCCCGCTCTCTTTCTCTCTCTCTCTCTCAATTATTACAATAGAGTCACGACACGGCATCGCTGGGTGTACCGAACGGCCACGGGTTAACAATGAACGATTAGCAATGTATATAATACACATTTTCTGACCGTTGACCATATCCCTTGACCGAGAAATATTATATTCGGGTGTTTACCGTCATTAACGTGGAATCGTTCATTAGAATGTGATTTGAAGCCTTGGAAGTGTTCCTATTGAACAATTTCAATATTTTGATGTTCTGCAAAAAGAAAAAAGAAATTCAAAATTTCTCGGTCGTCCCCCTACAAGAACATGATTGTAGTAAACAATAATGCGATGATCTTTCCTCAAAGTTCAAAGACGTCTTTGGTTGGCTGTTTCTATCCTTCAAATTAAAGTCACCTGTGCAACTTCTAAAACAAAACTAGTAACGTAATAAATATTCATGTGAAGTGTGATATATTCATACACCACTGCACAACCATCATAGAGTCACGACAAGGCATCATTGGTTGTACCGAACAGACATGGATTAACAATATACTATCGGCAATATATTCATCTGTATTTCTCACATAGCTCAAGGGGTCTTGTCTCGGGGGTGTTTAATAATGAGACCATGCTTTATTCTAACCAATGCTGCTGAGCTTCTTATTTCCTCTCATTATTTACTGCTTTGCTATCACATCTTTATTTATTTATTTCTTGTTTATTCTTTAATTGCTTGCTCACCCCTGCATGATCATCTTCATATATTAGTGGGTTACGATAAAATCGACAAAGACTACATGCAAAATATCTTCAAAATGAAAAAAAAAATGTATTGAAATGGCATTTAATTAATCTAGCGTAACCAAATCTTTGTATTTAGAATCTTTGGTTCGTAGAAGTAAAATGTTCTTCCCTGTTTTGCTAATCGACCCGTAATAGATTAGTGGCAACTTCAAAATGAATTGATTTGTATATTCAATTAATTAACTTGAAACCCCAACGTTGCGATTGATATGGATTTGGTAGAGTCCTTGCTATGTGTTTGCTTAGTAATTCGTTAGTTTTTCCTTGGTTACCTCTTGGAAGGTCGCGACACTTACAAGATCCTGTTTTGGTGTTAATAACAAGCGATATAAAGTTTTACCTATGAGAAAGCATGGGAGTGACCTGCAAGTTTTACCTATAGGAGCGTTATGCTTGAAACGGTGATTATGCATGTCAAAAGATTACCGGTGGCAATTGATGAGCCAGCTTGCTAAGGTGGGGGGGACGCGGGATATTTAGAGGGTCAACCACTAAATCTAGATGTAAAGGATCGACCTTTCCCTCCGCGAGGAGCACTGCAAGCAGCATTAACAATCATCACATCGAATTCAGCTTATTACGGCCATGTGGCCAAAGAGTCATGAATCAAGTAAACCTTGTAGAAATCACTGTTGCATCACAGGAATGGGAGACGTATCTCATTTTGCTCACGTTCGTTGGTTCATTTTCTCACCATAAATACAACAAACCCCTTGTAGGAACTAAATAGGAGTTCCCGCACACCAGCATTGGAATGTCTGCACTGGCAGCCACCTCTTTTTCCCAATCCTTTCAAAAGGGTGTAGATCTAAAATGACAATGAAATGGAGATATGGGAAAGGGAACCTGCCAAAGCTTTCACGTCTTTCGACAGGGTGTGGATCTAAAGTTAACATGCATAAATTATCCTGCACTCCAGCAGGAAGAAGATGAAATGGTCACAGGATGCATAAAACCCCCCAGACGAGCAGAGAAGACAATTAGTGCATAAATTAGCTGTCACTTAAAAGAAAGTTAAAAGATAAAAGGCAAGAAAATTACTTGAACACCTGTAGCTTTAAGACTGTTGGAGAAACGTAGGTAATTCCGTAAAAAATCTGACACTCAGGGGACAAGAAAAGCATATCCTCTGCTCAAAAAGATTCTAAAGTTTCTTTATCTAAAGGAAGTCCCAAGCATATCCAGTCCTGGTAAGGGGGTTAAACGACGACAAACTCTTAAAGAGAAATTTCACCAAAAGATGGGGGACTTTTGTAAATCAAAGAGGGCCTCCTATTTTTAAGGGATCTCAGTCATTTGCTCTTTCTTCACTCAAATATCCTTAATTATTATTTTACAAAGATGTGCCCACGATAAAATGAATAATTTTATAATTTTATTTTATCTCACTTTCTAATATTAAAAGATATACATATTTTCGATCCCACAACAGCTTTCCTAGCAAGATTTCAAATCTCAAAGTCCTTTTCTCCTTCCATAGACATTCATGCGCATTGTTCGTATTGTGTATATTTATCAATAATCTATATCTATTCTTTAATAAATCAAATATGTCGTGAAAAATTAATCTTTGCTTAATCTTTCGAATGTCAATTTGTTGCGCGCACACTCAGCGCTTGAGCACATTTGCTAGGGAGAGGGAATGATAACATAATGACTTCAATTGCCTACCCCATTCGTTGTCTTTAAGTCCATAACAAAATAATTGTGAGTAGTAAAATTCCTGCAACTATATGAAAATAGAAATTGTTCAATTAATTTTAAATTAAATGTGCGATGTCAATTCAGTTCTAAACTTTTACAGTTTTGCTAATTTAGCCATAAGTTTTGCGCAATTCCAACATAGTTACTGCAGTTAATTTTCATTGAAAATCGCTAATTTGCACACAAGCTCTCCTCCTCTCTCTGGGTATCTCGCAGCTCACTCTCCTCTTCCCTCTTTTATTTTCGTGGTCCCGCCTCTCTCTTTCTCTCTCCTCCTTTCCTTTTCTTTCTGACTCATCTGGCCGCCACTACAAAAAAACATATTTTTTCCGACGAAATTTCCAACGAAAAGTTTGAAAAAATTCGCTGGAAAACGAATTTCCAACGAATTTTTCAACGAAAAAAAATTCGTTGGTAATAAGTCGTCACAAATTTTTCCAACGAAAAATTTCAATTTTCGTTGGAAATTTGCGATGAATTTTTTTTCGTTAGAAAATTCGTTGAAAAACTCGTGGCTAAATTCGTTGAAAACGAATTTTTTTTCGTTAGAAACTACAAATTTTCTTTTGGTCGAAAATCGTGGAAATTTTTTTTCCATCGAAATTTTTTTTTTGGTCGAAAAATAGCCCTCGTCGCCGGCGAGGGCCGAGCTCGTCGGCCATGGTGAGCTCGGTTGTCGCTGGCGAGGGCAAGCCTCGTCGTCGGCGAGGGCCGAGCTCGCCGGCCATGGCGAGCTCTACCCTCGCCATGGCCTACGAGGTATGTTGCGCCTCTTCTTGTTCTTCCCGTACAAGAAGATGAAGAAGAAGCGATGGCAGCGGGAAAGGGAACCTGCCAGGGTCGGAGACAGCCGTGGATCTAAAGTTAACATGCATAAATTATCCTGCACTCCGCAGGAAGAAGATGAAATAGCACAGGATGCATAAAACCCCCCCCAGACGAAGGCCGACAATTAGCCATAAATTAGCTGTCACTTAAAAGGAGTTAAAAGATAAAAGGCAAGAAAATTACTTGAACACCTGTAGCTTTAAGACTGTTGGCGCCGGTGGCGCCGGGGCGCCTCAGGCTTGATATCCTTACCACGGAGGAGCTTGAGTTTGTTTCACAGGAGGAGGGGGGGGGCTGGGGAGGAGGCTGGGAGGGGAGGCGGAGGGGAGACTGAGGGAGAAGGTGAAGGCGAAGGAGAGAGAGAGAGAGAGAGAGAGAGAGAGAGAGAGAGAGAGAGAGAGAGAGAGAATGAATGTGGAAATGAGAGTTGTGGAATAACGAGCCACGAAAAATATCGAATAAGAAAGAAGAGTTTTTGTTGTAAAATCTGGGAAATTTCCCACGAATTTTGCAAAAAAAATTGTACACACCAAAATAATTGTCCTCGAAAATTGAAATTGCTTGGAATTTCCAACGAATTTTCCAACCAAAATTGTATAGACCAAGTAATTGCCCGAAAATTGAAATTGTTGGAAAATTCGCTGAAATTTCCAACCTAATATAAAAATGCCGAACAAAGATGTTTTTTTTTTGGAATTCACGGAAATTTCCAACTAAAAAACTAAAATTGTATACATTGAAATAATTGCCCGGAAAATTGAAATTGTTGAATAATTCGTTTGGAAATTTCCAACGAATTTTCCAACGAATATAAAAAAATGCCAAATAGTACCGAGTTTTTTGTAATTGTTGAAATTTCGTTGGAAATTTCCAACGAATTTTCCAACGAATATAAAAATGCCGAACAAGACACGGTTTTTGGAATTGTTGGAAATTTCGTTAAAATTTCCAACGAATTTTCCAACGAAAATCAGATACACCCAAATAATTACCGGAAAATTGAAATTCGTTGAAAAATTTGTTTGAAATTTCCAACGAATTTTCTAACGAAAAATTGCACACAATGAAATAATTGCCTCGAAATTGAAATTGGTTGGAAATTTCCAACGAATATAAAAAATACCGAAACAATATCGGGTTTTTTTGAATTAGTTGGAAAATTCGTTTAGTAATTTCAACAAATTTTCCAACGAAAAATGTCTGTGACGAAAATAATTCTTAAAAATCGAATTCGTGGAAAATTGTTAGAAATTTCCAACGAATTTTCTTTAAAATTTTTCATTGGAAATTTCTAACGAATTTTGAATTTAAAAATTTTTTTTGTTGAAATTTCCAACGAATTTTACTTTTCGTTGGAAAATTTATCGCAAATTTACAACGAAAATTTTTTCGTCGTAAATTTTCGTGATAAAAATTCAATTTTTTTGTAGTGCGCTCCCTCCTCTCCCTTTTCTTTCCTTTCCTCTCTCCTTCTTTCTTTTCTTCTTCTGTTTTCTTCCTCCTCCCTTTCTCTCTTTCGCACGTCCCTCTCTGCTCCTCTCTTTTCCTTCCTCTTTCTCTCTCCCTCTTCCCTCTCTCTCTCTCCCTCTGTCCCCCACTTTCTCTCCCTTGGTCCCCCACTTTCAATTATTACGATAGAGTCACGACAAGGCATCGCCAGATGTAAGGAACGGGCATGGATTACAATAAACGATTAGCAAATGTATATTATACATTTTCTGACTGTTGACCATATCCCTTGACCGAGAATAATTAGCAACCCACCGGGTATCATGTTCGGGTCGTGACCATCATTGATGTGGAATCGTTCATTTTAAATGGGATTTGAAGCCTTGGAAGTGTTCCCATTGAACAATTACAATATTGTGATGTTCAGCAAAAGGAAAAAAAAATTCAAAATTTCTCGGTTGTCCCACTATTAGAACATGATTGCAGTAAATGATAATGCGATGATCTGTCCTCCAAGTTCAACGGCGTCTTTGATTGGCTGCTTTTTGTCCTTTAAATTGACGGCACATGTGCAACTTGTAAAACAAAACTAGTAACGTAATGAATATTCATTTGAAGTGTGATATTCATAAGCCACTGCACAGCTATCATAGAGTCACGACAAGGCATCGTTAGTTGTACCGAACGGGCATCAATTAATAATATACTATTAGCAATGTATTCACGTGAAATATTAACTTTATATATCCCTTGACCGAGAATAATTAGCAACCTACTGCGTGTGGTATTCGGTCTGCTACCATCATTGACGTGGAATCGTCCATTATGAAAGGGACCGGTGTTAATATGAAATGTAGACATTGAGACATTCGTGTTTAGACCATCCAATTCTCAAGCCAAACAGCCAAGAATCAATTGCCTCCCCCTTTTCAGCCCATTCCCTCCTCGGCAAAACATGGCAGAACTCTTTAGCGTCGCAGAGGGGGTGCTTGGGAAGATAGCTTCCCGCGCCCTCCAAGAAGCCATGGCGATTTATGGTGTCGAGAGCCAGATCAGCGAGCTTAGAGAGACGTTGACTGCCATCAAGGCAGTGTTGTTAGGTGCGGAGAATCAGCATGCGAAGAACCCTGGTCTGCAAGTGTGGTTAGATCGGCTTCAAGATATATTGTACGATGCGGAGGATGTGCTTAGTGAACTCGAGTGCGAAGCCTTAAGGAAGCAGGTGATAAGTCGCTATGGGGGCGTCAACGGGAAGGTACGCCGCTTCTTTTCCTTCTCTAATCCACTAATACTCCGTGCAAAACTCAGTCATAAAGTCAAGGAGATAAGGGAGAAATTAGCCAGAATTTCTGCCGAGAAAGATCAATTCAATCTTTATGTGCGGAGTGCTGACAATGATGTGGCACATTCGCAATCACAAGAGACATCTTACTCGTTCGTAAAGACGTCGGATATCTATGGAAGAGATATTGATAAAGGAAAGATAATTGAGATGTTGATGCAGCCATCAGATGTTGAAAACCTCTCGGTAATTCCCATTGTTGGAATAGGAGGTCTGGGCAAGACGACCCTAGCTAAGTTAGTATACAACGAGAATAGTGTGAAAGAGCAATTTGAGTTGCGACTGTGGGTACATGTGCCCAAGGACTTCAATTTAAAGAAAATTATTGAAGGGATTATTAAAGATGCAACTGGTCAAAGCTTGGGTGACTTTGATATTCAACACTTGCAAACTCGTTTGCAAAACGCCATCAAAGACAAGAAATATCTACTTGTCTTGGATGACGTATGGAGCAATGACCGCCGAAGATGGAAAGAATTGAGAGATTTACTAAGTATAGGAGCTAGTGAAAGCAAGATCATTATAACAACACGCAGTTCAGAAGTTGCTTCTATACTGGGTACCCATCCAGCACATAATCTAGAAGGTCTTTCTCATGAAGACTCTATGACCTTGTTTAAAAAATGGGCATTCGGTGAAGAGGAAAAGGAGCCTCGTCTTGAGCTTCTTAAGATTGGAAATGATATTGTTAAAAAATCACAAGGATTGCCTCTCCTTGTGATAATTTTGGGGGGAGTCTGCTTCGCACAAAGGACGAAGAAAGGTATTGGGCATATATAAGAGATAGCAAAACATGGGAATTAGTGGAAGTAGAAAATGACATTATGCCAGTACTTGAGCTTAGCTATGATCATTTAACACCCCACTTAAAACAATGTTTTCCTATCTTATCACTTTTCCCCAGAGGCGTTGAAATGAAGGCCGTGGATTTAACTAGGGTATGGATGGCTTTAGGACTCATTAGTTCAGCAAGGGAAAAACTAGCACCGGAAGATGTTGGCGTCGAGTACGTGAAAGAGTTGTGGAGGAGATCTTTGATCCAAAATGTTGAGGAGTCTGAATCACTATTATCTTTTGAAGTCCATGATTTGGTCTATTCTCTTGCAACGAGTGTGGGACAAAATTATTGCTCTACTGTTGACTTAAATATTTTAGAGATTTCAGAAAGAGTTCGGTGCATTTCGACCCCTACCACTTCGTTAGAGGAAATCTCAAACTACGATGGAGTCCCACGTTTTTTTGAGAAAGAAAACTTCAAAGAGGCTACGTGCAATTAAATTTCATTACCGAGTTGATGATGGAATTATTACTAGAAAATTTGCTAAAACATGCATTTCCAATTGTAAGCAGTTACGGTTTCTCGATTTGTCATATGGTAGCTTTGAGGGGCTGCCAAGTTCCATATGCAACTTGAAGCAATTGGCATCGTTACTTCTCTATGAGAACAAACGGTTGAAGAAGCTTCCAGATACGATTTGTGAGTTGTAGAGTTTGCAAGAGTTAGATGTAAGTGGTTGCTCCGAGCTAAGTGAGTTACCCAAAAATATGAAAAAGCTCGTCAGTCTTAGATATCTATATATAACAACAAAGCAGGAGAGTCTGCAATAATGTGGGATGCAAGATTTGCAAAACCTATATTGTTTGGGACTTGAGGCATGCAAAAATCTCCAAGTTTTGTTTAACGGTACTTGCCGACTGACTTGCCTTTCGGTGTTAGAGATTGTAGATTGTGGGAGACCATTATCAGTGCCTTTTGGGGAATTAATCTCCCTAAAGCGCTTGCGTATTAAAAGTTCCTCACTCATGTTGATCCCGGAGAAAAAGTTCAGCTTTCCTACGCATCTTCGGGTATTGTCAATAACAAATTCCGAACAAGTAATGGAGCTGCTTGAGTGTATCAATGAATCTGCTTGCACTTTGGATTCCTTTTGCATCTATGATTGCCAGAGCTTCATGGCTATACCTGAATGGCTACCCAATCATACACGTCTCAAAGAAATTCGCTTGATCCGATGTCCCAACTTATCATCCATGCCGCAAGGAATCTGATCCCTCATTGCCCTCAAAGAATTACAGATCAAGCATTGTGGTGAATTGAGCAAAAGATGTGAGCCACAATCTGGCGAGGATTGGCACATAATCTCTCACATTCCTCGAATCAAACTTGATTTGATTAAAATACAATGGACTGATGTTTAGGTACGCCCATCTATCATCCTCTCCCTTCATTTCTTCTTCGTTCTTAGATATAATATAGCCACATATTGAGATTCCTTTCTTATAATTCTTTTTCCTGACTTCCTCGTTGACAATGCATTATGCACATAATATTGACATCTTTAAGTCTATGCTTGGGAAAATGTTTAGACCTGCCATATTGAAAGTAAAACTTGATTCCCTAATGATGGAATCTCGTTTTGTGCTTTTACTTTAGAAATTCGAATCTGATGTAACTTTTTGAATGTTTTTTTTTCTTTTGATGATTATTGTTGAAGAAGCTATGTTAAATTTTATTATTCAACCATGTCCACATCGTCCTTGGTCATTATGTATCAAATGATAGTTTGAATATTTTTTAATCAGATGAATCTATTGCAAATATCCTAAAAGCACTAGTTAAGTTCACTAGCCGTGTCAAAAAGAAATCGCGAGATATTTGGAAGTTTATTGAAGTAAATGCACTTACTAGAAGGCCACCTATATAAGAAACTTTACAACTCCTTTGATTTCAGAAAAAAATTTCAATTTTCATGTATTTTTTATTAAAAGAAAAGTAGAAACAAGTTTAAACTTTTTTAGCAAAAGTAAAGGTTTTCTTTTTGAGTGCAACATGGAGTATATACTTATATTCCATCAAAATTGTAAAATAGGTTCTTCCAAAACCCCATGTTTCATTTGGATTAAAAGCACGAAAAACATTGAATTGTAATTTTGAGTCTATAGATTTAATTCGATAACAGTTTTCTTCATTTTAATTTGACAATTGTTTTCAAAAAAATGAAATACATTTTCACGACAGCTTTTCATTCTTGATCAAATGGAGGTGGATATAAAGGAAACTTTGAGGAATATAATGAGGTCTTGAGTATTTAAAATGCATTTAACCAAGCTATACAAGTATTTAGGTGCACTTTTCAATTTCTTTAAAATAAACCATGTCATCTTGACCCGTTATCATTAGTATTATTGAAAGCTTTGATGGTTCTCATCCGAACTTGCCACATGGAAAGATGACTGAGGGGGCAAGTGGCAGCTTTTAGCCAATTTGAAATTGCCAAAATATAACCAATAAGAGGACTATTGTAAAAATTTTATACAGCTTTTACTCAAACATTTTGGGGGCATGTTTATTTTGGATTAAGCAAAAGTAAAAAATTATTAATTTTCTTTTCTGTTAAATTTTATACTATTGCTCGATAATTTTAAATGATAATGAAAAATTATATGCAAATCTATGTGCCAACATTTACTTGTGAAAATTTATGGGGTTTTTGATTAACCAAAACCCAAAGTCTGTAAGTCATAAGATCTAAATTATAGGCTATATATGGACTCACCATTTTGTTTCAACCAATCAAAATAGTAAATCAAGATTCATTACTCGAGTACCATTAGCACATTGTTCAAAACTAATGCCAGCAATCACACATTTAAGCGCTTATCCTTAGTGTGTACATGTATTATTATTTTGAAAGTAATTGAGAAACACTTATAAGAGCCAAAATTTCCACACATTTTTATGCAAAACAAAAACTTCTACCTCATTTTTTATTGAAAGAAATCTTACATCCATATAAGAATTAATTTTGCTAACGTATTAAAAATATCTTAATGAATAGAATATCTAAGAATGACAAATTCACATGACACCACAATAAATGCCATAATACTATATATGTTGCATATAGTCTACACTCATTTTTTTTTAAGTGCAGATGAACTCCCATGATCTATTTGCCATGCCATGTGGATCTCTGCGAAGATTTGAACATGCAGTCAGCTAATCTTTCATCGATCTCTTTCAATTTCAGGGATGAAAACAATGGCCATGATATTGTACTTTTCTCTTTCTTTCCTTGAATGTGCGTTGTTCTTTATTATTTGCTTGTGTTTGTATTGCACATTTCTCTATGAAGAAAATGCCTTACTCGTATTGTTTGAGATCAATTGTAACATTATCTCTGTTTATATTTTCTTAAAACAATATTTGTCTTTAGTTCATCGACAATGAATGAAATCACGCCGCGCCATTTGAATCTTATTTTTGATAAATTAGTGTTAGTTACTTGATCATTTTTTAATTGTTCCACTAGACTATTTAAAGAGTTTCCTAGACATAATGCATTTAGAAAACCATATTTTTTCGTTTTTAATTTGTTTTACTTCACTTCTACATAGAAAGGTTATTTTTTTTCTTTTCCTTTTTCCAATTGCAAGAAAAAAAAATGGCCGAATTGATCCTTTTCGGCATCGTAGAGCGTGCGTTGAGTCAGCTCAAGTCAAATGCCCTCCCATAATTGGCTGGTATGTTTAAGCAAAACTGTTCTTGCCAAGATCTTGTGCAACGACGAAAAGGTCAAAAAAATTTGATTTGAGAATATGGGCATGCGTTTCCGATTATTTTGATCTAAAGAAAGTTCTTGAAAAAGTCTTGAGAGATGCTATAAGTCAAGGCATGATCAGAGTTTTGTTAACAACTAAATTTTCGCCTTATTGATCATTCATACATTCAAAAATTTTAGGGATCAAATTCACCGTCATGACAGAATTTAACCCCTAAGCAAAAACATTGATTTTGCATTCAATATTCCTGTTGCATTCCTTCTGCATTTAGAAACAAGAGACACAATAGTTTGTTGATACCTCAGTTTCCCTCTCCATAGACCATCCATGCACTTTATAAAAATTAGGGGTGATCGAATTCGCAAATAGCGACAGAATCGGCCCCTGGCAAAAAAAATCGATCCAATACCATGTTGCATCCTTATTTCTTACATCATTTCTCTGCATTTAGAAACTAGAGGCATTATAGTTTAGTTTTGCATTAATACCACGAAAAATTTCAAATTGGTACAACTGTGATAATTTTACTTCGAATTATTTTTTTAACCACAAAAATCCCAAACTCGTGCACCTGTGACAAATTTACCTCGAACTATTTTTTTTACTATAAAAAACCCTAAACTAGTATACTTGTGACAATTTTACACGAACTAATCTTTTAATATTATTTTTCAGAATTTTTTATTACTTTATTTTTTATTTTATTTATTTTCTTTTTTTCCTTCATCTTCTTTATCTTCAAACTCTGGCCAGTTGTTGGACCGACGACTGGCCAAAGGCGGAAGTCGACAAGGTCGGGTTCACCGGCACGAGCTCGGCGGACGCTTGACCTTACGACGTTGTTGGCAAGGCCGACCTCGCCGTTGTTGGACGAGGCCAACCTTGCTTGCCGCTAGCGAGGCTTGAACTTGCCGGCGTTGGACGAGGCCAACCTTGTTTGCCGCATGAGGCGAGGCTTGAACTCTCGCCTTGATCCGGGAAGAGGGCCCTCGCCAGACCGGGAGAATCAACCAGGGCTCAACCTGCTCAACCTTGCCGGCACTGGTGAGGTCGGCCTTGCCCAACAACGGCGGGGCCGACCTTGCCGGCTTCCACCTCTGGCCACTCGTCGGTCCGGTAACCGGCCAGAAGTTAAAGATGAAGAAGATGAAGGAAAAAAGAAAAGAAAAGAAAAGAAAAAATAAAAAAAATTAATAAAAAATTTCTAAAAAAAAATTTAAAAATTAGTTCGGGGTAAAATTGTTACACGTATACCAGTTTGGGGTTTTTGGTGGTCAAAAAAATAGTTCAGGGTAAATTTATCATATGTATATTAGTTTAAATTTTTTGTGATAAAAAATAATTCGAGATAAAATTATCACAGCTATATAAATTTATGATTTTTTGTGGTATTAACCATTTAGTTTTTCAGTGCCCACGCTGAAAAATGAGGGATTGCTTACGCATTTCGCAAAGGTTAAGGATCGAAGTTGCTAATAAGGGTGCGCATGAATACCATTCTGTGCCCGGGAACAATTTCTGAACAGAAATGATTTTTTTTAATGCTTTGCCCGAAAACAATTTCTGAGTATTTGAAGGCGTTTGATAAACTGTCCAAAATTTCTATTCTTAAATAGAAATGCGTTTAGTAAACTACACAAAATTTCTGTTCCCAAATAATATTTTAATAATATTTTGAATTGTTTTTTTTTCTTTTTAACTATTTTCTTTTTTGGCCATGGCCGACGAGGGAAACATTTGCCCCGGGGGCGAGGGTCGACCCTCGCCGCCTTGGGCGAGTCCTCGCCGCGGTCGCGACGCAGGCGGCGGCTCGCCCAGCGGGCGAGGGTCCACCCGCCTCGCCAGGGGCGACTGCCTTACCCGCCCAGGTCGGCGCGAGGGGCAGGACGCCCTCGCCAACCCAAACTGGGTCAGGCCGGTCGCACGGCCGCCGGCCGCCGGCAGCGTCTGCCCGACTAAGAACAACACAAAATAAGAAAAGAAGAAAAGAAAAACCCGATTCTCAAAATTGTGAGAAACAAGAAGTAACTTTTTACTTCTTGTTTCTCTCTCCAAAATGCTTTCTCGACACAAATTTTTGCAAAATGTGTTGAACAAATGCGTTTTTACCAAACGCATTTCTATTTCCAAACTATTTCTGAGATTAAAAGAACAGAAATTTTTACTATTTGGCACGTTGCCAAACGCACCCTAAGGGTGCGTATGAGAACCATTCTATGCCCGGGAATAATTTCTGAATAGAAATGATTTTTTTTTTATTCTGCGTACTTAAAACAATTTCTGGTATTTTAAGGTGTTTGATAAACTGTCCAAAATTTCTATTCCTAGAGTATAAAAGAATAGAAATGCATTTAGAAACTTCACAAAATTTGTTCCCAAATAATATTTTGAATTGTTTAATTTTTTAATCTTTTTTGTGTTGTTCTTCTTTGGCCATAGGCCGAGGCCGGGGTCGACGGCCGAGGGCAGCCTGGCCTGATCCGGCCGAGTCGCTAGACCCACGGCCGAGGATCACCACCGTGGTCGCGACGCCACAGGCCTTAGCCCCGCCCAGATCCGCAGGCCGACTCAGTCATCGCACCCACGGCGGTGGCTCTGGCCTACTGTGGGTCGCGACGGGCGAGGCCGACCGCTGGATCGCCAGGCTCGACCCCAGGCAAATGGGGTCCAAGGAAGAAACCAAAACGGCCGAAAATAAAAAACAAAAAAAAAAAAAAAGAAAAGAAAAAAAAATGATTCTCAAATTGTACCGAAAAAAAAAGAATTTTTTTTTTACTTTTTGTTTCCCTTCCAAAACTGTTTCTCGGCATAAATTTTAGCAAAAATGTGCCCGAGAACAAACGCATTTCTATTTCCAAACTATTTCTGAAAATAAAAAACATAAATTTTTATTGTTTGGCACGTTGCCAAATGCACCCTAAGAGTGGAATTCGACCCTTAGCCGAAAACGTTAGCATTACATCATCATGCACTCATATTCCTCACTATACTTTTTCTGCACTTAGCTACTGGAGAAATCGTAAGTTTAAGATATTGGATCTGACAGCGATAATTTTGATTGACAAAGAAGTCGAAGCTCAAGGACCAATGAAGGTTTTTTTTTTTGTTGACCAAAAGGACCAATCAAGGTTGGAAACGAGTAAAAAACCGAGCGGTGAGGGGCTGATTTTGGCCTACTTTCTCTTTGCTTGTTTCAAGGTCCAAACAAACTTGAAAAAATGGGAGCCAAGTGCCACGATGATCGTCTTTGAGTCTATTTTTTTATTCGTTCATGGCTCGTGTTCTGGTTCTAGTACCGCGATGATCGTCTTTGAGTCTATGTTTTATTGGTTCATGGCTCGTGTTCTGGTCGTAAGTGTAGCTTTCCAGATTTGGCTTTCCTCAAGAGCGTGTTGGCTGTTCCCCTAACTCGTAAACTGTCTGATTTAGGCCACCAAAACGGGGCTTCCTGATATCTTTTTGGCATGATTTTCTTACATTATCAATATTGATGTATTGGCTCCACTTTTCTCCAAATTTAAGATGAAAAGGATGAGACAAGTGCGTATTCGCCGTTTTCGCGTGCCTGCACAGTCTGCCCATCCTTGCCCGAGTTGAATGTTTTTTGCTTTTCCGACCTATTCTGACATTTTTTTTGCACCATTGAGCCATCCCACCGGCCACCACTAACTAGAGACTAACTAGACATGAACTAGAAGCTAGAGGAACCAAATTGGAGGACCAAACCGATTCATTAGTGGCCAACCAAATTCCCCAATATTTGGAAATGAGAGGACCGGTTGGCAGCTCAACTTAAAGGGCCTCACCGTCCGATTTTCGGGGATTATGGTACCAGATTTTCTGCTGAGTTTCAAGAGGGAAGAGCCTTTTATCTGACCTTGATTGATTGGGCTTGACTGAGGTGACAAATATAAAGCCAAGGACCGTTCGAATTTGGATCAAGCCGAAGACCGGTGGATATGGACGGCTAGAAACAGCTTGTGCCGTGACCATTTAAGAGGGAGAAAATATTCGATGCTCAGCATTGATCACGTGATCAGCCTCCGTGACGTGCGCAGATCTAGTCAGCTCTACTAAAAAAATAACACGTGTCATTCGAAATGAAAAATAATAAATAATAAAATTAAAAGTTGATCTTCTCTCTCTCCTCTGCTGGCTGGCAGGTTTGCAAAATCACTGAGCACACACAACTCTCTGTCCTCTTTTTCTTTTCAATGGCTTCTTCACCTGCTCTCTCACTCTCCTCTTTTTGAGGGTGGTTTCTCACTCGATCAACAAAAAGGCGAGATTTTTCTTCGTCCATTTTCTCCAGAAAATCAAACGTTGGAGTGAAATCCATCAACACAGATCAAGCAACAGACGAAACCTCGGACGACCAGGCCATATATACCGGGGCGGCGCTGCGTTTTGCAGTCTGACAACGGCCGCGAGGGATGGTCGTCCTTTACCTCCCCTCCTCCTCCTCCTCCTCCCCCCCCCAGAAAGAATGGACTTTGCATGAGCCACCCAAAAAATCCAATCATAGCCATTTCAATTTGTCAATTTTGGTTTAATCCAGCAAAGAAAGTTTCGATTTTGGCCAAAGTTTTTCCTTGTTAAGAGCTTGCCGCTGTTGTGTAAGAATGCCCAGAAGCCAACAGATCAGTCTTTTTCCTTGAAGCTTTCTATCGACCCCACTCGCACGGAAATAAGATAGCAGACTTGTCGTTTGTTGCCACCCTCCCCCCTCTCTCTCTGCATGCTGGGTGACTTCCATGGATATCAATCCTCCAAATGCTGTAGTTCCCCCCGCCCTTTTGTTTATTTGCTTCTACGTGTATAACTGTTGTGCTTGTCCCCTCTTTCTTGCTCAATGCGATATGATAAAGGTCATTCATTTCCGAAGTTAATTGAGCGTGTTGGTGGACATGCTAATGAGTAATGACTCGCTGGCACAAAGCAAAATTTACAACTTTAGTGCAAAAAGTTAAACTGCCGAGGGGGTCTCAGTTAATCAAATTCTCTTAGTTAGCTAAAAGTTTCACAAAGTGACTTTAGCATTTGATTTTTGCGTTCTGATGGTAATCGTACTTTAACTTATCTTGCAAAGTTCAAATGGCTTTGCATTTGATTCCCTGCGAAAGCACACTTTAGCGAGTGCAATGGGAACACGATAAATTTGCATCTTGCTTACATTGTCTTCTCCGAGAGCGACAGCTTTTTCCAATGTGCTCAAGTTTTGTTGAATATGCTGCTGAGTTTGCCGCGGAAAACATGAATAAGAATATCATAGATGAAGTGGTGATGAGATACGAGGATGAAACAGAGATGGAGTGAAGCTTGGTTACTTGAAGAGCGATTTGGAGTTTTTGAACGAGGAATCGCGAGGCGCCTCATGCTAGGTAACTGAAGGGACGTATCAAGAACCGAAATAGAACGATCACGCAGAAATTAGAAAAATAGATGATGCATGAGTTTATCCAGATTCACCTTCGAATAGGATTACGTCCTGTAAAGAGATTTTACTATATTTTTTATTTACAGCTACTCAACTTATTACAATGATTAAAAAAACGAGCAAAATATATATGTCTCAAATTGGCTCAAAATCTAAATATATATGAAATCTCTTAATTTCGCATCATACGGGTTAGTCCAAACCCGTTGAGGTTTCAAGGGCGCTGCCCTCGAGCCTTCGCCGCTCACCGAAAGCAGGACAACCGCTCACCGACTGTAGCGGAATTCCGTCCGAGGGGCATTGCCCCCAAACCCCCACCCGCTGATTGGGCAGTAGGGCACTTGTGTCGGGGGCGCTGCCCCTGAACCTCTGCATTTTGCACGCATAGGTCACATATCGTCGAACAAGACTTTAGTTTTCCTAAGCTCACGTGGACATATCCGATGTGAGAAATAAGGGCCCCTAAAGTATTCGCCAACTCCAATAGTAACTGTGTTGATAAGAAGGGGCAATCACTTGGTGTCTAACGCTAGAGATTATGAAGCCGTTCTTTGTAGGGCTTGCCACTGCAGAGGCTCTCACATCCGATGATAAGCCTTGTAGCGAAGATGAAAAGGAATGCATTGAGGCTCTCACAATATTTTATTCATTCTTTATATGTAAAAAGATACCGGGTCACAGATTTGTATGAAATTAAGTTCTTTTACCTTAGTCACTTCCAATCCGAAACAACTCAGTTACCAAATTCTGCTTCTGTTAGAAGCTTGTGAGATTTCTACCCATTTCATGAAAACTAGATTAAGAATCAAGCTATTGTATCAACATGTATTTTTTATCCGTGGGTCTATCCGCTAATTTCACTTCAAAAATATTCTTTTGAATTGTCATGGCTGTGAAAGTCAATCGACATAAATGATTTATGTCCTAATGCTATGGTGTGTATCTTTGTTAATATGATCATGCATTGACTTCCCTTATCCTGGAGTTTGCAACAGATGAGTTGCAACATGTGGAACTTTTCTTAATGCCTATTGCAAAAAGTTAATTTTTTTGAAAGCGAGATCTGAATATCAAGAAAATGGATCCCTCCACACAACATAATGCACCTAGGGAACCAACGAACCCGTATGAGACTGGACGAACCGACGGGCTTGAAATCAACGATATTAGATTGAGCTCAAATTTGATCGGCTGAAGCGAAACGGCGTGCTCATCGATACTTACGCCTTTGGCCATGATTAACGATGAATTTTCGCGATTTGAGATTGTTTAGATGGATTTTTCTATTTTTTAGTATTTTTTTGGGTTAATTTAGTAAAGGACAGTTTCATAATTTTACGTTTTGATGTTTACTAATCCTAGTAGCGTTAGGTTTAGGGATATATAAGCTTGTTTTAGGGTTTCCTTTGAACAGACTTTGGATATTTTTGATTTGATAATTATATTTGGAGGACGAATTGTTCTTCTATCAAATTTTCTTGTTCAGTTAATTTTTCTATCGCATTTCGGCATCAATTGGTATTAGAACACAGGTTGCTTGAATCAATGGCTGAACAAAATCGCGATCGTGGACGGCGGGCTTGTGGTGGCTGGGGGCATGGAGGTATTCCTGAAATAGACGACCAACCACATCTAAGAGATCTGCGAGATGTAGAAATTGAAGAACAAAGAAGACGAATCCAGGATTTAGAGCGACAACTTGCGGAGACGAGGTTGGGCGTTCAATCCGAAGAAGGAGTGGAATCTGAGAATCCATCGGATGATGAAGAGGAGGACGTAAACCCTTTTGGAGTTTTGAACCAGGGGCGGAATCGAGGAGTACGACCTGGAAATCAGCGCTCTTCTCAAAATTTCGGAATGAAGATCGAGATTCCCGAGTTTAATGGTAAGGCTCATCCTGATGAGTTTATTGATTGGTTGCATACGGTAGAACGGATTTTTGATCTTAAAGACTTAACTGAGGGGCAAAAAGTGAAGTTAGTGGATATTAGGCTGCGAAAATATGCTTCGATTTGATGGGAACACGTGAAAAAGCAACGTGCTAGAGAGGGGAAGTCGACAGTGGATCGTTGGGAGAAGATGAAAAAGTTATTGTAGAAAATTTTTTTTGCCTATCCATTATAAGCAAGAGGCGTTTATCGAATATCATAACGTCAAGCAAGATGATAAAATAGAAGAATTTACAGAAGAATTCGATCGCTTGCGGGTGTATTGTGATGTGGCGGAGGAAGACGAGCAGATGATTGCACAATATCTGGCAAGACTGCGATATGAGATCTCTGATGTTGTCCAATTATAGCAGTATTGGACATATGAGGGTGTGTGCAGACTAGCCCTAAATGTGAAGGGGCAGTTTAAAAGAAAGAGTAGTAATTCTAAGTGGTCATGCAACAGTTCCAAGTGATCAGATAAAAAATCCCAAGGAAAAGTGGGAACATTTGCGGTAAATTCGACACCGGTCATAGTTAAGGATGTGAGTTCTAAACCTGCATCCAACGAGGGGCAGAGTAGTGCTGGAACTAGTAGGGGAGGAACTGCAGCCAAGCGGTGTTTCAAGTGTCAAGGATTCGGGCATTTTGCTGCTGATTGTCCGAACAGATAGATTGTGACGCTTGTTGATAATCCAGTTTTTTTTATAAAGACCTAGTTTATGACGAATCTAAAAGCGAAGAAGAGGATGCGGATGCGGAACAGAAAGAGATTATCTATGCTGATTCTAGTGAGTCCCTAGTCGTTAGAAGAATATTAAATGTTGCTGTAGCGGATGATAAATCATGGCTTAAACATAATATTTTTCATACTAAGTGCACTAGTAGAGGAAAAGTATGCAGCCTGATAATAGATGGCGGGAGTTGCGAGAATGTTGTGTCCACGACTATGGTGAAAAAGTTAGGGTTAAAAATAGAAGATCATCCTCAACCATACAAGCTGTCGTGGCTTAGAAAAGGGAACGGGGTGAAGGTGAGTAAAAGGTGTCTTGTACAATTTTCGATTGGAAAAAATTACATCAATGAGGTGTGGTGTCATGTATTCCCAATAGATGCTTGTCCTATTTTTATTGGGGAGGCCGTGGCAGTTTGATAGAAAGACACAGCATGATGATTTCAGAAATACCTATACCTTCGAGAAGGATGGCCGAACCATTACCCTAGGTCCTTCAGATTTGAGAAAAGAAGTAAAGAATAATCTGCTATCCAGTCAGAATTTCCAGAAGAGGCAGTGAACGCGCCTGGGCTTTTTGCCATTGTGGTGATGGAGCAAAATTCGACAGTCTCGAAATTCCTACTCAAGTTCTGCCCTTGCTTGAGGAGTTTACTGATGTCGTACCAGAAGAGTTGCCACTTAGGTTACCGGGTGAGCATAATGTTTCTGAAACTTTTAATGTAGCAGAATTGTCACCTTACTACACTGAAGAGGAAGAAGACCTTGAAGAGATTAACGACAATGAGACGAAACAGATTCGAGGACGAATCTTTCTTTAGCAAGGGAGGACAATGCACCTAGGTAACTAGCGGGCCCGTTATGTGACTGGACAAACCGACGGGCTTGAAGTCAACGATATCAGATTGAGCTCAAATTTGATCGGTTGAAGCGAAACGGCATGCTGATTAATACTCACACTTTTGGTCGTTGTCGCGACCCTTCTTTTCGGTCATGGGAAAAAGGAACGGGTTTAGGTGGTATTATCCAAAAAGGCGGACGATGGCCCATCGATCTAGACGTGAACTCTCCCCAAGTTCATACCCCGCGCAACGTTGGATTTCGTTTTGAATTCTCGATAACTTAAGTACTTCTAGGAGTCGCCACTAGCCTATTGGGGTCGGCTAGAAACCAATCAAGACGCTGGGGGTGTGTCGCCTTGATTCCTACGCAACCAGAGATTCTAGGGCCGGGGACTTGTTTACACTAACATTTCTATTAGCGCCCTTTCGGTACCTAACTTGAGAGTGCATTATCTAAGTGGTCACGCGATCTTAATCACCAATTATAACCCTATAATATCAAAGCCGCTAAGTGTCCTTGCAAATGTTTTTGTGGGATTATTTTCTTCAATGTCTAGATTAATACTAACCTAATTTAGGAAAGAAATTAACACTCAAATTATTGAAAAAAGTAGAGCAGTAAGTAAACATCCAAGAAATTGAAATGACTTGAAAATAAACGCGGAAAGAGAAAACCCGATACAAGTCGGGCAAATAATATTACATGGCCTCGTTATCATGCCCCGGGACAGGACCCCCATGAGCAAAATGAGAAATCAAATATGCATGAAGTTACTCTAGCCACACAAAGCTATTCTAATTAATTTTAGTCTATGCAAAATGGATTTTTGTTTTTGTCATAAAAATGGTAATAAAATACCAAAATAGCATTAAATTAGGCAAATGACTTTATAAAATTGGGAAAATCTCATAAATGTCATTTTTTTGCATAATTTGATGCTATCCAACATTTTTCCTTCTTTTTTTGAAATTTTTTTTTTGATTTTTTTTTTTTTTTTTTTTCGTTTTTTTATTTAAAAATAATAACAATTCCCTAAATCAGCCTATGCTCGGTTTACGTGAACATGAAACAACTCAGAATATGAATATCACGAGAACCGGGCTCAAATCAACCGTTTCAAGATCGAAGCTTGGTTTGGGGCATTTTGTCGAGCATTTGGTGTGCATTAAACTGCCCCAAATGGCTTCCTCGAGCCATATTCATGGCCTTCAATCTCACATCGTGTGTAATATCAAGTGGAACCAAAGTATCAAGGCTATATTACCACATGCAAAGAACAAGATTAGCTGGAAATCACAACCTAAAACGCACAAGAACCGAGTTGGAATCGGCCTCCAATATGTGGGTTCAGGCTGCTTTTTGCAAATCTGGGTTTAAACCCAGGTCAGGCAAACTTGTTGCATGCCCAGATTTAAGCCCCGACACTCATCACGTGCAAGATCTATGGGAAACATCACTTCATCCAAAAGAATATACGTAACATCTACTTTTAAATGGAACAAACATCATGGGGAATGATCAAGTGAACACGTCGAAACAACCCCTCCAAGAAGCATACACGCATGGTTCATAGTGACTAGCCATGAATCATTGTGGGTTAGCTTGGCTTTTTACTCGAGTTGCAAGCCATCTCATGGTTCACACAGGGCTTCAAAGACCAAACCAAGCGGATCTCAGCATAATTTGTACACCCATATAACGTTCATCAAGCTCATGAAAGTAGAAAACGCATGCAAAGGGGAGTAGCAAGTCAAACATATAGGGCTCATGAAGGGGCTCCAACACTTAGAAAAATTCCAGCCTCAGAAATCAGTTCTCTGGACTGGTCTTCTCTTGATTTTTGCATGACTAAAACATGTTCAAAATTGAAAAAAAATACATGTAGGATGCTCACCTTGCTTCCTAGTTTCTCTTTGAAGTATCCCTTGGCCGAGGGAACCAAAAAATTGTCTTCGAAGGGCGCGGGGAACTAGGCTTCTTCAAACTGGAAAATGAGATCTGCAAAGAAAGAACTGACAACGAAGGTTTTGGTTGGTCTCCAAAACCAGAATAAACGACCTCTTTTTCTAACTAATTTGACACCAACCAAAACTAGATGTATTCTAGTTTAATTCCCAAGCCACAGCTTCCCTCATATATTCCTCATGTATCTCAAAAACTCCCACCTTCCCTCACCAGTGACCATCTGACTTCAACACTTAGAAAATTTCTGGGTTTCCCTATTGACCCGAGAATAGGCTGCTTTTCGAGGGGATTTTGGTGGCTTTCCCGACGTCCATTTGGGACGTGTGACCTATGGTTGGAAAGCTCTTTGAATGTAGTTCACTCTCTAGTTGAAGGTTTTGGCTAGTTTTGGCTCGAAGTTCACGAAAATCTCACTTTTCTCTCCACAAGCCAGTCTGGAACTTTTCTGGGTTCATATTCTGTTTGAGTTGTGTCTGGGGGTGTGTTTTTGGCACGACCGTGAACTCTCCGCTTCTCCTCTCATCCCTTTCTTTTTATCCCCTAAAAGAACGTGCTTCAGAGATCCTATCCACCAAATCCAACCAGATTTTGAGCCCGTGATTACCCATTTACCAAGCCTGCAAACTGAGTCTCTTCACCAACTTTCTGACCCCAAAATCATCCACTTTGCAGCTGTTGCGTGAGCAGGTTTGACTGAGATTATCACGTGCATTCAGCAGCTTTTCCTTGGCAAATTTTTGTCCATTTGCACTCCTAATGATGGTCTCACACCTCGGCCAGAGTTCACGCTAATCGGTTGGCTGAGTAGGATATGGTGGGGCCACAAAGTTGGCTACTCAGCAGCCTCGAATTAGACCAAATCGTGGACCGGTTTTTGGAAGCTGATTTAAGTGCTTTAATGCATTAATCTGGTCGGAATTTTTGGTCAGTTTGAAACTTGAAGTATACTAGTTTAAGATGATAATCAGAATTTGCAATTTTCCATGCCCAATTTTGCAGAAAAGTCCCTCAAAACTAGCCATTTTCTTGCTCGAGGATGCCCAATTTGAGCCAATCTAGTCCTTTTGGCTTGATCTGATCAATTTTACCTTGCCCATTTTCACTTTCAAACTTGATTAGGGGTTAAAATGATGATTTAAGGGCTTGGGGGAAAATTTTACAAATTTTTATTTTGGTCCCCAACTTTTGAAAATTGCATTTTGGCCCCAACTTGCTGGTTCATTTGCAATTTGATCCCTCAGGTCTCGGCTAGCTACACTTGAATCCTTGGCCCTTGCTCTTCCATTTTTTTTTTTTAGTAGAATAATTCCAAAATATTTTTGTGGAAGACCAAATTCCAATTTTTCGAAAAAAATTTTCGAAAAAAATTTAGGTGTCAATGTATAGTGACTAACAATGGATTTTTGCGATTCGAGATTGTTTAGATGGGTTTTTCTATTTTTTTAATATTTATTTTGGGTTAATTTAGTAAAGAGCAATTTTGTAATTTTACGTTTTAATGTTTACTAATCCTAGTAGAGTTAGATTTGGGGATATATAAGCTTGTTTTAGGGTTTCCTTTGAACAGATTTTGGATATTTTTTATTTGATAATGTTATTTGGAGGACGAATTGTTTTTCTGTCGAATTTTCTTGTTCAGTCAATTTTTCTATCATGTTTCGGCATCACAACATTTCCCAATGCAATAAGCATAGAATAACACTTTGGTCCCCTCATTCAAATGTCCTTTTTCTACCGCCGACAAGGAAAGGGATCAGGAAGCTGCTCAAATCAGCAATCGAAGAACTTTCATTGTATTCATCATGAATAAACTCCATCTTCCTTACGTTATAAGGAGACAAGAAGCATAATACTGAGAAAAGAAGCATAATACTGATAAATACATTCACGGCAAAGACTTGCCGAAATCTTCATACACAATGGCAGTAGTTGAAAGATGACGCAAACATAACCATATTCAATGTTATCAGTACAAATACTCAGATACTTGTGGCTCAATAACAGCACAGTACAAGGATGCAAAAGCTCAATCGCCCTCCTAAAGTGCTTTACCAAGCAAGATCATAATAATAATAAAAAAGCATCTACACAAACACTAACAGTAATACCACATGAAAAACATTACCATGCGATGGAATTTTAAATACTAGGCAGTGAGCAAATCTTTCTCCAATTCTAGGTCTTAATCAACTCTCGAATTGTGAAGTCTCGATTCTGCTAGAACAACAAATTTCAAACAAAACATGAGAGAGAGGTGGAAGGCTCGTATTGAACTCACCACGGATGCAAAAATCTTAAGTTCTAATGCCTGCTCCGCTGTTCCCCTATCATTCTCTGACCTCCTCCCCCTGGACCTGGAGCCATCATATCGGCCACCTCTCTTGGAGGAGGCATCCACTTTACTAAACTCCATCATATTGGCCACCTTCGTATCGGCTCGTGCAAAGTCTGTTCTTTCCGGGGGAGGAGGAGGAGGGGGAGGTGGAAGACGACCCTCCCTCGCGGCCGTCGCCGGCCCCCAAAAGGCAGCGCCGCCCCAGTATATCCACTCTACATGGCCTAGTCATCCGAGGTTTCGTCTGTTGCTTGATCTGTGCTGATGGAGTTCGCTCCAACGTTTGATTTTCTGGAGAAAATGGACGAAGAAAAATCTCGACCTTTTGTTGATCGAGCGAGAAACCACCCTCCAAAAAGAGGATATTGATGGAGCTGGTGAAGAAGCCATTGAAAAGAAAAGAGGAGAGAGAGAGAGTTGCGTGTGCTCAGTGATTTTGCAGACCTGCCAGCCAGCAGAGGAGAGAGACAAGATCAACTTTCAATTTTATTTTTTTAATTTTCCATGTCGGTGACACGTGCCATCTTTTGAGCGAAGCTGACTAAATTCGCGCACACCATATAAGCTGACGACGTGATAATTGCTAACTACCGAATATTTTCTCGTTTAAGAGGGAGTTCAGTCCCATTTTGGATCGCTCCAAGCCATTTTTTCTACTGTAAAAAGCTTTAGGGTTCAAGTGTGAGAGTTTAGAAGCAAAATCCGAGCAAAAATCTAGAGAAAACTCCGAGTTTGGAGACCAAAATCGAGAGGTAGACAGGAGAGTTTTGTGACCGTGAGCTAGGGTGTCTTGGCCGTGAGTTCTAAGCGGTGATCCGTGAGCTTGTGGTGCCCTATTCATCCTTTAAGGTAGATTTCATGTCTTGATTCTGGTTTTGTTTGGCTTTGGTTCCTTCTCCATGCTTCTAAGCGCGGAATCGGAGTTTAAAGTCGAGGTATGGAAGCCTTTCTCGCCCTTGCGGGCATCGCAAGCTCATTATTTCGGTCTACCGGTTCATTTAGCGAGGCCACGGCATTCGGATTTGTACGGTTAGTCTTTAGATCATGTATGTTGTTAAAATACCGGTGGTTTCATTCTTGAAGCTGGTTGGAAATCGGTTCTTATGCTTGTGGTCGTGACTACCTCGGTGCAAATCCTAGTTGGTCCTTGCTTGTTCATGCTCTATAGTTGTTGTTTATAATAATATATATATGATGCCTATTTGCGATAGGCTTAGTGTTTAATAGTCGTATGTTACATCAAATGCGTTGAATGTCGGTTATGTGCCTTGTAAACGATTTTAAGAAATTTTTTATGCCCTCTGGTCAGTCCGTTCCAGCCTTGGTTCATGCGTGTTTAGTCTTCATTCAAGTGTTAATTTTGTGACCTATTGCTTGCCCGTTAATGTGGGTTCTTGTCCTAATTAGTCCTCGTTAATTTCTTCAAGCGGTCTGCGTGGTTCGGGGATGAGTTAGGACGCTTTCCGAGTGATTTTGAAACCATTTTGTGCGTCGTTAGCGGCATCAGTCCCCTATCCAGAATTTGTGCTTGCTTGGCAGGGACGCCTAGTCTCCTTTGAGCCTTGAATCGTGGCCTTGACGGGCCTCGTGTCGGTCTTCGTTGATAAAAGATGGGGATTGCATTTAGATAGGAATTGCTTCTTACGGCTAAATTTGAGATATGCTTAGTGCGTTCCATGTCATTTAATGCATTATGGACATCATCTAGTTAGGATATTTACATTCCTTAGCCTAGGATTGTTTGCACGTTTAAATTTATGCAATAGATTACGAGGTCTTGTTTGGAGCCTTAATAATAAGGCGGTGCTAAACTTTTACTCGATACGGCCTGGGTTTACTTACCGTACTTAATTATATTTATATCTTGCTTGATTTGTGCTTTGCTTAATTCTGGACGTATGAGCAGGTTTATGCGTGGCCACATAGAATTGCAAGTTTAGGGAATAAAAATGGAGAGATCAAGTGAAACGTTCTCTTGATTTAAGGGAAAAGGTACCAATTTTGAGCGTTCGATAAATATTTTATGTAATTAAGTCCCCATGTCCAAATCTTTGGTTCGCAGAAGAAAAACGACCTCCCGCATTTTACTTAGCTATTAAGCCCACCATAATAGGTTAGTGGCGCAGCTAAAGAAGAACCGATTGTCATAATAAAAATGAGAAAACCAATGTTGCCACCGCCTGTAGATACTTTAGCCATTGAGCAATTGCAGATCCACTTGCGATACTAAGTAAACGGTAAGAAATTTTTCCTCCTGTTAGACATGACATTGGTCATACTCACAGCAAGTGGAATGAGATGAGAGATTTGTTCATGGAAGGCGCCCGCCTAATTGCGATATTGCTTCCCTAAGGAGATCTACATTAGATTTCCCGTTAAAGGCCTCTCTTAGTTCTTAGGACGCCCTTTGGTTTTCTTCCCCAAATGGGCATTTGATGGCCAAGCAAAGAAAATTCATGTCCCCGATCTTCTCGCGATCGCAATCGGAATCGTCGAGAAATGCAAGGGAGTTCTCCTTGCTCTGAAATTTTTCGGGTGCTTACCTCACGCTAAAAGCCACACGATCAACAATACCGGGCAGCGACGAGAGACGATAGCAGTGAATGGGAATCTGTACGAAGACGAAACGACATCCTTCCTGCGCTCAAACTCAATGATTTGCTGCTCCAAATGAAACGTTGTTACTAATTTTGTTCCATGTTTTTCCCAAGAAGATTACTGGCACGCCGGCTATCTGTTAAGTAATCTTTGGAGCGTATGTGCACTGGAAGAAGGTGGCGGAGATAGGTGAAAAAAGAAGCTGAGGAGTTCACCCAACCATCGCCGCCACGACCTTAGCCCACTTGAGTCATTGTTGTGAATCTCTCTCTCTCTCTCTCTCTCTCTGCGCGAAGGTGGCAAGCTGCGGCCATGGAGGCCATCATGACCTCTGTTGATTTTGCTTCCATGGAGGTTGGTGGCTCCACGCGAGCCCCACGATCTCCATGGCTGTGGTTGGGTTGGCTCGGTAACCTCCATGACCTCGGTGACCTCCATTGCTGGGCTCTGAGTTCAAAGTGACAGAGAGAGACATTTGTAGGGGTGCTCAGTTGTGCGAAGAGGAAAAGCAGTGACAATGACGGTGGTCGCAGCGGCGACAGCGGTGGAGGCGGCCACGACGGCGGTAGCGGCAATGAGCATGATGTTGATCTATTTCTTTTTCTCTTTAAATTTGTTATTTTTTATTTATGAAAATTTAAATTGGTTTCTTTGGATAAAAAAATAAGTGGTTTCAGAATCCTTATAATAGGTTATGCCAAGTAATCCAGTTCCACATTTTTTTAAAGAATCCTATTTCCTGAGTAATTCAAGAGTCCTAGTTCCAAGGTCTTTCCAAAGATGAAAAATCAAAGAATTGCAATCCGAATCCCATAGTAATCTCATCCCGCAGTGACCTAAGCAAGATCTAAGAGAATTTCAGAAATTGCCGGATATATTCATCCTTTAAAAATTGCAGTCCAAATTCAGGCTTCACCTTTGAACCGATTCTGTCTCCTTCTGCAACTTGCTCTGTTTTCAATGGCCCCCAAGAATCAAGCTCTTGAATGATCTTCTTCAGCGCATCTGTCTCGTTTTGACAATCTCAAAAAGACGAACACTGCAGCAACTGTCCGCTCGAACTCCTTGATGAAGGGGGGGCGCAGACTTTGATCAGGTGATTCTCCCTGCTTTGTTCAGCATTACCACATTCCTTTCATCTCTTAATAGTTGTTTCCCCAGTATGCTGGAGAAAAACTTCGTATTAGAGTTCTTGAAGCTGCCAGCATATCTGGGAGACATCTAAAATAGACGTTAACTCTTCAATTTTGCTTCACAGATTTCCATTGTGATTTGAGTCCTTGGGTGCCCACCGGTTTTGGTCTCCATCAACTAATTGCTTTGCCCATCGCTCTTCTCGATTTGTATATGCTATCACCCGCCTCCATCCAACTGGGGATGATGTTTCGGATGCAAAGACCGCCAAATGCCCTTATTTTGAGCGAGTTAA